>JANJGN010000036.1:4327223-4547223 GCA_026770705.1 Isurus oxyrinchus
ACCAACGCCCCCCCCCCCCCCCCACCACCAACACCCACCCAAACTCCACAACTACTCCCAGTTATTGCAACTTCGCTCCTTTGAATGCGCTTAATGTAGCGATGGGAACGTGGGACTTGCTACCACAGGGAGTGGCTGATGTGACTCAGCATTTAAGGGGGAAATAGATGTCGACAGGGTGAGAGGAATGGTGCGGGGGTGGGGAGGTTTGGAGACAGCTCATATGGAGCATAAAAAGCACCAGCACGGAGCGGAGGGGGCCGATTGGCCTGTTTTGACACTGCTGAGCCTGGCAGCAGGTCAGCCCCAGGCTCCAGTTATAATTCATGTATCAGAGTGAGCTTTTTGGTCTGTGTTCAGAGAGAGAGGGAGCAAGTGAAGTGGGGGGGGGGGGGGGGGGGGGGGGGGGGGGGGGGGGGGGGGGGAGGGGGTGGAGGCTGCCTTGCATCCCTGTGATTTCATGGCATCTTTGGTGCAGTTCAGGACTCAATCTGAGAGGGAAAGGTGGTGGGGTCCTTAGATTTGGAGGTGGATGGAGGAAGCTGTTTGTGTTCAGTTGGCTGCAGTTAAAATGTGCGCACACGCACACACACACTTTGTGCAGGGCACATGTAAACTGACAGGAACAAAAAGACTAGCACTTCAATAGAATCATTCACCAGCCGAAAGTGCTTCACAGCCAACCAAGTGCAGCCAATGGCACTCGTGTAATGTAGGAAACATGGCAGCCAATTTGCGTACAGCAAGCTCCGACAAACAGCAATACGTCCTGATCTTGACTATCCATTTTAGCGATGTCGGTTCAGGGGTAAATAATGGGCCCAGGACACCGAAGGATAACACCTGCTCCGCTCTTTCAAATAGCCGTGAGATGGGTTACTGACGGGGAATTTGGGGCCCCGGGTTTAATGTCTATTCTGAAAGATGGCACCCCTGACAGTGCGGCCCGCCCTCAGTACTGATCCTCCGACAGTGTGGCACTCCCTCAGTACTGACCCTCCGACAGTGTGGCACTCCCTCAGTACTAACCCTCTGACAGTGTGGCACTTCCTCAGTACTGACCATCCGACAGTGTGGCACTCCCTCAGTACTGACCCTCCGACAGTGCAGCACTCCCTCAGCACTGACCCTCCGACAGTGCAGCACTCCCTCAGTACTGACCCTCTGACAGTGCAGCGCTCCCTCAGTACTGACCCTCCGACAGTGCGGAGCTCCCTCAGTACTGATCCTCCGACAGTGCGGCACTCCCTCAGCACTGACCCTCCGACAGTGCGGCACTCCCTCAGTACTAGCGCTGGGAGTGTTGGCCTGAATTATGTGCTCGAGGATTTGGAGCGGGGGCTTGAACCCACAGCCTCCTGAGCCAGAGGCCAGCAATGCCAGCAAGCCACAGCCAGTACCAGGACCAAACAAGGTGGCAGGACAACCTAACATGGAAGAGATAGCAGATAATGCAAGGGAGACTGTCTTAATCAATCTCCTTCAGCCTGGGGCTCAATCTGCCTCAACTCTTAAAGCACACACTGAACTCTGAGTAAGATCAAGAATTGCGATGTTATTAGCCCACGGGCAGTGTGTAAATCAAGATTATGTAAATTTCAGGAAACTTTGAACCCTCATTTTGAAAAAGTGCTGTGTGGCTGCTCTAGCGCTGTTCAGCAGCAGGGGAGAGAGAATTCCAACACATTAGTGAGTGTAGGATTTTCAAATGAGCTGTAGGACCTACAGCACCCTCCAAGCCCTGGTAATGTAGATAACGCGCTCGTTCTTCCCCAGGATATTTCTCACCCGTTTCTTTGCCCTGTTTTGAATCTCTCTGGGGCTGGGGGTTTATTCCTCCTGACGCTGTTATCTCCTTGGTAAATCAATCCTAGATCTGTTAAGATAAGTAACGGGAGGTGCACAGTCATTATAGTGCAACAGGGTTCAGGGATCAAACAGCCCGGGGCTCTTTCTCCACATAAGAGAAAGCTGAGGGCTGACCTGATCGAGGTGTTTAAAATTCTGAAAAGGGTTCGATAGGACAGATGTAGAGAAGGTGCAAAGAGCAGGGAAAGAGAGAAAAGGATAGAGAGAATGCAGAAACCAAGAGAGAGAGAGAAACAGAGAGAGAAAGAGACAGAGAGAGAGAGACACACAGCGAGACAGAAACAGACAGACAGAGAGAGAGACAGACTGACAGAGAGAGACAGATAGAGAGAGAGAGAGAGACAGATGGAGAGAGAGAGAGAGAGACAGATAGAGAGAGAGAGACAGAGAGAGAGAGACAGATAGAGAGACAGATAGAGAGAGAGAGAGAGAGACAGAGAGAGACAGAGAGAGAAAGACAGAGAGAGAGAGATAGAGACATTTAGAGAGAGAGAGAGAGAGAGAGAGAAAGACAGAGAGAGAGAGACCGAGAGGGAGAGTGAGGCAGAGACCCCGAGAGAGAGAGAAAGACAGAGGGAGAGGCAGAGGCAGAGGGAGTGACCTTGCTGACCTTCCTTTCCAAAAGCACCAGCCAGAGGTTCCTAAAAACAGAAACACCGATCACAATCGATTCAGCCTCCCAGCCACGTACTAAGGGCACACATTCCATCCATTTGAGGAGTGAGGACAAAAGACTGACAGGGAAAACCACCTGGATTGGGATTTAAAAACAACCAGTCTGGCACTGGGATAACCAAATGAACCAATACTCATTGCACAGGAAGGTTAAAAATTAGTTTCAAAGTGCAAACATGCAGAGGGGGCTCGCAAAAAATATCTAAAAAGCAGGGTGCAGCTGGGGAGTCTTGTGAGAGTTTCAATAGTCATTCCAAGTTATACGAATCACCTCTTTAGAGCTTTACCGGGTCGCACAGAACTGACATCACGGCTACAGAAGGAAGCCAGGTTCATTAAAGGGGTGCATACTGCAGCTTTGACATCAGAAAGGGAAGGATTTTAACCACTGTAGGACTGAACAGCAGTTTTGTTTTAAACGTGAGATATTCTGGTGCTTGGAATTGGAATTACTCTCATTTCTGGCATCCATGGCACTCCCAGGACAGGTGCAGCACGGGGTTAGATAAAGAGTAAAGCTACCTCTACACTGTCCCTATCAAACACTCCCAGCACAGGTACAGTACAGAGTTAGATACAGAGTAAAGCTCCCTCTACACTTTCCCCATCAAACACTCCCAGGGTAGGTACAGCACGGGGTTAGATACAGAGTAAAGCTCCCTCTACACTGTCCCCATCAAACACTCCCAGGACAGGTACAGCACGGGGTTAGATATAGAGTAAAGCTCCCTCTACACTGTCCCCATCAAACACTCCCAGGACAGGCACAGCACGGGGTTAGATACAGAGTAAAGCTCCCTCTACACTGTCCCCATCAAATACTCCCAGGACAGGTACAGCACAGGGTTAGAAACAGAGTAAATCTCCCTCCACACTGTCTCCATTAAACACTCCCAGGGGAGGTACAGCACGGGGTTAGTTAGAGACCAAATCTCCCTCTACACTGTCTCCATTTTTACACAGCGAGTTGTTGTGATCTGGAAGACGCTGCCTGAAAGGGCGGTGCAAGCAGTTTCAGTAGGAACTTTCAAAAAGGGGGGGAAATCGGATAAATACTTGAAGGGGAAAAACTTGAAAGGCTATGGGGGGAAAGAGCCGGGGTGGGGGACTAATTAGATAGCTCTTTCATAGAGCGGGCACAGGCACGATGGGCCGAATGGCCTCCTTCTGCGCCCTGGGATTCTGCAATTAATCACATCAAATCAATTATCCTACCTATTGGTACCAAAACAAAAAGTGCATTTGGGTATTGCTTTGTTGGGCTGAGGGGTACAAAGGCCAGAGCGACAGCTTCAGTTTTCAACTCAGGTCACAGTGTGCGATAAATGAGGAAAAGACGAACAGGAAAAACAGTCCAACCCGCCACTCGGCGAGTGACAACTGGGCGCCTCGATCTGCGACCTGTGTTGGTCTGGAACAGGAAAGTGCTCAGTGGACAAACCGCTTGCCTCAAGCGAGAGGGGGAGATGGAGGGGGCAAAGAGAGGCAGCATTAAAAAGAGGCAGCAGTCTACAGCAGGCAATCAAACTGACTGTACATATATATTATATATATATATATATTTTCAAGATTTCTAAACCTCATGTTTTGTATAAAAGGTTGCATTCCTGATCATTTAAATAAGTTGTTAATATGTCGCTGATATTGTCTCACATTCACACACACACGTGCACAGGGTGCCAAAATTTATACTTTGTAATATATTTTTATATATAATTTAAATATATATTAATCCTTCAAATCTATGTCTAGTCTAGTCATTGCAAGGGCAAATGATAAACTTGTGGATTCACATCTGCTATCCCAATGATCATTAACTGTTTGGTAAGCTTCTTTTGCAAACTGTCACCAACAAGGTGAAGTGCACTAAACTCCTGGCGAGTACCTCGCTCGGTACTCTGCCCGTTAGCCGTCTCCCTCACCCCACCACCCCCCCCCCCCAACACCACTCGCCCACCCCCTCCCCCACACCCCCCCCACCCCCCCAAATAAAATGAAAGGTCGACGTTTTGAGTGAGAATGACATGATGAGGAAAGCAAGCTTTAAATCATCCCGTAATTTAAAAACAATCGCTGCGTTGGCTGAACGATGATTGCCAAGTACAGCGCCGTGTCTTTTCAGACCCTGCACGCACAGAAAGTGAGGCACTTCCCAGAAAAGGGAGGGGGGGGAGGGGGGAGAGGGGGCAGGGACCAAGACCGCACAAGCGTCCCGTCGGCTTGACGCGCTCCTTCACCCACTGTGGTTTCGAGGAACAGGCCTGACGATCTCACCGTGCTGCCCTCTGCGCCCAGCCGCCATACATCTGCGATGTGACTGTGTTGCCCCCACCCCCCTCCACCCCTCATCCCCATTACCCCCCTCCCCACCACCAGCCCAGAATTCCTGATAGTATTACCCGCGGAAGACTAGGGTCCACTCCACATGCACGCTAGGGGAGCGACCCACACTTAACGCTGCTGCACTGGGTGTCCAATCGGAGACAAACAGTTTTGTCGGTTGCTGCCAAATGTGATCTGGCTAACATGAAAACATAAAAAAAACGCACAGACAGAGAGAGAGAGAGAAAGAGAGACACATATAGAAACAGACAGGCACAGACAGTCAGTCAGATAGACTCACACACCCACACTCAGGCAGACTCACACGCCCACAGTCAGGCAGACTCACACGCCCACAGTCAGGCAGACTCACACGCCCACAGTCAGGCAGATTCACACGCCCAGTCAGGCAGACTCACACACCCACAGTCAGGCAGACTCACGCCCACAGTCAGGCAGACTCACACGCCCACAGTCAGGCAGACTCACACGCCCACAGTCGGGCAGACTCACACGCCCACAGTCGGGCAGACTCACACGCCCACAGTCGGGCAGACTCACACGCCCACAGTCAGGCAGACTCACACGCCCACAGTCAGACAGACTCACACGCGCGCAGTCAGGCAGACTCACACGCGCGCAGTCAGGCAGACTTACATGCCCACAGTCAGGCAGACTCACACGCACACAGTTAGACAGACCCACAGACAGACACTCAGACAGTCAGACACTCAGGCACAGACAGCCACACACACACAGCCAGACACACTCACAGAGTGTTCCGTCGCAACAGTTGTCACTTAACCCAGAAACGAAAGGTGCATAGGGGCAGACGCTTGTGATTAGCGACTTAAAGCATTTGAAAACCCTGCCTATGATAGCCCCTCTTCATAGCCAGTGAAGTAGACAATATGCAAAGGTTTTAGCAGGACTTTGCAAACATTGATAAAAAAATATATCTTAACTCCGTAAGATTACGAGGGATCCACCAGGACACGTTCCTCTGATTGGTGATCCCACGTGGTACTTGTGTGACCCCAATCCTGTGAGCCATCCACGTCCGACTTTCCATCTGTCTGTGGGGGCTCCCTCCTGATCCCGTATTCTTCTTGGAACGTGCCCTCTATTCCCGGGGACTCCCTCCTGATCCCGTATTCCTCGGAGAAGGCTCCGTCTATTCCCGGTGACTCCCTCCTGATCCCGTATTCCTCTGGGAACGCGCCATCTATTCCCAGGGACTCCCTCCTGATCCCGTATTCCTCTGGGAATGCACTGTCTATTCCTGGGGACTCCATCTTGATCCCGTATTCTTCTGGGAAGGCTCTATCTATTCCCAGGTGCTCCCAGCTGACCTCACGGTCCTCCCCAGGCCGACTGTCGCCTTTACGCTTCCTGGTGCGGATCTCCAGGCAGTTCTGCCCCTTCAGGTGCCTCTGCAGGTGGTCGATCCGTACAAAGGCCTTGCGACACTGGCTGCATTCGAAGGGTCGGTCCCCGGTGTGGAGTCGGGCGTGGTTCTTCAGGTCATAGCTGTGCAGGAAGCGGGCGTCACAGCAGTCACAGGAGTACGGCCTCTCGCCCGTGTGCTTCCTCATATGGATCTTCAGCTTGTCGTTCCTGCAGACACCCGGGGGGTGGTGGGGGAAGGAAGAGGGCAGGAACAAAAGAGAAAGAAAGAAGAGACAATGATCAACATGAGAACAGTTCCATGTGGGTCATCCAGCTGCCTGTGGCCCGATCCCCCTATGCTGGAGAGATAGCGAGAGCGAGAGACGGAGAAAGAGAGAGAGAGAGCGCAACGGAGAGAGAGAGAGCAACTGCGAGAGCGCGACAGAGAGAGAGAGAGAGCAACTGAGACAGAGGGCACGACAGAGAGCGCAACAGAGAGAGAGAGTGACAGAGAGAGAGCGCCAGAGAGAGAGCACGACAGAGAGCGAGACAGAAAGAGAAAGAGCGCGACAAAGAGAGAGAGAGGAACAGAGAGAGAGAGCGACAGAGAGAGAAACAGAGAGCTAAAGAGAGAGAGAGCAACAGAGAAAGAGTGACAGACAGAGAGAGCATAACAGAGAGCACGACAGAGAGAGCGTGACAGAGAGAGAGAGCGACAGAGAGAAACAGAGAGCTAAAGAGAGAGAGCGACAGAGAAAGAGTGACACAGATAGCGCGACAGACAGAGAGAGCACGACAGAGAGAGAGAGCACGACAGAGAGAGAGAGCACGACAGAGAGAGAGAGCACGACAGAGAGAGAGAGAGAGTGACAGAGTGAGAGAGCGACAGAGAGAGAGCAACAGATGGGGAAGAAGTGGGGTGGTTGAGAGAGAAAAAAGCTGGGAAGGGAGACAGATGGAGTTGGAAGGAAAGGGCAGTGATGAGAAGGAAGGGGGAAGACAGAGGGAGAGAGGAGGGGAGAGAGAGGTGGAGAGAGGGACAGAGAGGAAGAGAGAGGGGGAGAGGGGGGTGGGTGGGGTAGGGAGAGAGACAGAGAGAGAGAGAGAGACAGAGAGAGAGAGACAGAGAGAGAGAGACACAAAGAGAGAGAGACACAAAGAGAGAGAGACAGAGAGAGGGAGACAGAGAGAGGGAGACAGAGAGAGGGAGACAGAGAGAGGGAGACAGAGAGAGGGAGACAGAGAGAGGGAGACAGAGAGAGGGAGACAGAGAGAGGGAGACAGAGAGAGGGAGACAGAGAGAGGGAGACAGGGAGAGAGGAGAGATAGAGAAAGAGACAGAACACGAACCTGGGAAAACAAAGAGAACATGAGTTGGCGATTGTGAAAAACTGCTCTCACTATCCTGGCCCAAGCCTAATATCATACAATCCACTCCACCAAGCTGGTTTTAATAGGCAGCCCAATACCTCGGCTTGAAGCAGTGTAGGAGGGTACCTTACATACCTGGTGAAGCGCACACCACACACCTCGCAAGCGAACGGCTTCTCACCCGTGTGCGTGCGCATATGCCGTGGGAGTTTGCCCGCCCCGTGGATGACCTTGTGGCAGATGGGGCACTCCTGGGGCATCTGCGACTTTCTCCGCCGCACCAGCTTGTCGGGCAACGCCAGGCTGTTGCTGAGGATGCCGTTGCTGAGCGAGCTCAGGTAGGTGGCTGGGTCCGGCTCGGCACTCTCCTCGTCGGTGTGGAGCTCGGCGGCGGCCGGCGACAGTGGCCGGTAGTCGAACCCCTCGGTCTTCTTGCTGAAGTCCTTGTACTCCTCCTGCCTCTCCTCGCAGCCGCTCCTCTGATCGCTCAGCGTCCCCGAGTACTGGTCTTCCAGGTGGACGGGAGAGTCGTCTTGCGGCTGCTCCGCCGGCTGTGCCGAGATGACGTTGTTCATGGAGGTCCTCAGGGGCTGGACAATGCGGTACAAGTTCCTGCGGTTGTTCAGGGAGACCCGGGGGGGCTTCTTTGGCCTCTTGCGATGCCGGAACTTTGGGACATCCAGCATCTGGATGACATCGATGGAGCTCGCCGTGATCTCCTCCGTGAAGCCGTCCAGGTACTGCTTGGCTTTCGCGTAGCCGGTCAGGTCATCGGCCGCAGCTGGCTCCGGCTTGTCCAACGCGCCGCTGCTCTGCAGGATGTCGATGCAGGCGTCGGTGACGCACTGGATCTCCAGGAGGCGGGCAGCCTGCAGCACCTCCCTCATGTTGGAGTTGCTGATGGTGAGGGTGGCTGTGTAGGCAAACTCCAGGAGGGCGGCCAACACCTCGGGCCTGACAAAATCCAGCTCGCAGACATTGTGCTGGCCGCTGAACGACCGGGAGGTGAAGAGCTTCCTGAAGTACTGGCTGCAGGCGGCCAGGACAGCTCGGTGGGTCCGGTATTCCAGTCCCTGAGTGACAATGGTGACGTCGCAAAGCACCCCCTTGTGCCTTTGCTCGTTGAGGCTGTTCAGGAGCTCGCTGCTGTGCTCTGGGAAGGGGATCCCAATCAACTCATCTTCAGCAGTTCCCATTGTAACCCTGCGGAAAACAAACAGGTAGAATACTTGACACTGAACAAATGACTCAGGGCATGTCAAAGTGCTTCATAGCCAACGAGGCACCTTCAAAGTGTGGTCACTGTTGTAACGGAGGAGCAAGATCTCACAAACAGCAAGGTGATAATGGCCCAGATCATCTGACTTGAGTGATGTTGGTTGAGGGATAAATAGCGACCTCAGGGCCCCGGGAAGAACCCCCCCCCCACCACCCCCCACCTTCCCCAACCCCTCCCCCCCACTGCTCTTCTTCTACTGATGGCTGCGGGATCTTTTATGTCCACCCAAGAGGTCAGACAGAGGGGCCTCAGTTTAAAGTCTCCTTGGAAAGACAGTGCAGCACTCCCTCAGTACCGATATCGGGGCTGCCGGCCTGGTTTGTTGCAGGTCTGAAATCTCTGGAGTGGGACTTGAAGCTACAGCCTTCTGAGTCAGGCGAGAGAGAGAGAGAGGGGCGGGGAAGGGGAGGGGGAGAGGCAGGCACACTGAGACAATCCAACTGACAGGCAAGGCAAAGCATGTCAATGCTTTTAAATAAAAAGTCCTTCACTAATCCCCCTCATTGTGGCAAACGTCTCTCTTTCACACCACAATGAGCGTTATCTAGTTACAAGTGGAGTCTCTAGGCACTCCGACTACCCCCTCCCCCTTCCCCCCCACCCCCCAACGCTGAGCGGGCTCAAAACAGGGTTAGAGAAGATGGTCTCCCCTGACCCCCACCCCCTGAGCTCCAGACCTCTTGGAACTGCTGAGTAACTCAGGTAGCTTTGCCTTTCTTGGTAGCCTTTGGCTCAAAGAGGTGCTGGGGCAGTTTGGGGGGGGAGGATGTTTAACCTGATGGCCCAGAGTGGGCTCCACCTTGCATTGCAATCGCACGGTGCTCTGGTACACCAACAAGCCGTGGCAGGTTGCCTGGTTGCGCACTGTGCCCATAAGCAAGCTGCTGTGCAATGCCAGACATTTCCATCACTGCATGTAATTAGGGTGGTGAAAGAAAATTGCTACGATTAAGAAAAATCAAACCACCTCCCAGCAGCGAATTCCAACCAGAAATGCATCCCAAGCCAACACATGTACTCCTTATGGGCCATTAGGCCTCTGCTCATGGCACAGACTGCCCATATTAATCTACCAGGGATACGAACCAAGGTACATTGGAAACTCCTCCTCCTCTACATCCCAGTCGAGCAGGGCTGCGAATTACTGGTGAATGAGGGCGGTGGACAGAAAGCAAAAACAAAAAGGTCGTGCAGAATGAATTTCTATTTTAAAGATGGCTTTGGATAAGCTCAGTGAAGAGCCCGGAGCCAGCGAGTTGAGTCACTGTCAGCGAGTCCAGCAGCCAATTTGGATGGGAGATCCCGTGCATAGCAAGGGGCTGAGTAACCAACTAATCTGTTCCTGGTTAAGAGGAATGCTGGCCAGGACACCAGGAGAACTTGCTGCTCTTCTTAAAGAGACGATTAAAAAGGAGCAACGGGGAGGACATTCGGCCCCGCAAGCCTGTCCCGCCAGTCAATAAGTTCAGGACTGATTATCGCTGCAGATCCACCTTTTGAAAAGTTATTTCTTTTAGCCCGTCCCAAGTTGCCCCTCAAGGAGGTGGCAGTGAGCCGTCGCCTTGAACCGCTGCAGTCCGTGTGCGCGGTGTGGGTACACCCCGCAGTGCCGTGGCTTGCTGGGCCACTTCAGAGGGCAGTTTAAGAGCAGGGGGAGGGGGGGGAGGGTCTGGAGTCGCATGTAGGCCAGAGCGGGTAAGGCTGGCAGATTTCCTTCCCCGAAATGGGCCGCGGGTTCCTCCAGTATCACGAGCCATGCATGCGCTTAAGCCAAGGAAGCGCAGCCACAAAGGTCGGCCTCCCAAGGGGTATGGTTTTCGATTTCATTTCGATTTTGATTTGATGCCTTCAATGGCCAACGCAAGAATTTAGACAGTGGGTTAGCACTTCCTTCAAGGGAGGGGAAAGAAAAGTAATGAGTAATGGAAATATTAACCATTGTGTCTCTCACTTTTTTTTCAGTGAAACGTTACTGGAGTTCTGCTCAACGCCTACAAGTTTCGAAAGTTGGACCAAATGTCAGAGAGCTTGCTTCGCCCCCACTACAAGACATTTGCTCCATCTGAGCTCCAGCAACAACCACCCCCCCTCCCCGCCCCGCCAAAAGGAAAACCTGCAGACAGTGTCACACAGCACAGAAAGAGGCCGCTCAGCCCATTGTGCCTGCGCTGGCTCTTTGAAAGACCTGTCCAATCAGCCCCACTCTCCACTGCCCTTTCCACACAGCCCTGCAAATCTTTCTACTTCAATTATCTATCCAGAAATAAACGCCCAAACAACCTGTTTTCAAGCTGTCGGTCGAGGGATTAAGCCTGTCCAGGACACTGGGCAGAACTCCAGAGTAAGGAGTATAGGCAGCCTGACTTTTCGAGGGGACAGAGATCCTTCCACATCAGGGTCTATGTTCGAAACTTTAATCCAACTCCTCACTCTCCAGGTGCAATGATTTCTTAAAATATTTTCATAGCTTGCATTTAATTATTGTATGGGAATCGCCAGTAAGCCCTGCATTTATTGTTCATCTCCGATTGCCCTTGATATAAAGGATGGGTGGGTATGTAAGCTGCGAGGGGGACACGGAGAGGCTGCAAAAAGTTATAGGCAGGTTAAGTGCGTGGGCAACAAGGTGGCAGATGGGGTATAATGTGGGGAAATGTGAGGTCATTCACAGTGGTTGCAAGAGTAGAAACGCAGAATATGTTTAAAAGTCCTGAAACTTGTAAATGTTGTTGTTGGGTACACTCATACAAGGAATGCAGAAAGTTAGCATGCAGGTCCAGCAATCAATTAGGAAGGCAAATGGCATGTTGGCCTTTATTGCACAGGGATTGGAGCACAAGAATAAAAGGAGTCTTGTTACAATTGTACGGGACATTGGTGAGGTCACATCTGGAATACTGTGTCCAGTTTGGTCTCCATATTTAAGGAAGGAAATGCTTGCTTTGGGGGCAGAACAGCGGAGGTTCACTAGATTAGTTCCCAGGATGGGCAGTTTGTCCTACGATGTTAGGCTGAGAAAACTGGATCTACATTCTCTGGAGTTTAGAAGAATGAGAGGGGATCTCATTGAAACATTTGAGATTCTGAAGGGGTTGGACAGGGTGGACGCTGAGATTGTTTCTGCTGGTCGGGAATCTAAAACACAGGGGCAGTCTCAGGATAAGGGGCTGATCATTTAGAACTGGGAGGAGGAGAACTTTCTTCACTCTTTCAGTCATCTGTCCCTGATCTCATGTGTTTCAATTTTGCTTTGTAACGTTCGTGTGAAGCAGCTTGGGGGTATTTCACTTGGTTACAGGTGCCATTCAAAGGCAAGCTGCTGTTGTATATCAGATTGACAATATCAGTATAATAAAGAGTGATCTGAAGTCATGACAATAGGAAGTGAAGTTTGTGGATAGGAAATGCATGAATACACAGCATTAATAATATAACATACAGAAGGACTCGCTGTTTCCTGCCATCAGAGGGAGAGAGAGGTAGAAAGAGGGGGAATAAAAGTGAGAGAATGAGAGCGCACGTGCGAGGGAGAGCGAGAGTGCGCGCGCGAGGAAGAGAGAGAGCGCGGGACGGGGGAGAGCGAGAGCACGCGAGGACGAGAGAGAGCGCGCGACAGGGGGAGAGCGAGAGTGAGAGCGCACGGGGGAGAGAGAGCGCGCGATAAGGGGAGAGTGAGAGCGCGCGCGCGAGGGAGAGACAGAGCATGCGACGGGGGAGAACGAGAGCGCGTGCGCGAGGGAGAGAGAGAGAGCATGCGACAGGGGGAGAGCGAGAGCACGCGCGAGGGGGAGAGAGAGCACGCGACAGGGGGAGAGCAAGAGCGTGCGTGTGAGGGAGAGAGAGAGCACACTACGGGGAGAGCGAGAGCGTGCGAGGACAAGAGACAGCACGCACGAGGATGAGAGAGAAAGCGCACGAGGACGAGAATGCGAGCATGGAGAGAGCACGAATGCACCAGCAGAGGGAGGGGGAGCGGAGAGAGAGCGAGACAGCACAAGAGATAGAGCAAGAGAACGAGAGACAGGAAGAATGAAAGAAAAAGAGAAGCAGAAAAAAAGAGTTGAGGAGAGAGAGAGAGAAAGAAATAAAAAATCAGAAATGAAAGAGGAAACATGGGGATGAGAGCATCAGAGATCAGAATTGGGTGCAGTGAAGCATTTTAAAAGAGGGTTTTGAAGTCATAAGAGGGAACCAGAACTGGAAAGGTTAAAGGTTGTCCCAGGACCGATTTGAGCACTGAGCTGGCATTTAAATAATTGCACTTAACTTTTAGTTTCAAGTTTTATTCAGCAAGCATGCGCTATAAACAAAATAAATGATGATAAACTTGGGGAAATCTTCTAATCGAAGGCTTCGACCACAGCTTACTCATAACTCTCACTTTCGGGAGTTGGTCCAGACCCTTAACAGACAAAAATCACCTCACACAGGTCCCCATTATACATATTTCAAACAGTGCCTTATTCCTCATATGGGGCTTTTAAGACATTGCATAAGGAAACACTGCTAATGTCACCGCTCTCACAGATTCCCACACCCACGCGCTCTTTCCAAAGCTTCCAAAAGGTAAAATTACTCCCGTGGCCTTCCCATTGCTCAGTAAAACCAAAATGTGGTGCAAGTATCAGAATCACAGGTGTAGTGGCAGACAGGTTTCAGGTCACGGCCTCAGGCTTACCTGTTCCACCCTGCTAGAGGAATGGGTGAAACCTCAAGCCTGTCCTGAGACTCCACCGGGTGGGGTAATCAATTTCAGTGCACCCGACGCTGCACTGTACATTTCGAACACATTGAAAACCAGTGCAAAATGCTAAAAACTGGAAAACAGAATATTTTAAAGATTTTAAAAACTATGAAAACAGGCAAAAAAATTACATCAGGTCTATAGCACAGAAACAGGTCATTCGGTCCCTCTGCTCCGTGCTGGGTATTTCTGCTCCACACAAACCCCATCTACCCCCCTCTTCAACTCCACCCCCATCAACATATCCTTCTATTCCTTTCTCCCTCATGTGTTTATCCAGCTTCCCCCCCCCACCGACTTCAATCCATCTCTGTGATTCACCTTGACCACTCCTTGTGGGAGCGAGTCCCACATTCTCCCACACTCTCTGAGTAAAGAAGTTTCTCCTGAATTCCCCAATGGATTTATCAGTGACCGTCTAATATTGTTGAGCCTTAGCTTTGTTTTCCCCAGTAAGTAGAAATGCTCTCTCTGTGTCTCCTCTATCAAAACCCTTTCACAACTTGAGCCTTCTCTTTTCTAGAGAAAAGAGACCCCCGAGCCTGATCACCCTTTCCCGATAAAGTACGAAGATCATTTCACCAAGGGGTAATCACTGATCGTGAATGAGGGGCCGGGAACCCTGGCTGATGTTCTCACTCCCGATCATCCTGGGCTGTGGAAAGCAACTGACGCCCACACCCCTCGCTGAGATTCCGCTCAGAGCCCGGCTAATCCAGCACAGATGGAGGGGGTCAAACCCGTGACGTTTTTGCACCTGTACGGCAGCTGGTGTTGGCATTTGCTCAGTGAGACACTGGGGTAGCTTTTGGCTCAGTTGGCTGCACTCTCATCACCGGGTTAGAAGTGGGGAGAAAAAAAAAACAATGGACCGAGCTTAAATTTCTCTCGCACCTTTCACGGCCTCCCAAAGCGCTTCACGGTCAAGGAAGCGTTTTTTTTTCCCCTCTGAAGGGCAGTCGTCGTTGAGATAAAGGATAAGAAACTCAGTAAAGGCTTTCAACAGCGACAAGCGCCACCAACTGTGGGGGCCAATCTCGCCACGAGGGCCGCAGCCCTCACACTGAAGTTCCACACGGGGAAGGCCCACTTCCAGCTCCTTGGGGATGGGCCAGCGTCACCACATCCCAAGAACAGATAGAAAACCTCACTGAAGATTTTGACGCGCAAATCCTACCCCCTCCCGCACCTCTAAAATAAGAAAAAAGGAAGGTCTCCGTTTAAGGGCACACTTCTCATTTTAGACACTACCGCAACGTCACAAATGTCATACTTTTCTGATTTGTTCAAAGCCATCTCCTTACATCTTGGTCAGGGAGTGCTGAGGCATTAGTTTGTCTCAAAGCTGTCATAGAACACTTACGTCCCTGCTTCTCAACCACATCCCTTTTGACTAAGAAACAAACTGATTACCAAATAAGCTAAGGTCGCAACAGCCACAACCAGAACAACAAGCTGCAATTGGTTGTGCACTTACTGTCCTTTTCAAAGATACCCTGGGTATTAATCACACTGTACTTCAATAAGACCCTCCCAGTACCGATCTTGATTGCCTTCGTACCTGTACAACGTTGACCTGGAGCTGCATGGGTTGAAGTGAGAGTGAGGTTTCCCACTCTCCTCAGCTTTTCTCAGGGTTAATGGAGATAAGGGGCTGGAGAGTTTTTTTTTTAAATTCTTTGATGGGATGTGGGTATTGCCGGCATTTGTTGCCCATTTCGATTTGCCCATGCTTGCTTGCAGCCATTTCAGAGGGGCAGTTAAGAAAGAGTCGACCACATTGCTGTAGATCTGGAGTCACATGCAGGCCAGGCCGGGTAAGGACTGCAGATTTCCTCCTCTAAAAAAGGCGTTGGTGAACCAGATGGGCTTTTGTGACAATTGACAATGGTTTCGAGGTTATCATTAATAATGGCTTCAAATTTTGAACTGAATTCAAATTCTGCCATCTGCCGTGGTGGGGTGTGAACCTAGACGATTACCCTGGGTCTCTGGATTACTGGTCCAGAGACAGTACCGTTACGCCATCACCTCAGCTCTGAGCCAGAACCTCATAGGTCCCACTCCAAAGACTGGAACCTATAATACTCACAATACCAGTACTGGGGGAGTGCTGCACTGTCGAAGATGTCATCTTTCAGGGTGAGATGTTAAACCAAATCTGTCAGGTGAATGTAAAAGATCCCACAGCCACTAATGCTTTGGAAGAAAAAGCGGGGACAGTTCTCCCAGGTGACCTGGGGCCCGATATTTATCCCTCAATCAACATCACTAAAAAGCAGATTCTCACATTGCTGCCTGTGGGAGCTTGGTGTACACAAGTTAGCTGCTGTGTTTCAAACAGTGGCCACACTTCAAACATATAAACATGAGAATTTGGAGGAGTAGGCCACTCGGCCCCTCAAGCCTGCTCTGCCATTCAATAAGATCATCTCTGATCTGAATGAAACCTCAACCGACATTCCTGCCTACTCCCAATAACCTTTCACCCCCTTGTTAAAGAAACGATCTGGCTCTGCATTAAAAATATTCAATGGCTCTGCTTCCATCACCTTTCAAGGAAGAGAGTTCCAAAGACTCACAACCTCAGAGAAAAAATTTCTCTGTCTTAAATGGGCGACCCCTTACTTTTAAACTGTAGCCCCTAGTGCTAGATTCTCCCACAACAGGAAACAACCTCTACACATCCTCCCTGTCAAGACCTCTCAGGATCTTGGAGGTTTCGATCAAGTCGCCTCTTATTCTTCTAAATTCCAGTGGATACAAGCCTAACATGTCCAGCCTTTCCTCATAGGACAACCCACCCATTCCTGGTGTTTGTCTAGTGAACCTTCCCTGAGCTGCCTCTTATGCAGTTACATTTTTTCTTAAATGGTGAGACCAATACTGTACATAATACTCCAGATGTGGTCTCACCAGTGCCCTGTACAACTGAAGCACAACCTCCCTACTTTTGTAATCAATTCCCCTCACAATAAATGATAACATTCTATTAGCTTTCCTAATGACCTGCTGTACCTGCATACTATCCTTTTGTGATTCATGCACGAGGACACCTAGGTCCCTCTGAATCTCAGAGCTCTGCAATCTCTCACCATTTAGATACTAAGCTTCTTTTTATTCTTCCTGCCTAAATGGACACGTTCACATTTGCCCACATTATACTCCATTTGCCAGATCTTTGCCCACTCACTTAACCTAACATGTCCCTTTGTAGCCTCCTTTTGTCCTCTTCACAACTTACTTTCCTACCTATCTTTGTGTCGTCAGCAAATGTAGCCACCACTCCTTCGGTCCCTTCATTCAAGTCATTTATATAAATTGTAAAAAGTTGAGGCCCCAGCACTGATCAACTTGTGACACACCACTCACCACATCCTGCCAACCAGAAAAAGACCCAATAATGCCAACTTTCTGCTTCCTGTTAGCCGGCCAATCTTCTATCCGTGCCAATATGTTACCCCCATACCATGAGCTTTTATTTTCTGCAATAACCTTTGATTTGACACCTTATCAAATGCCTTCTGGAAATCTAAGTGCTGCACATCCACCGGTTCCCCTTTATCCACAGCATATGTGACTCCTTGAAAGAAGTCCAATAAATTGGTTAAGCACGATTTTCCTTTCACAAAGCCATGTTGACTCTGCCTGCTTGCCTTGATTTTTTTTCCAAGTGCCCTGCTCTAACAACTTTAATGATAACTTCTAACATTTTCCCTCTGACAGACGTTAGGCTAACTGACCTGTAAGTTTCCTGCTTTCTGTCTCCCTTCCTTATTGAACGAAGGAGTTACATTTGCTATATTCCAATCTAATGAAACATTCCCCGAATTTAGGAAAATTAAAAGCAATTAATTAAAAAATTAAAACAGCACTTCAGTGGCTTTAGATCACTTTGAGGTATCAGTTGAAGGGCCATGAAAGACCTGTATAATTTTTTTTTTAAACAAACCAGCTGGTTTTTCCCAACAGCCCAAGAGTTTTTTAAAAAAACAGAATTCTCAAACTGCAAATTTGAACTCCCGTTCTCTATATTATTTGTCCAGTAGCATAAGGTAACCAATACACTACTTGGTGTAGAGATGGAAACTGTTGTGCGGTGCGTGACTTGAGCTGCTGGAGGTGGTATAGTAACATTTGCTCTGGTAAAAGGTAGCTGCTGGATGCACATGTGTTCCGCATGGGATGTGTATAGCCATGAGGGACATGCATTGTGCAGAAAACATTTTCTTTTCCCTTAATAAACAACTACTTCTCCTCTGCGTTGCAGTGGTTCAGAAAACACATGGACAGGCTCGAGTCTGTAAACAGACATGGTATTTTCCGTAGCTCGCAACAATGGTTTCATCAAGCAGAGCTGCCAAGGACAAGATGCACCAAAAGGGGGGAATGTTTGTAACAGCAGGGCATCCCTCGCCCACTCCTCAGGATCTGGGCCACCTCGGTTTCAGTTCAATTAACCTTCTTTATTCACAAACCCAACTAGTAATCCAAAGGCCCGGATTAATGATCCGCAGACTCGATTAGAAATCCCACCGTGACAGCTGGGGAAATTCCAAGTACCGGATTGTCGTAATAAAAACCCATCTGGCTCCCTAATGCCTCTTTAGGGAGGGAAATGCCACTTCCAGACCAAAACCGCATTTGGACCAAAACTCCCTCGTCCTCCACAATTTATTTCTGACTTGAGAGGTGCGGTCATTAATCATTGACGTTAGCAAGGGGAATTTGATGAATTTATCAGCACACTTTACGACTCAAGCTTTAAGGTCAGCCTGCTCCTATCCTCATGATGCCATCTGTCTGGTTTCATACATGGCACCGAGTTGGCATTAGTGCAATGACCAGGGAGGAACAGCCATTGTCTGATGCCAACACTGCCAATCTGAAAACCCAAATCATCCCGTTATACAGCTACTGCATACCTGCTAACAGTATGGCGCAATTCAGGGCACAGGATGAGGCCATTTGGCCCAGTGCGCCATCTGGTGCTAGCTCTTCAGCTACAGCCATTCACTCTTACCTCAGCTCTTCATCCTCTTCCTTTTATGATAACCATTGCAATTACTTTTTAAATTATGGTGCTCTCCCTCTCTGCCATAAAAAAATGTTGCAACCTCATAATAATCTAATATCTCCCTTTTGGTTTTTTCCCTGGGTGTATGTTCCCTGATGATGCTAGGGTGTGTACTGATGCCTTCCAGGGTTTGGAATTTGCAGCAAGCCCTCTTGGGCAATGGTTGAGGAAATAAGATGTGGTGAGCGCGAGTTGGCAGGCTAAGGCATATTATCAAACAAAAAATCCAAAGCGAGTTTGAAAACTGAGCTGCATGGCGATCAAAAAGCAAGGCACTTAATTAGATGTCAATGTTTGAGCTCTCACCTAACACGAGACCTCCTTTGGGAGGGAGGGTGGTGTGATGGGTTTACAAGTGCAGCAAACGTGTCAAGTGAAGTTTTCTTTTGAAGATGAAAGCCAGAAACCCAAAGTTGAAGAGGCAACCTCAAATGCTCAGATTTTAGTGTCAAGGAGACATGGGAAGTGAAGTTTATAATTTAGGAACATTTTACACAAGTTGGAACAGTAAGGGTTGAGCAAGTAAGGCTCTCAAAGCCTCACCACTCTCCCCCTCCCACCCCCCCAATGTAAAACCCATTGTTTGGTGTGGTTAACTAGCCGCTGTGTCGGCTGGTGAGGAGCACCGGAGAGACATTTTGTACTTTGATGCACAAACGTTATGTTTTCTGCTGATTGTAGGCTTTTAAATTACGGTTTAACCAACTGATCATAAGTCCATAGCTGGTTTACATACCACCTCCTCCTACTGCAGAGCAAGACTTCTGATTACCCCTTGCGCAACAAAGGCCCATCGTACTAAGGTTGACTTTGGAGGGCCGTAGAGAGAGAGAGAGCAGTGTACTCCTCTCTCCTTGAAACAATTTGTGTAGTTATAGAATCTAACAGCACAGGAGGAGGCCATTCAGCCCATTGTGCCTGAGCTGGCTCTTTGAAAGATCTATCCAATTAGTCCCACTCCCCCATAGCCCTGCAAATATCTCACCTACAGGCTGACCCGGATTGAATGTCTCAACTTTTTAAAGGATCCAGTAACATTGGGAGGTAGGGCAAAATGACTTTTTTTTTAAAAAATAAGAATGTTTCCGAACATCATGGATTGTCTCAGCTGCTGTGGTGCAATTTGTCACATCTGTCAAAGTGCAGGCAGAGTTTTCAGAGCAGGTTGTTGGATGTGGATTGGCCTGAAGCCTCCTCAGTTAGGTGGAGCTCTTAATAAGAAAAGGTTTCTCTTTTCAGCTTTGTAATTACAGATCATCAACCAGACAGGGAAAAGCTTCATGGAAGAGCTGTGTTATTGTAATAGTGTTGAGTTAACATAGGGTGAAGATATGCACTCTACTGAGTGTCCTCTTCATTTGTTCCAGTTATGTACTTAGATAGCATATGCAGCATCAACGTCTTGGTCTGCTTCCTACTTCAGACTACTTGCAGGATGAAAGGAAAGAGACACTTCACAGAAACACATGACCTGGCATCATTTTGGAAATTTGGAAATGCAGTCTACCTGGTAGAACTGAAATGCAGTGAGAGCAGTGTAGTCAAAATGTTTACCAGTCTGTGTGGGCATCACACTCTCTAAGCTTGCCAATACACTCCAAGCTGGGACCAGGCCCCTGTGATTAAGAGGATGACAGTGTAAAGCAGTGATTGAGAGAGGGGGCTGGAACAGAGAAGACCAGCAAAAAACAAGGCAACATTCCCCCAGTACCCTCAACATGAACCCAGTGGCACAAGAGCCTGAAGGCCAATCTAGAGTGTTATATGAGTACGCTGGGAAGAGAGAATGGAGAAACGCACGTGCTGAAAGGGGATGGTCAAGAGCAGGATTTGCAGAAACACACTGGATAAGAAACAGTAAACATATGTCAGAGAATCATTTACAGCACAGAGGAAGGCCATTCGGCCAATCATGCCTGTGATGGCTCTTTGGAAGAGCTATGCAATTAGTCCCAATCTCCCCCACCACACTCCCCCTCAACTCTTTCCCCCCCCCATTGCCTTACAAGTTTTTCCCCCTCAAGTATTTATCTAGTTCCCCTTTTGAAAGTTCCTATTGAATCTGCTTCCACCGCCCTTTCAGGCAGCACCTTCCAGATCACAACAATTCGCTGTGTAAAAATAAAAAATTCCCTTCATCTCCCCCTCTGGTTATAATTTTTAATTCTTTCAGGGGGATGTGAAAGAAGGTTAGCATTTGTTGCCCATCTCTAATTTGACTTGAGCTGAGTGGTTTGCTGGGATGTTTCAACGGGTAGTTAAGAGTCAACCACATTGCTGTTGGATTGGAGTCACTTTTATTCTTGAGCATGGGTCTCAGTGGCTGGGCCAGCATTTTTATTGCCCATTCCGAATTGCCCCTTGGGAAGGTGTGGCGGTGAGCCACCTTGAACCACTGAAATCCATGTGCTGTAGGTACACCCACAGTACTGTGAGGGAGGGTGTTCCAGGATTTTGACCCAGCGACAGTGAAGGAACGGCCGATACATTTCCAAGGTTTGGAGGGGCACTTCCAGGAGGTGCTATTACCATGTGTCTGCTGCCCTTGAGCTTCTAGACAGTAGCAGTCGTGGGTTTGGAAGGTGCTGTCGAAGGAGCTTTGGTGAGTTCCTGCAGTGCATCTCGTAGATGGCACACACACTGCTACCACTGTGCGTCAGTGGTGGAGGGAGTGAATGTTTGTGGAAGGGGTACTGGGGAGTTTATGCACGCTCAAAACCAAAGTTGATCCAGAAAGCAGAAGAAAGCGATCCAGGTTTTTTTTTTGAACGACAGATTCAATCCCTGGTCTGTGCCAGCCAATGACGAAATGAGGGTGTCATAATATCTCAGTAGGAAGTGCACCCTGTAGATATTACGGAGGTTGTCGAGTAAATGTTTAAAGGATGAGGTGCTGATTGAGTGGGCTACTGAACGATAATCGAGCGATTGTGCAGCTTTAAACAGGCAAGTGGGTCAGCAGTCTGTCAAGATCCCAGCCTGAGTCTTGCAGGGCGGAGACACTTTGGCAGCCAGGAGACGAGCACTCGCTGCAGGACACCCAGCCTCTGAACTGCTCCGGTGGCCACGATATTCATGCAGCTCTCAGCTCCCTCACGGCACCGGCTGGCAAGTGGCCACATGGATGTGGGGGCGAAAATGGGTGTGAGCCCGACTGTGATGCTGCCCAAGTTAGCAGCCCTGCTTACACTCTCTCAGCACACGAGCATCCTGCCCAAGCAAACAGGTTTCACGGGTGAATCTAGACAGCAAGTGTTAGCTGCCTATCTAACCAGGGAGGACACTCTCAGCCAAGTCAAATCCTCTGCTCCACGCGCAAGCATTTTTGGATGTGCTGTCTGAATTTCGGAATCGATTTTTTATGACAAAATAGAACTTCCGTGACAAGGTGGTAGAATAACAGCACTGCCTGAAAGGGTGGTTGAAGCAGATCCAACACTAACTTCCAAGAGAAGAATTGGATAAATACTTGAAAAGGAAAAAAAGAAATTTGCAGGGCTATGAGGGAAAGAACAGTGTCAGCACTAACACGATGGGCCAAATGACCTCCTTCTGCGCTGTAAGATTCTATACCCCAGGGCGGGGTGAACCCAGAGACAAAGTGCAGCATTCTCTGCACCAACTGCATTGGAACAAGCTAATGCAGCAGGCTCTGGCAATTGAACCAGGGGGCTTTCCTGCATCATGCTCCATTGAGGTGCACGCACCCCCTGAGCTCTGGGCTTTTGGAGGAGCGGGTAGGGTAGGGCTTGCACAACATGCAGGAATGAACATCGACATTGATGAAGAACAGCCCTGCCCACCACCCAGCCATGACATGGACTTGCTGTGATCTATATCAAAGCTTCCCCATGGCAGGCATCTAAAAGCAATGAAATGTCAGATCATCATGTGCCATTGCATTAATCGAGGCCCAAACAAAAGGCTTCAGAAACAGCGGAGAAGGAACCTACAGCTTTCAGCTCAAGACTGAATTTGTTGTTGGGTTTGTTTGCTGCCTTTAATCTTCACGCTGGGTTGCTGAAACAGCTTAGGGATCATATTCAAGCAAAGACCGACACTCACGTTCAATCAGACTGCATCATCTTGGAGTGTGCACCGAGAAAAAGTCATTCTGCGCCAGCTGAGCACATCGCTTTCTCTGGAGCCATGTGAAATGGAGAGGGTTGGAGACTAGCATGGGGCGAGGGCGGCGATGAAGTTTAGATGAACAATCCTAACAATGTGCGCGAGAAGATAATCAGAAGCACTCTGCCCTACAAAACACCTACCCAGGAAACTCTTAGGAAATAGATGCTTGTAGGGGTGAAAGACTTGAATTTGCATGCCGCCTTATCACACCACCTACCATGTCTTCAAAGCATTGATCATTTGGTGAATTACATATGGGGTGGGCACGTTAAACAGTAATAAGATGAACAGCCGGTTAATATTAACATACAGCTATTTGGCCCACCTGGTCTACGCTGGTATTTATGCTCCTACCATCAGCATACCCTTCTATTCCTTTCTCCCTCATAGTTTATCCAGCTTCCCCCTTAAATGCGTCTCTGCTATTCACCTCGACCACCCCCACGTTCTCCCTGCCCTCTGGGTAAAGAAGCTCCCCCTGCATTTTAGGTTGTGAGATTCTGGAAGAAATGTTGACCAGCACTCCTTGCTCTTCTTCACCTGGGCAGTCAGCAGTGTCTTCTCCCAACACCACATCTGGATCGTTGCGCCTCTGGCAATGTGGCACTGCCTCTGGAATGCATGGTGGAGTGCCAGTAGGGATCTACATAGCTCAAACTCTGGATGTGGGAGGGATGTGAACTCGAAACGTTCTACAGTTCTGCAGTTGAAGTGAGAATTGATAACCGGCGATGCCAGGCTGGCACTGAGTGGGCACCACTCGTGGGAAACAGTGACTTCCAGCGAGCAGCTGGATGGTGCGAGTTGGATGTAATTAGATGAGCTGGGGATCAGGCATTAATTAACAGAGCTCACACATGAACAGCCACCATGCAGGAGTCTAGGCAGTGATTATTAGCTGGCTTGCCTCTGCTTCTTGCTGCAATAAACTCAATTGCTCCCTTTACAGCAGAGAAGGCCAAGAAGAGGTTTGATAGAGAGGTTCAAAATCATGATAAGTTTGGACAAAATAGATGAAGAGGAACGTTCCACTGGCCGACGGGTAGGTAACCCAGAACACGGATTTAAGGTGATTGACGTGATGAAAAGCTTACTTACACAGTGTGGTCTGGAATGCAGTGCCAGAAAGGGTGTTGGAAACAGGGTTCAATAGAAGCCTTCAAAAGGGGAAAAACACTATGGGGTGGGGGAAGAAGAGAGCAGGGGCGGGGGGGTGGAATGAGAATTACTGGATTGCTACTCAAAAGAGCCAGCCCAGGCTCAATGGGCTGAATGGTCTCATTCGGTGCTGTACGATTCTATGGTCCTAAGGGCAAACAAAGAAGAACAGAGCAACGCTAGGTTCAGACTTCATTCAGTTCCGAAGGAGAGTCACATTCGACTGGCAACATCAACCCTGTTTCTCTCTCCACAGATGATGCCAGGCTGGCTGAGCTGTTCCAACACTTCCCGTTTTTATTTCAGACTTCATTACGTCTTGGTCTAAAGATGGGCACCAGCTGAATTGGAGCTGAGATGAAAGCGATTACACTCAACAGCAAAGCAGCATTTTACCAAGTGTGGTACCAAGGAGCCTCTGTAAACATGAAGTTAATAGAGGTCAGTGGGGGGGGTAGGGTGGGGGGTATTTGGGAGGCAGGGGTGCAGGGGAGGGAGTTGGCACTGATTAGAGGCATACCTGACATAAGGGAAGATGGTTGTGATTGTTGGAGGTCAATCATCTCAGTCGCAGGTTAGTCTTGTGGCAATGTGTAGTGAAAATGTTGCTTGTTGTGACCATCGCCAACAACAGGAAGCCCAACTACCTCCCCTTAATACCTTCCCATCTGCCCCATCCCTACCAAACAACATCCTGAGGGTCACCACTGACCAGAAACTTAAACTGGAACACACAAGTTCTGTGGCTACTCAAGCAGGTCAGAGGCTGGGCATTCTGCGGCAAGCGACCCACCTGTGAACCACCCAAAGCCTCTCCAACACCAAAGGCACAAGTCAGGAGCGTGGCAGAACACTTCCACTTGCCTGAAAGGGTGTAGCTTCAACGCGCAATCAGTTCAACAACATCCAGGACAAAGCAGTCGGCTTGATCAGCGCACCATCCATGGGCTTAACCATGTGGCTCCGGTGTTCCTGCATAAGATCCACTGCAGCAACTCCCAAACTCTACCAAAAAAAAAAAGACCTGCATTCTGTAGCACCTTTCGCAATCACCTCTCGAAGCACTGGACAGTCAATGATGTACTTTTTGAAGTGCAGTCATTGTTGCAACGTAGGAACTGCAGCTGCCAAATTGTGCACAGCAAGCTCCTATGACAGCAATCAGATAGTGGCCAGTGCATTTGTTTTTTTTTTGGTGTATGAGATGTCGATTGAGGGACAAATATTGGCCCCAGGACACCGGGAGAACCCCCCGCCCCGCCCACTCCCCTGCTCTTGTTCAAAATAGTGCCATTGGATCTCTTACATCCATTTCAGAGGGCAGAGGGGACCTTGGTTTAACAGCTCATCGGAAAGACAGCACCTCCGATAGTGCAGCCCTCCCCCAGTACTGGCACTGGGAGGGTTGGCCTGGATTATGGTGCTCAAGTCTTGGAGTTGGGGCTTGGACCGGGAACCTTCTGACTTATGAGGCCAGTGTGCTACCAACTGAGCCACAACTAACACTGCAACCAGAAGGACAAGGGCAGCGGACACATGGGTACACCGCCACCACCTGCAAGCTCCCCTCCATGTCACACACCTTCCTGGCTTGGGAAGAGGACCTGCTTTTTTAAAAAAATTATTCATTCATGGGATGTGGGTGTCGCTGGCCAGTCCAGCATTTTATTGCCCATCCCTAATTTCCCTTGAGAAGATGGTGGTGAGCTTCTTTCTTGAACTACTGCAGTCCACGTGGTGTGGGGTACACCTTCAGTGCTGCTGGTTCAAAATCCTGTAACTCCCTTAGCAGTGCTCTGGGTGTACCTATACCCACACGGACTGCAGCGGTTTAAGGCGGCGACTCACCACCACCTTCTCAAGGGGCAATGGGCAATAAATGCTGACCTCGTCAGTGCCATTGTCATCCCAAATTCTATATATGCCACTAATCCTGAGTCAGCCTTCCCAATACACCTGAGCTTACACTTACACACACCCCTATCCAATTAGTGAGGATTTGCTTAGGGACATCCCACTTCATTAATTATACACTATGTTGCCATGGGTGCTTTTGTTTTGTGTTAATGTCCTGTGACAAAGCACAAATTGGCTTTTGAATTATATAAAGAGACAGCTTCTAAAATATGAATGCAGCAATGTTTTCACAATGGACACAGGCTATTAGATCTAACAAGCCAGTCAAGCAATGCCTCAAGTTTAAAATTCTCATCCTTGTTTTCAAATTCCTCCTTGCCCCCTGCCTATCTCTGTCACCTTCTCCAGCCGCTACAGCTGAGATCTCTGCACTCCTCCAATTCTACCTCTTCCACTAATTTGTATGTCTCAGCAGTCACCCAGGCATCTATCTCCTGTTGATTTATACATCAGAATGTGTAAATAGTTCCGATATGAATGCAAGATGACTATTTCCCTCATGGGAATACACAGGGAAAAATGGGTTAAAAAGCTAGCTGCAAAGCAGTGCAGCGTGTGCTGGTGTGCTTTGTTTGTGACAGCAAGAAGGCCAACTAATCACCCCTGCAGTTGCAGGCGATGTCTCTCTCTCTCTCTGTCGCTGGAGGCAAGGCTCAGCAGAAGCCAAAATCAAAAAGGAAACAGGACAGCCTTTTCAGCTACCCTGCATAGCCAAGTGCCCCCAAACCAACTGCGAAACTGCCAAAGTCAACTCTGCTGGAATCACCCAACTTAACAGCCACAATGTAGCACCAGCCACGCCTCACAGACAAGCCAAAGACTGATTCGTATAAGTTTTAAAACTTTTATTTGGACTCCTAACTTCTCATTTCTGTTCTGTATGTATGGGTGTTGCGCTTTTATTATTTTTCCCAGGTTTTAGTAACTAATAAACTTACTCTTTTTTTTGACTCAAGAAAGCCTAGTTAAATTGACTCCTTCTTAAAAATAAATATATTTAGACTAGGAAAAGGTGGGGGGAGGGGGGCAGGAAAGAGGGGGTGGCAGAGGGATTGCTTTTAAATTAGCCTTCTTGCAGCCAAATAAAGGGATTGAATAAAGAAGGGGAGCCAGCTCATTCCTTCTCACCCAGGTGCATAACAAAATTGGGGTCCCGTTCGGAAAGTTAACAAATTGGGGGACCTGGCCCAGCGACTGGTCGTAATGGCCCAGGGACTGGTCGTAATACCAGCTAGACACAGTCCATGTGGTGTGACCAGCTAGATGAGGTCAGACCCACAGAATGGTTGTTAATGCTTGTATAGCAAACTCTGCTGTGGGATCATATACTCAAATACTAGGAATAATGCCTGTTAGGGAAGCCTTGTGGTGCAGTGGGTAACACCCCTACCCCTGGGCCAGAAGCTCCGGGTTTACATCCCACCCCAGGACTTGATGGCCATGGATGATGCATTCATAACGTGGCCAAACAGGCTGATTTTCAGCCTATAAATCCTTCCACTGCGGATGGCAAGTGGCAAGAGCGGGAGAGTTTCTTGGTCAGCCATACTGCAGGAAGCAACAGCAAAACACTGCAGTACTTTGCCAGGGATAATCATGGGCCAATCCAATGGAAGTCCATGGTGGCCAATGCCCTGTTAGGGTATGGTAACTGAAGGTGGAGGAGGAGTGTCCCATTTAGCGGGGTGAGGTGGAGTGAGGGGAGGGAGAGACAATGGAGAGGGCGAATGGAGACTGCAATTTAACAACGATCAGGTCTTTTAGCCATGACGGGGCCTCAGTTTAATGCCCCATCTGAAAGGCAGTACTGATGTCAGAGCTGTCGGCTTTCGGATGAAGTGACAGCCTAGATTTTATGCTTAAGTCTCTGATGCGGGCTCGAACTTGCAGCCTTGCAACTCAGCCGTGGGACAGTGCTACCCGCTGAGCACCACAGCTGGCACCTAGAGTGCAGCCAGATGTTTAACAAGTGCACACTTTTTGCTAGTTAGGCTCCTGGAATTATTGAGGAAGGCACCTTACAGGGAAAGGTGGCATCTTGGCCCTCTTTAACTGACAGCTGCTGGCACATTTGCTGAATGTGGATAAAGCTGGGTGGGGGAAGGGGAGGGTGGGGTGCAGTGGTGAATCTTGCTATTGGTACTTCCCCACGTACTTTACTGCCAAGATGGGGATTTACAGGGAACATCTGATGAAAACCTCGAGTGCAGAAAATTAAAGTCAGCGTCCCCTCACACTGAGACAGAAATACTCAGGTTATGTTAACGCCATCTTCTCACTGCACACTGACTTCCACACTTTTTGTTCACGTGCACTCAAGTGTTTTGTGGTTGCACTGGAGCTCGCAACAGGTTTGTTTTTTGAATAAAATCATAATGTACTTTCAGTGGGGAAGAGTCACTGAGCAGAAGGGTCTGCTTGAAAGATCAATGACTATTTATAGTTTCTGTCAATACAGTCCATGAGTTCTCAAAACAGAATCCAGTGGAAATTCAGTCCTGCAGAAATAAGCTTCACAAATGTGAAATTTACCCATCAGGGGGGCCAGTTATTACGTTGGCTGCGTTGTGTTCAAAATGCCCCCTCACTTCTGAAGAGCATTTGCAAACTGGAAACAAACAAAAAAAAACTCAACCATTTTGTGTTCGTCCAACTTTGCACCATTTCCCTCAATCCTTCCCTTCCAGGGATACACAGCACAGGAGGAGGCCATTCAGCCCATCTTGACTGTATCGGCTCTTTGAAAGAGCTATCTCATTATCCCCACTCCTTCATCCTTGGCTGGAACTCAGCTGATCTATCCAAAGCATCCAAGATGTTTCTCAAATCTATTCATATTCTGTTCTCAAAAGGCAGAAAATTGCCTGGACCTTCCTCTAACACTTAACGTTCACCACCTGTATGAAAATGGAGTCTCGGGCAGGACACAGACATAATGTTGCTGAAACTTCATGTAGAGCCTCAGTTTTTACAGTCAGTTGGTTAACTTGGCTCATCATTCGGTTGATGCTTTTTACCGGCTTGGATTTTTATTTTGAACTCAAGATGGCTGAGGGTGGCCCAAAAGGGTCTCTAACATTGCCAAGAGGCTTGATGAGGTAGATGAGGAGAAGATGGGACCAAGATTAGCAGCCATGGATGTAAGATAGTCACTAACGTTTGAGGAGGATCTTCTTTACCCAGAGTGGGGAGAACGTGGGACCTGCTCCCACAGGGAGTGGTCGAGGTGAGTAGCAGAGAAGGATTGAAGGGGAAAGCTGGATAAACACGCGAGGAAGAATAGAAGGATATGTTGATGGAGTGAGATGGAGTGAGATGGAGAGGAGGTGGGAGGAGGCTCGTGTGGCGCATAAACACCAGTACAGAGGAGAGTGGCCGAATGGCTTGTTTCTCTGCTGGGAATTCTGTGTGACTAGCCTAAATTTTCAATATTTGCTGTAAATTAATTTGGGTGCCTCCTGTAATTCTCATTTTTAAACTGCTCATTCCTAAACTAGTAGCCCTGTGGCATAACTGAAGGATTTATTTGCTTCAACTTTGTCACACTCCTTGATTTGGGGCTTCTGTGTTCTCTCCTCTTTGGATTAGGCCTCTTTGCCACTTCACAGAAAGAGTCACCCAAATTGAATTTAAGGTGTAACTCCAGCAGCATGCCTCTTGCAGCTTCGATCCTGCTGACTGCAAATTGGAAACTTCACCAAGTAGAGCATGAGGCTGCACCAGAAGAGTAACTGCTAGGTCAACGCAGCATACTTTCCAGTATCATTGGTTTATCTAGCTCCAATTGGGTATAATTTTCACAACAGCAATACAAGTGGCTCATGAAGTCAGCAAACGATTGTTTCCAACTTTAATGTATGCTGCTAATCCTTGCTCAATAAAAACGCGATCAAACTTCATAAAATATTGAAAACAACTGGCCCCACCCACCAGTTGTCCTCCTTAATACCCCACAAACGTTAGCCATGGCTGAGTGGGTAGCATGCTCGCCTCTGAATCAGAAGGTCAAGGGTTCAAGACCTCACTCCAGAGCCTATTACACAAAAAAATCCAGGCCAACACTCCTAGTGCCAGTACTGAGGGAGTGCTGCACTGTCAGAGGTGTCTTCTTTCAGATCAGTTAAATGTCTGCCCTCTCAGGTGGATATAAAAAGTCCCATGGCCACCAATGTAAGAAGAGCCGGGGCGGTGGGGGGGGGGGGGGGGGGGGGGGGCAATATTTTACCCCTCAACCAACATCAATAATAAAAAGGTGATGTGGGTCAATTTCACACTGGTGTTTGTGGGAGCTTGTTGTGCACAAATTGGCTACCACATTCCCTGGATTACAAAAGAGCTACATTACAACAGAGCCTACACTTCAAAAATTACTTTATTGCTTGTTCTACAATTGTGAAAGATGCCATGCAAATGCACATCTTTCTTTTTAAATGTGTTATGAACAATGTATAATTTTTAAGTTGAATATATATATATACTTGCATGGTAAGAAAGGTAAAATAGTTTCAGTTTCATTTAGGTTGTTTGTGAGCCTTGGTACCTGGGAGAATGGATAGACTCCTGAATAAAAGGTCAGGTCTTTTGGGTTTGTCTGTGCATTTCCACATTTTAATGGAGTTAAAGAGATGGGTTAAAAGGGGATAGAATTTTAGTGATTCTGGGTGGGGGAATAAACACAATGTAGAAAAACTTTACTGTTGCCTAACGACAGCGGTACAGGGAGACAGACACAGAAAAGTCAGAAAAGGGAGTACCGTGTATGTCAGAGAGCAAATACAAGGATGTTAAGCTCTCCAATAAGGCAGACTACAAGTCTGTTGGGGACAGTAGTTAACTGAATAATCAGTATATAGGACTCAGTAACGTGATCAGTTTAGTAGAGGTGCTACTGGAAGACTGAGGTTAGGGAGCTCATTTGTTCACTCTGCAGTTGAAAAAGCTGAGTTTAGAGTACGGTTTTTTGGGTGTCTTGTGGAGAGAGATGAGTTGGGTGAAAAGCATCGCGTGAATGCTCAGGGATTCACAGGAAGAAAACCGTTTGCCACTGTGCCAGTCCCAAGCAAGAAGCCTTTGTGTCAAGCTAGTGGTAACTCTTCAGTGGTTTGTGTTCTGTAAAGATATTAATGGGGTAAAGAAATAGTCTGAATTCGAGTTATCTTGAGTTGTTTCCAACCTTCCTGTCTGGTGTGATATAGCTAATTTTTCTTGTTCAATAAATTTTGTGTTCTGTGAGTTAAAAGTTCACCAGCAGGGTCCTGTGAATTTGTGCAGTAACTTTCCTCCACAGTTTCTATCTGACTTGCTCAGTATTAACATCAGCTGGGACTGTAACAGATGTTTGACGCTCCCTAGTGAGATGGTTCCCTTTACAACCTTCCTATTCGCCGAGTCTACCCTCTCGGATTTTCCTCGGTTGTTCCCCTTCACACCCTAGGACCCACATTTCGTACCAAGGAACAAAATTGCCAAGCAAGGCCTAGTGGCGAGCTTCGAGAAAACCTGGGATATGTAACTGAAAAGATCTCACAGCCACTACTGGAAGAAGAGCGGGGGTGAAGGGGGTAGTGTGGGTGGGGGAAGAGTTCTCAACCAGCATCACTTGAAAAACACAGATGATCTCGGTCATGATCACACTGCTATTTGCGGTATCATACTGTGCGCAAATTGGCTGCTGTGAAAAGTTTTATTTTCCCCAATGCCACCACAACTTTGCGCACTCCAGTGGGTTTGCTGCACTCAAATCAATACTTGACCTTTGAAATATCTGAAGCACTCGACTATATCCTCAGTGGTGGTGTGTGGGGTGGTGTGTGGGGTGGGGGAGGGAGGGGGTGGCAGGAGGTGCTCTGTTGAAACTTGTCTGAAATATCAAAGCAATTATTGCTTAGCAATGCATTTTGCAATTCTGGGAACTGGGAAAACTTCACCAAGTTAGAAGTTTATCACATAAGAGCAGCAAATATTATTGCAACTGCTGCGTTTCCAGTAAGGCTCAATTGTTATACCTTCTGGATTAGAACATATCGATATATGCACACTCCGTAAATGTAATAGCCTTCCTTCCCCCTGTACCCTCAAGCTTAATGCCGTGGCTCAATTCTTTGCTTCATGCTCAAATTTGCAAATGTAAAATTCTTAACCTCCTTCACCTTTCCCCTGTGCCCTGCAGTCCTCTAAAACCAACACCTCCTCGGCCCCCGCAAGCTTAATGTCATCTAATCAGCACCGTTACAAGGAAGAACTTGCGTTTCTCTAGCGCCTTTCACCACCCCAGGACGTCTCAGCCAATTAAGCAAATTTCTTTGGAAGTGTAGTCACTGTCATAATGTCGGAAACACAGCAGCCAATTTGTGCATTGAAAGATTCCACAAACAGTAACACAGTAATGCCCCACGTTAATGATGTTGGTTGAGGGATAAATATTGGCTCCAAGCCACCGGGGAGAACCCAGCACTTACCCCATAGCCCCACCCCCGCCACAACCCCCACCCTGCCGCTACTTTTCCAATAGCAGCTGAGAGATCTTTCACATCCATGGTCTAACATCTTAACCAAAAAAAAATGGCACCGCTGACAGTGCGCCATTCCCTCAATGCTGGCACTGGAGAGCACTGGGCTGGGACTCGAATCCACAACCATCTGACATAGAGCTACCACTGAGAAACGGCTGACATCTTATTTTGTCCTCTATTTCTATAGAGGATCCCACTGTCATCATGTCCTTTTCTTACAAATGTGGCAACTCAGCAAGACTGATATCGCACTCAGTCACAAGTATAACACTGAGGCTGAGGCTGCTACCAGAAGGGCTGGTCTTTGGAGAGGGAGTTAAATCCAGTCTCCCAATTTGCCTGTTCTGTTAGGATGGGCAGAAATGATATCATGCTCTCTGGAGAGGAGTGGGGGAGTTTCTCCAGTGTCTTGGCTACCATTCCTCCTTCAACCAATCTGCGTCACCAAACCTGGTTAACTGGTCAGTCCATCTTGTTGCTTCTGGAGCCTTGCTATGCGCAAAATGGCTGCCATGCTTACCCATTTAACTGTGCTGTACAGTTTACTCAGGGACACGCATAGGCACTGTTAGGTCATCAGTTCTCAGTTCTCTGCCTTTTCGCACTCAAGTTCACCAATATTACAAGTCGTGGAGCTTTCTAACACATCAGCAATGTAAATATAAAGCACCACAAAACACTGATGTAACACGCACCCAGTTCTTATGAAACATATCGCAAATAGAGAAACCATATTAAAAGCCGTCCCTACACGATGCCCCTCACAGTACCACACTCATATCATATAGCTTCTGATACTACACCTCACAAGCAGAAACCAGATCAAAGCACCCACTCCTTTTAACATTGTTAACTAAACCATTACACGCACTGACAGAAGATCTTTTTACGAACTCAAAACTGACAGAAGCGAGAGAAATGGCTTGCCTGTCGTACATCAAATTATTTTGGCACTGGAATGTCTTTGTTTCATCCACCAGCACCTTTCACCTCAGCACGTCCCAAAGTGCTTGACAGGTAATAAAGAGCTTCTGAAGCACAGTCACTGTTGTAACGTAGGAAACGCTGAAGCCGGTTTGTGCACAGCAAGATCCCACAAGCAGCAGTGCTAAAACGAGCAGGTCGGCTGTTTCAGTGGAACGTGTGAGGGATATATATTGGCCAGGCCAGGCCACTCAGGGGAATGCCCCTACTTTCCTTCTAACAGTACTCGTGGAAACCGTTACGTCCACCTGAGGTGGCAGGCGGGGGCCTTGGTTTAACAACTTGTCCTGGAGGCGTTCTGCTAATAGTTCTGCTATTAGTCTCGTCCTAGAGGTTTTCTGCTAGGAGTCCACCTAGAGGTGAGCCAACAATCAGAGGCGTGAGGATGGCAAGCACTGGGCCACGACTGACCTCCCCAAAAGGAGCTTTGAATGTGTGGGACAAGTGGGGCAGACAAAGGCGGTGGTGGGGGGGGGTTGCTGGTGGACTGGTGGTCATGAAGATATTGCTGAGAGGCACTTTAGCAGTACAACACATTCCCTGGTGAAAGCGCGTGCTCACACTTCCTCAGAAGTGAACATCTTAATTTCAGCCTTCCAGGACACCACCAAACTTAAGTTAAGTACTAGGCCACAGACTCTCTAGGCGCAAGTTCAGCATTGACCTCCTAGGTCAGCAGACAGGAGATACCCCTTGCTAAGCACCTGGAGACTGAGAATTTAAATAAAGCTCCCCCAGATCAAACGGTAGCACGGTGTCACCTCAAGAGCAAAGAGCGAACAAAGAGAAAGTGAAAATTTAAAAGCAAAAAGGTTTTGAGACTGAAAAATAAAAAAGATAGTAATCCAGAAAGCCACAAGGAAAAGCAAAATCTCAGTACTTATTTCTCTAAATACAACTTCTGCTCAGTGTTTGCGTTTTCAGCCAGAAAAATACTTCATTCTCCTCCTCTCTTTCAATTAGTTCTCAATTTTCTTTTTTTTTAAATAGGTGTTTGCTTTGTGATCTCTTTCATTACCCCTTTTCTATTCTGAAGATACCTACTCTTAACTCGTATGAACCCGATATTTGAAATCTAGCTGCTGCCTTTCCTTTGCCTGTCTCTGCACGGTCCCTTCCAAGTGCTGGCTACTTCTTGCGTGAAGAACTTCCAATAAGTGATCCTTGATTGGCTTTGGGTCAGTGGGATTTTGCCCAGTTTGAACCTGAACTCTGCAACCTGCTCACCTCAGCTTCCTCTGAAGTCCACCACACTTTAAGAAGGGATGTCAAGGCCTCAGGGAGAGGGTACAGAGGAGATTTACTAAAATGGTAACTCCGTCTCTGGTATGTGGAGGGGAAGGAAGGCTTACATTCCTATAGCGCCTTTCAGGGCCACCAGGCAGCCCGCCCAAGGTGCTTTACAGCCAATGAAGTGCTTTTTAAAGTGTGGTCACTGCTGTAAGAAACACAGTAGCGAATCTGTGCACAGCAAGCTCCCACAAATAGTAATGAGATAATGACCAGGCAATTATAGTAATCTTGGTTGAGATTTACTCTCAATAGTGGGAATGGGGCTTTTTTTTTTTTTTACATCCATTTGAGGAGACCTGGGTTTAACACCTCATCTGAAAGACAGCACCTCTGACAGTGCAGCATTCCCTCAGTACTGGCACTGGGAGTGTCAGCCTGGGTTACGGAGCTCAAATCCTGGAATGGGACCTGAACCCGTGGACTTCTGACTCAGGACCTAGAGTGCCAAGGACGACAGGGACAGGAGAAGCTGGGATTGTTCTCCTCGGAGCAGAGAAGGTTAAGGGGCAGACTTAATCGAGGCGTTCAAAATCATGAGAGGGTTTGGATAGAGGAAATAAGGAGAAACTGTTTCCACTGGCAGGAGAGTCACTAACCAGAGGGACACAGATTGAAGAGAATCAACAAAGGAGCCAGAGGGATGAGGAGAATTTTTTTTTTTTTTTACACAGCGAGTTGTTGTGATCTGGAAGGCGCTGCCTGGAAGGATGGTGGAAGCAGATTCAATAGGAACTTTCAAAAGGGAGAATTGGATAAATACTCGAGGGGGAAAGAATTCCAGGGCTATGGGGGAAGAGAGCAAGGCGGGGGGGGGGAGGTGGGGATGCAGGACTATCTGGACAGCTCTTTCAAAAAAAAGAGACCAGGCATGATAGGTTGAAGGGCCTCGTTCCATCCATTATCATAGTATACAGAGATCAGCATCAGTCCTCCAGTATTGATTCTAAGATTCAGCGAGAGTCTGGACAGCAAGAGGCCCCAATACATCTGGCTGCAGACACCATCGTGGACCAGTCCAATGTTGACATCCACACAGATGCAAATGTCAGTGGAGGTTCACGTGACAAGATCAGGACCAGGGGCCGTGGCTAATTTCCACCCCCCATTCCCCCCGGCCCACTGTACAATCACAGTTCCCTCTACTGTCAGATGAGCCAAGCTACCCCACCAACGCCCCCCATCTACCCTCTCAGGTGGACCATAAAAGATCCCACAGCCTCTTTATGAAAAAGAGCGCAAGCGGTGGGGTGGGGGGGGGTTTGGGGCGGGGTGGTAGTGGTCAGTTCTCCTGGGCCAATGTTTACCCCTCAACCAACGTCACCAAAAGCAGATGATCTGGGTCATTATCTCAGCCTTGTTTTGTGGGAGCTTCCTACGTGCAAACTGACTCCCGCCTCAAAAGGGGATTCGCTGGCTGCCAAAGTGCTTTAGGACATCACCCCAGGTGCTTTCGGAATGGGAGGAAGCTGCTCTCTCTTATTAAATGCAATACGACAGCAGCAATAAACATATGGTGATTAAACGCAACACCCACAGAATTAAATCGTGGAACAAGAGTTCTGGCCTTCACCAATACCACAATTAGAGATGATGAAAGGGAGGGAGGGCAGATTCCAAATTCATAACCCAGACAAGAGTCTCCAAAATTCAGATCAGCTTTGATGGAGCGACCTAGATGAAGCAACAGCATCGACAAAACGTGCATTTAGATGAACTCTTTAATAACATACTGGATTGTTCATGGCACTATACAGGGCAGAACACCAAAACAGGAGAGGGAAATTAAAGGGAGGCGACTGAAGGCTCAGATGAAAAGCTGGAATTTGAGAAGTTAACTTTTATGAGAAAAAGCCATCAAGGCTGAGGGAGGGGATAACCCCCACTGTTGGGGACAGGTTGGTAGGAGGATGGCATCTCACCTAAACAGTTGACAGCTGGGACAGCTAACAGTGCATAAAGGAGGCAGATCCTGTACCAACTGCAGAAAGCATTTTGGTGTTAGCATTTCCACAATAATGGAAAGCCTGTCCTCATGATTTGCGAGTACTGATGATCCCACTATTTAAGGCTCTGGGCAAGAGATGCGGAGGGTAGGGTGAGGGGTGGTGTATGTCAGGAAGAATTTTATTTTTAAACGTAGCGAGTGGTAATGCTCGCTGCTCAAGAGGATGGTGGAAGCGGAGGCAACGGTGAACGATTTCAAAAGAAAATTGGACAGGAACTCAAGGGAAATAAGCTGGCAGGGCTACGAGGTAGAGCGGGGGGAATGCTCTGCAGTGAGCCAGCATGGATTTGTTGGGCTGACTGGCCTCCTTCTGTGCCATAATAACTCTATTCCCTACAACCAAGGACACAAGATAGCGGCAACAGAATTGGGCAAAATTCCATTTTGTCCGCAGGGACTCTTGGCAGTTTGGAGCGATTCTGTCTGTTTTTTCCAGCGAAAAGCAGAAATGTTAGCTAACTTAGCTGAACAGTGCGGGCACTGAACGAGTAGCTGTGTGCAGATCCAGCATCCATCTCTGATTTGGATGGCGCTAATTAACTTTTCAACTCTAGATTTCATGCTTTCAAGTTTGCCACCATCACAAAATTAAATTAAGTTTTGTGTGAACGGCAAGTAGGGGTGGAGAAAAGGGAGTGCATACTTTGTTGCATTAAACGTTCTTAGAAAGCAAAAGTTACTTGTTGAAAAGTGCGCCACAGATACTGCATCACAAGCCACAAAGCAAATGGGTATGGAAGCAAGCGCCATTTTTAATTTTGCTACACCTTATTTTAGGCTGGAAAATGAGCACAAAACATATTTGCAGCAAAAACACAATACAACAGCATTTATAAAGCACCTTTCACATAGTGAAGCCTCTTAACAGGCTTCACAGAGACATTAACAAGGTTCAGCCGCAACCACATAGGGAGATATTAGGACCAGGCGACCAAACGCTCGGTCAGAGAGGTCGGGTTTAAGGAGCGCCTTAAAGGAGGGGAGAGGGAGAGAAAGAGGGACAGAGAGGGGCAGAGAGACAGAGAGAGGTTTACAGAGAGAATTCCGGAGTTTAAGGTTCAAGCAGCTGAAGGCACACTCACTCACACAAAAAAAAATCCTCAACTTAAGAATATTCATCACATACAACATATTCTTCTTGACCTATTCTGAACAGTTCCGCACCACACAAAGTCAGATTAGCACAAACAGGTGGGGAACCAGTAATGCTGAATTAATTCTTTCTGGTAAGAGGAATAGAGGTCATGTCATCAGGATATGACACTGGAACTGGAGCAGGCCATTCAGCCCCTCGAAAGCTTCCACAGAGATGGGCATAGAGCTTCTCCGCAAGTGAAGGGAGCTTCAACTGGGACCAAACAGGAAAAAAGGCTTGTACAGAAAGTGCGCATAACAGAACATACAAGATGGAAACAACCAAGTCCCAGCGCAATCTAGGCCAAGTCTCAACTCCATATTGTCATATTGTCTGAATATTCCTGTACAAAATAGCACTGGAACATAAACCACAAACCTTGGTCCCAATCCAAACTGGCAATTCTTCCTCCTTCCCCTTACCCTAAACCTCATTCTTCAAAACGTCTCCACAACCTGGAATGATGCATAGACCTTGGAAGAATGCAATGCACATTTACCAGATGCTACTCAACTCAGAGTAATTCCTAGAATTTAGAAGAATAAGGGCATGACCAGTGGGTCCTGAGAGGATAGGTCGAAGATAAACTATTCCCGCTTGTTGGGAAGTCTGGGACTAAGGAACAGAACCAAAATAAATTACAGCCAGGCCTTTCAGAAGTGAAATTAGGAGGACTTATACACAGAAAGAGTGGTAGAGGTTTGGAACTCTCTTGCGCAAATGGTAACTGATGCTGGATCAATTAATTTTAAATCTGAGGTCAATAGGTTTTTGTTAACCCAGGGTATTAAGGGATATGAGTAAAAGGCGGGTAGATTAAGTTAGGTCATAGGGCAGCCATGATCTCATTGAATGGCGGGAAAGACTCAAGGGCTGAGTTCATAAGAATGACTCCCAGGATGAAGAACTGTAGCTATGAGAGTAGATTGGAGAGGTTGGGACCTTTTTCTTTAAAGAAAAAAAGGCTGAGAGGAAATTTAATAGCGGTATTCAAGATCCTGAGGGGTATGGACAGGGTATGTAGTGAGAAACTGTTCCCACTCAAGAGAACATCAAGAACTAGAGCGCACAGATTCAAAGTAATAGGCAAAAGAAGTAAATGTGATGTGAGGACAAGTTTTTTTCATCCAGAGGGCAGTTGGAGTGTGGAACGAACTTCCTGAAAGAGCACTGGAGGCAGGTTCGATCGAGGTATCCAAAAGGGAATTAGATAGAGAAAATGTGCAAGGTTACGGAGAGCGAGAGAGAGAGAGAAAGCGTGGGAGAGAGAGAGAGAGAGAGAGAGAGGGAGAGCAAGAGAGAGAGAGCGAGAGAGCGGGAGGGCGGGAGAGAAAGAGAGAGTGGGAGAGAGACAGAAAGAGCAAGAGAGAGAGGGAGAGAGCGGGAGAGAGAGAAAGCAGGAGAGGAAGAGAGAGATAGAGAGCAGGAGAGAGAAAGAGAGCAGGAGAGCGAAAGAGAGCAGGAGAGAAAGAGAGCAGGAGAGAAAGAGAGAAAGTGGGAGAGAGAGAGAGCGGGAGAGAGGGAGAGAGAGTGGGAGAGAGGGAGAGAGAGTGGGAGAGAGAGAGAGCGGGAGAGAGAGAGTGGGAGAGAGACAGCAGGAGAGAGAGAGAGAGAGAGAGAGAGAGAGAGAGAGAGCAGGGGAGAGGGTGAGTGGGAGAGAGAGAGGCAGAGTGTTTAGGGAGGGTGTTCCAGAGCTTAGGGCCCCAGGCAGCTGAAGGCATGGCAGAGCGGTGGAAATCAGGGGATGCTCAAGAAGCCTGAATTGGGAGGAGCACAGAGATCTCAGAGGGTTGAGTTGGAGGAGGTTACAAAAATAAGAAGGGGTGGGGCCAAGGAGGAACTGTACCGCAAGGATCAGCATGTTAAAACTGAGATGCTGTCGGACAGGAAGCCAGTGCCCAGGAATAAGCAGCATTTTGGATGAGCACAGATGGCTGCTTGTGGGACCCATCTTGCTCCCAATGCAAGAGGTTGAAAGAGGGCCTGCTGTGCAGCAACAGACCATTGACAAGGGCAGCACAGTGCAGACCATCAAAACTTAGGTGTCTCTTCCCAACATCAGGAGGGCAGCCAGCAACACCAACTGCATCAACAAGGTCTTAGCCCAAGTAACCATGTCAAATATGCATTTCATCATGCCAAATCATCAATAGGTTAAATAGTTTGGTTAAAGTTGAGGAAAAGTCAGATAACCATGATATGGTATGGAAGCATCAGTATTCAGCCAGGGTCACTGCTGCACAGACTTGGCTTGTATTCCCTCGAGTGCAGAAGACCACAGGGTGATCTAATTGAGGGGGTTTAAGAGGATTAAAGGATTCGATAGGGTCGATGGAGAGAAACTATTTCCTCTGGTGGTTGGGGTGGGTTGGGGGGAGGGTGATGGTGAAAGAGTCCAGAACAAGGGGCAGATCCTTAAAAGGATAGCCCGGCCATTCAGGGGTGATGTCAGGAAGCACTTCTTCACACATAGGAGAGAGGAAATCTGGAACACTCACCCCCGCCCACCCCACCCAAAAATAGTTGAGGCTGTGGGGTCTTGTTTTAAATTATCAAAGCTGAGACTGTTTTGGTGAGTAAGGGGATTAATAAATACAGGACCAAGGAGGGTAGTTAGAATTAAGATATAGAGGAGTCATGATTTAACTAAATAGCAGAACAGGCTCAAGAGGAAGAATGGCTTCATCTTGTTCCTTGAAAAGAAAAATGAGGCTGGAAAATATGCTGTATTGATTGACCATGCCAGGTAAATCGAGACTGTGTCAGGGGAAACTCAAGGCCATTCATTAGAACAAGCCAACACTCTTACTGCGGAGGGGTAAGCATTTAGCCTGGGCAGTACCATCCTAGCCCAACTGCCTGATGCAGTTTGCCACCAGGCACCCTCAGAGAACGGTCACTTGGCTGAGGTTCCTGGAACTCTCGAACCCTACCCCCACCCCAGGAGAGGAAGGGAGGAACATAGAAGTGCAATTGTAAAAATTCTTGCTGGACTCAAACCCATCGTGTTTCAGCGCAAGTTCAACAGAGTCACAACAGAGTCTAACTGTGTTCCTCTCTGCAGATGCTGCCGGACCTGCTGAGTTTTTCCAGGTATTTTTATTTTTGTTTTGGATTTCCAGCATCCACAGTTTTTTGCTTTTATTTCAATAGAGTCACATTTGGCCAAGGATAACTATTTTTGAGGCTGCTTTATGTTGAAAACCTGTTGCAATGAGGGACGTTAAAACAACACAGCACAACAGTTTTATCTTATTTAAGCAGATTTCAGCCAGGCATGTTCTTCCATTTTGCCAATTCAGCGTTCCGATACCAGCCTGCCTCAAATTTCTGGCGCTGCCCAGTATCTCTACCCCGCCCCGCACTCCTTCCTCCATTCCATGGTCCCTTGCAATGTCATCAAAAGCTTACAACTTGAAAAGCCGGGGCTAGGGATTAGTGAGCGCTGGCACAGAACATCGCTGGGTCACATCCACCTTCCCCCCCCGTCACTTCAGTTTTGCAATAAAGTACAAAAACCTGTTTTGCAATGTCAAGTCATTTAGACAGAGAGAGTGTGGTTAACTAAAGAGAATGCATCAGGAGGTTTCGGGAGATTTTCATCTCTTTCACAATACAAGAGATCAGCCGGGGGAAGTTGGCAGTGGTGGGGTGGAGTGAAGAGACAGTAATACTCAATTTACACAAATGTATTGTAATTTTTAAACTGTACACTGTGGTGAAGGGGAATAAGGGAACCTTAAAAGTTAAGCACACATCAGCTACCCCCAGTATAAAGTCATGCTCGCTGACCCAGCAACTATCTGTGTTGTGTGTTACACCTCACAGCATAAATTCCTGAGTACGGTAAACTAATACTGGGTCCTCATCTTTTTTTTGCCAAGATTCATGTGTTTCAGCTTCATACAATTGACACTTGAGATGCCAGAATTGCTTCCACTGAGGGCCAAGAAAGGCGACATCTAATAAAAGGGTTACAGAAGTCTGAACGATAGGGTAAAACAGGATGGAAGAGTCAATGATGAGGAGACAGACATCCACTGTCATCAAGAAAACGAGGTGGAGTAACAGAAGAGATGGTTGTTGAGAGTGCAAGATGCTTTGACATGGGTTTAGTTGGAGCAGAAACTAGTGCATCTTCTTTTCAGACACGATGGGCTAACTGACCTCCTGCTGTGATGCAGCCATCTCTATCTCTTATCCATTTCCAAGTTGAAAAAGTACAATATTCATTATCTTCAAAGCACTCAAAAGAAATTCCACAAATACTGGGGTGACATGTGCTTTGTCCCTGCAAGGTAGTAATGCAGAATCTCATGCTAAAGGTTGAGGAGGTTGTGCACCAAAATGCTTTGCTGGAGTGAGGGGAGTCTTAAGAATTACATCAACAATTCTTGTGCATCCCCTGATTTCCATCACTCCCACTACTGGCGGCCATGCCTTCAGTTGCCTGGGCCCTAAGTTCTGGAATTATCTCCCTAAACCTCTCCGTCCCTCTCACCTCTTTAAAGACCCTCGACAAAATCTACGTCTTTGCCCCAGGTTTTGGTCACCAGGTCCTAACTGCAATTCTTTGTGTGACTCTGTTGTCAAGTGCTTGTGATGTCAAACCTTGGGATGCTTTATTATGCTACAGATACTCTATGAATGCAAACTGGAGTCCTACAGCATATGATGGGCAGTGGAATGAAGCAACTCAACATACCCCTATCCTGTAACCCCAGCAGGCTCTTTTTTGTCTGATTTTTACCTTCCTAAACAAACATCTCAAACTGCTATTGGATTTCAAGCTGGAGGTGGTTCTTGAGAGAAAAAAAAATGTTTCAAGGAATCCTGTGCAGCACAGCTACAAAAGCATTCAGTCACACCTATCCAACATGCAGTGATGCCCCATACGCTAAGGTCACTGCTCCCGAGATTTGTCTCTCACCCCTAAATATGTGGGAGCGAGAGCGTGGGGTGGCGAGAGCGTGGGGGTGAGCAGCATGACACCAATGAAGCTGTAACTGAACCAACAAGGACTCCAATCTCAACCTATTTGATCACGATCTCTCTCTCCTTGGAGCCTCCCAGCTTTGCCCTCATTGCCTCCTCTTCTCTTTCTGTGGCATCCCTGATGTTTTCTTTCAATCAGCATTGCCCTCACAAATCTCAATGCCTCCTCCAAACGTGCCACCCTCTACACAACATCCTCACTGCACTGAAACGAGGGCTCCTTCACCTTTCCCCCCAATCACCCTCCTCAGGGCTTACCGCTTCTCTCGGTCCCCTTCTCCCCTACAACCTTCAGGGCTTTTAAATACCGAGCCTCTAATCGCTGCTTTCTGATTATCCTCGCCTTCTCCCCACACTTCAACATCGGACTTAGCGCTCAGTCAGCCTTGACAATTTAAAGAGAAAATATATATAAGATGCAAGGCCAAGCAGATAAATCTGGCTTCCCATTACCAGCACTCTCTGCCCCACTTTCTCACACTGACTCCACTGCTTTGGTGCTTTTACAAGATCTGTTTGCGCAAAGATGACCTTTCGGTCCATTTACACTTGGCCTTGCTCATCTCACAGTTAACAACCTTCGGCGGCCTTTTCAAAATACACCTCTCGCCCAACCCTTCCCGGCAAGCCTGCTGTTCAGCCTCCTGCGTCTTTGCTCAACGAGCTCTTGCACGGCTTGGCATCTGGGCCCTCTCGTCTGAGTGCACCAACCACATTCGGAAACATTACGGCGGTTTCACCCTACCCAACCGGGCGAGAGGCTTGCCAACGTCGAGCACGGTGAGCCCTGGAGGACGAGGAGCGCCCAGCTTATTAAGCCGCTCCGCAAAAAAGCCTCCCCCCACCTCTGCCAGCTGGGACCCTCCTCAGAGTCTCGAGGGTCCCCCTTTGACTTGTGGGGAGAGGGGTTAGTGCACAGTGGCATATGGCGTACACACAAGCACACACAATTCAGAACTGGCTCAGCAGTTCATGCAGCAGCTGGCATAAGCACAAACAGCTGCCTTTTACCTCGGGCACACACTGCGCCCCATGGAAGTGCGATTTTCCAATGGCAAAGCAGTTATTCTCTAAGTGCTCGGCTTCGAGAGGTTAGCACCAATTCCTTTTTTTAATTCTAAAAAACTTTTATTAAAATCACTCCTAGTTTCTTAGAATTTTATATATACACACATACACATATATCTGGCTCTAACCACATCATAATCTGGAGCCAGGAACCAATTACAGCTATCGAATGACATCCGAATTTTATTTATTTTTTTTTTTTTGGAAACTAAAACTTTGAACCCCTCCTCGGGCTAGTTTTTGGGAATATTTTATTCCTTGCTTCACTGGCATTAATTGGCAGCCAAAGCAGAAAGTGCACTACCTGCCCTAGCCTGACAAGCAGTCAGTCAATGATTTCGATGTCAGACGATGGGAGGATTTAATTGAGCTCCTGAGACACACAACACCACCCACACACCTCTCCCCCACCACCCCTTTCAGAAAAACACACATTCGCTGATCTCAACCCACTCCAGCGGCAGGAGCGCCACAAGCGGCCGGTGCCACAAGTGGACACAGCAACACCAGACTTTCTTCGGATCGTAGATTAAACCACATCAAGGTGTAGAATTTCCCTTTCAAGCTCGCTGTAAAACTGTAAGGATATGTCGGACTGTCTGATAACGGTACACTACAGTAACCCGGCTCCTGGAAAAAGTGGAAAAACACCTGCAGCATTGTGGAGAGAAGGACAGGTGCCGGCTTGGCTGTGGCATCCCTCTCACCCCAAGTCAGAAGGTTTGAGTCCCACTGCAGGATTTGAGTGCAATAATCTAGGCCGGCATTCCCAGTGCCTACTGAGGGAATCCTGCACTGTCAGAGTCGAATGAGACGTTAAACTGAGCAACCATCTACCCTCTCAGGTGGATGTAAAAATCCCATGGCTACTACTGGGGCAGGGGGAATGGAGTTCTCCCCTGTGTCCTGGGGCTAATATTTATCCCTTGACCAACTTTACTGAAAAACAACTGATCAGGGTCATTATCACGTTGCTGTTTGTGGGAGCTGTATTGGATTTGGATGAGGTTTGCCCATCCCTCATTGCCCAACCACATTGCTCTGGAGTCACAGGTAGGCCAGACCGGATAAGGATGGCAGATTTCCTTCCCTAAAGGACATTGGTAAACCAGATGGGTTTTTATGACAATCGGCAATGGTTTCATGGTCATCATTAGTTCCAGATTTTTACTGAATTCAAATTCGAATTTGAATTTAAAATCTGCTGTGTTGGGATTCGAACCCGGGACCCTGGGTCTCTGGATTACTAGTCCTGTGACAATACCACTACGCCATCGCCTCCCCAGTCCTGCGACAATACCACTACACCATCGCCTCCTCCTTGCTGTGCACAAATTGGCTGCCACTTTTTCTAAACTTCAACAGTGACTTTGCTTCAAACAAAAAAAAAAATCACTTCATTGGTGGTGAAGCACTCTGGGATGTCCTGAGGTTGTGAATGGTGCTATGGAAATGCAAGTCTTTCCTTCCTTCTTTTGGTGATGGCCTCCAGAATCTAATATCCTGCCACCATTCAATTAGGCAGGTACCATTATATACCTCCGCAGCACATTCAGTAACTATGGATAAAACAGGAGGACTTTTTAGAAAGATAACAGAAAGAGGCTTGCATTTATGAAGTTCAAAGGAATTTCACGGACAATTCCTCCCTTTTTAAAAACACTGCAGTTTAGTCGGCACACACAACAGCCACTTTGTGCCCAGAGAAATTGGGAACCAGGCCAATCAATCTGTTCTCATTACTACCTGCACAGATATTGGTCAGCAGCAGAGAGGACTCTCCACTTTCCGAAGTGGGTTCCTTCTGCAGTGACCGATGAGCCCCTTTCCAAGCCTCACCTCAGGGGTTTGGTTGCTCGTATCGAAACTCTCAATAGGCCTTCAAAGCATCAGGAAGCAGACCCAACTCGTCAAAGGCACACTAGAGCTCTCCTAACTCCTGACTCAGAAAGCCCTGTCAAACGGCTTTTGAATTGGGACGCCACACTTCCTTCCTCGACTCAAGGAGTGTGACGCTTCCTTCTATTTTCATTGAAAGGGTGGCCATCGTTGAGCTCAGCTCCTCAGCCAGAGGTCACCAGCTGCAGCTATCAACAGTGTGGCCCAGGGAGGTGGTGAAGCGAGGGAGCAGTTGTTTAGTGGTGGTGGTGGGGGGGTGGGGGGGGGGGGGGGTGCGGAATCCAAGAGGTCTGCAGAGAAGATTCACGCTGTAACTGGATATTTTACAGGTCTCTACTGAATGGGGTGTCGGGTAGGGGGTGGATACACCACTCAGAAAGGGAGGTAACTAGAGGAACATAAGAAATAGAAGCAGCAGGATGCCATTCAGCCGCTCGAGCCACACCCTGCCAGTCAATAAGATCATGGCTGACCCGATTGTGGCCTGAGCTCCATTTTCCTGCCTGTCCCCCACGTGGAGGCCTTCACGGAGCTCGGGCAGAAACACAGAGTGATTTCCTGAAAGACATCTGAAGCCTCGCAGCCCACAGCATCGCAAACCAGTTCATACATAACATAAAGGGTGTTGGATGATAAAGGATTATCCAAAGAAACAAAAATACTGAACAATATTTTGCACAGTAATGCTAATTCAGCTGACGTTGGTGGGATTTGGTTTAACTGCCATAGCCTGTCTTCTGTATGAAGGATGTACAACTTGCATGAAATCAATATTGTCTATCTTTGCTTTCATCAGAGCACTTGATCCATTGAAAAAAAATCCTTGGACTCCCTTGTCAACCAAAAACCTGTCCAACTCAGCCTTGAATATATTCAATGACTCAGCCTCCACTGCTCGCTGGGAAGAGAATTCCACAGACTAACAACCCTCAGGGAAAAGATTCCTCCTCATCTCCATCCTAAATGGGAAACCCTTTATTCTGAAACCAATTCCACATTCCCCCAGGAGGGGAAACATCTTCTCAGCATCCACCCTGTCAACCCCCTCAGAATCGTATATGTTTCAATATGAGTACATAACAAAAACCTATCTTTTTTATTCATTCCCTTAATGCCAGCCCAGTGCCTGGGATGAAGAAAAGCAGAAGCGAGGGGAGGGCAAGCAATTGGCCAAATCTGAATCAATAAAACCAATGAGTGGCCTCATCCCCCCATCCTTACCTCTGTAACCCCCTCCAGCCCCTACACCCCTCCCTATCTCTGTAACCCATTCTGGCCCCTACACCCCTCCCTATCTCTGAAACCTCCTCCAGCCCCTACATCCCTCCCTATCTCTGTAACCCTCCTCCAGCCCCTACACTCCTCCCTATCTCTGTAACCTCCTCCAGTCCCTACACCCCTCCCTATCTCTGTAACCTCCTCCAGCCCCTACACCGCTCCCTATCTCTGTAACCTCCTCCAGTCCCTACACCCCTCCCTTTCTCTGTAACCTCCTCTAGCACATACACCCCTACCTAACTCTGTAACCTCCTCCAGCCCCTACACCCCTCCCTATCTCTGTAACCTCCTCCAGCCCCTACACCCCTCCCTATCTCTGTAACCTCCTCCAGCCCCTACACCCCTCCCTATCTCTGAAACCTCCTCCAGCCCCTACACACCTCCCTATCTCTGTAACCCCCTCCGGCCTCTACATCCCTCCCTAACTCTGTAACCTCCTCCAGCCTCTACACCCCTCCCTATCTCTGTACCCCCTCCAGTCACTACACCCTTCCCTATCTCTGTAATCCCCTCCAGCCCCTACACCCCTCCCTATCTCTGTAACCTCCTCCAGCCCCTACACCCCTCCCTATCTCTGTAACCTCCTCCAGCCTCTACACCCGTCCCTATCTCTGTAACCCCCTCCAGTCACTACACCCTTCGCTATCTCTGTAACCCCCTCCAGCCCCTATACTCCTCCCTATCTCTGCAACCTCCTCCAGCCCCTACACTCCTCCCTATCTCTGCAACCCCCCTCCAGCCCATACACTCCTCCCTATCTCTGTAACCTCCGCCAGTCCCTACAACCCTCCAAGATCTCTGCGCTCCTCCAATTCCAGCCTCTTGTGCATCCCGATTCCCATCGCTCCAACATTGGCGGCCGTGCCTTTAGCTGGCTGGGGCCATAAGCTCTGGAATTCCCTCCCTAAATCTCTCCACCCCTCTCTCTCTCTGTCTCTTTCTCTTCTCCTTTAAGAGGCTCCTTAAAACTGATCTCTTTGACCGAGCTTTTGGTCACCTGTCCCTAATATTTCATGTGGCTCAGGATCAATTTTTTTTCATAACATTCCAAGGTTTTACTAGGTTAAAAGCGCTACAGGTTGCTGTTACTGGCTGTGGGCCAGAGGGTTGTGGGATTCGGTGGGTGGGTGGGGGGCGGGGGGGATCGGTGTAAGGCACAGCCACTTCATGTCCAGATAAGTCTTTTTAAAAAAAGATTGAGCATTTGTTTTGCATGTTTCAGATGAACTAGCAGAGTAGCCAGCGCTCCTATTGGAGTAAACAGAGTACAGGCCTTCAACTGCATCATCATTTTTAAAATAAATATACCTGTAGCCAATTGGATAAAAGATGTGAGGGGCACGAGATGCCCAAAAATTTCTCGGGGAACTAAAGCACCCCACCATGAACCCCAAATCCTCCGCTCATGAGCCAGTAAGCAACCTTGCAAGTTGGAATAGCTCAGGCTGCAACGAAAAAAGAGCCAAGGTTGACTCAGCTCGCCGTCAATCATCCTGGTAAGTGGCCTGATAGGTTAATGGGGTTGTTGTTTAATCATAGCAATCAATTTCTCTCGATTGGTATATAACAGACACCCATAAATGGCAAGGAATACTCCCCTGTCGGGGAAATGAAGGCAGCTAACACCCTCACTCTCAATAGACAGAGACACAGGCATGTGAGCACATGCACAGACAGATGGGCAGGCGGACAGGTGCACACACAGACCGGCAGGCGCGCGCAGGCACAGACCGGCAGGCGGGCATGTGCGCATACACGGATGGGCGCACAAACAGGCAGCCGGGCAGGCGCACACACGGGCGAGCACGCGCGCACACGCATACGGGCGGGCGCACACACACGCAGACAGATGGGCGCGCACACAAACAGACGGCCACACGCACATGCAGGCGGGCCGGCGCACGGGCACACGCAGGCGGGCCGGCGCATGGGCACACGCAGGCGAGCCGGCGCGCCCGCACACGCAAACAGGCGGGCACGCACACATGCAGACAGGCAAGCAGGCGGGTGTGCGCACAGACGGCCGCGCGCACAAGCAGGCGGGCCGGCGCAGGCACAGGCAGACAGGCGGGCGCGAATGCACACAGACGGGCGGGTGGGCGTGCGCGCACACAGACGGGTGGACATGCTGACACAGGCAGGCGGGCGGGCATGTGCACACAAACGGGCGGGTGGGCACGCCCGCACAGACAGGCGCAGACGTGCACAGACAGGAGGGCGGGCGCACAGACAGGCGGGCGGGCGCGTGCACACACAGACGGGTGTGCGCACACGCAGACGGGTGCGCGCACACGCAGACGGGTGCGCGCACACGCAGGCGGGTGCGCGCACACGCAGACAGGTGGGCCGGTGCGCAAATACGCAGACAGGTGGGCCAGTGCGCGCATACGCAGACAGGCGGGCCGGCGCGTGCACACAATCGGGTCGGCGCGCACAAACACAGACAATCGGGCCAGCGCGCACACAGACAGGTGGACAAACGCACACACAGGCAGGCGGGTGCGCGCACACACACAAGGCGGGCCGGCGCATGCATACACAGACAGGCGGGCCGGCGCGCCCACACAGACAGGTGGGCCAGTGCACGCACACAGACAGGCGGGCCAGTGCGCCCACACAGACAGGTGGGCCAGTGCACGCACACAGACAGGCGGGCCAGTGCGCCCACACAGACAGGCGGGCTGGGGCGTGCACACAGACAGGCGGGCCGGCGCGCGCACACACAGACAGGCGGGCCGGCGCGCGCACACACACAGACAGGCGGGCGGGTGCGCGCACACGCAGACAGGCGGGCGGGTGCGCGCACACACAGACAGGCGGGCGGGCGCGCGCACACACAGTCAGGCGGGCAGGCGCGCACACACAGACAGGCCAGCGCGCACAGACAGGCCAGCGCGCACAGACAGGCCAGCGCACACAGACAGGCCAGCGCACACAGACAGGCCAGCGCACACAGACAGGCCAGCGCACACAGACAGGCCAGCGCACACAGACAGGCCAGCGCACACAGACAGGCCAGCGCACACAGACAGGCCAGCGCACACAGACAGGCCAGCGCACACAGACAGGCCAGCGCACACAGACAGGCCAGCGCACACAGACAGGCCAGCGCACACAGACAGGCCAGCGCACACAGACAGGCCAGCGCACACAGACAGGCCAGCGCACACAGACAGGCCAGCGCACACAGACAGGCCAGCGCACACAGACAGGCCAGCGCACACAGACAGGCCAGCGCACACTGACACACACAGACAGGCAGTCAGGCGCACACACACACACACACACACACACAGACAGGCAGGCAGGTGCATACAGACAGACAGACAGGCAGGCAGGCGCACACAGACAGACAGGCAGGCGCGCGCACACACAGACAGGCGGGCAGACATACACACAGGCAGGCGGGCAGACGCACACACAGGCAGGGACACAGAGCGGTTAATTAATAGCTCTTTAAGTGGAAGAGTATAAGATTAGAGGGATATCCCCCCCTTTTTTGTTAAAGAAGGAATGGTTACCCCCTGTGCAATCCCAACTGACACTGTGGTGCAGGTTCTCACCTCAGCTCACCTAGACGAAGCAGTTCCAATCTAGAATAGTAAAACTGGCAACGACCCAAAATCTAGTTTATTTTCTAAATGGCACAAAACCACCCAGTGAAAGGTTCGTAGCCGGGGCATTTTAAAGTTTTATTGCAGGAGGCTCGCAGGCTCAGCAGTTGTCCTTGGCAATTATGTTTGCAAAGGAAACAAATGCACACGTTTTCAAAGCTGGCGCGGACACTGAACACACAAGCCGAACAGTTTTTGTTGAAAAAAATGGGTGCTATGGCTTTTATTTGCTCTGGCACAGCTGGCACAAATTTGCCAAGATTGCAAAGAGGTTAACAGTGCGACACACAATGCCACACACACCTTCCAAAATGGCTCTGCAAATACACCCTCACCGCCTGATCCAGGGGCTGGGTGTCTAAGGTTCCCTCGCCTCCGACACTTCATTCGCTGGCTCGTGCTTTCCTTAGGTTTAAAACAGTCACTTGCAGGGGCTGAAATAACTGGCATCCTCTCTTACCTTCCTGTTCAAGTTTGAAGAATGGGCTTCTTCAAATGCCAAAAATCTACCAGTGAAAATACTTGTATTTTCCCCTCTCTCTCTCTCTCTCTCTCTCACGACTCTGTCCTGGCAATTCTCTGAGTAATTTGACTAGACCAGCTCCCCACCTCTGAAAGTATGACTGCTACACCCACGCCTCAGGGTCGCGTCCCATAAAGCTCAGAGAAGTGCTTTTAACTCTCTCTGGGCTCCCTATGGGTAACCAGGGCAGCATTTCCTTCGTTGACAAAAACGACATTAAAGATATATTATATTTTTCCTCTTTAATTCGAGGAGTCGGATTGCTGTAGCAGGCAGTTGCGACTCGCAGCTTAGCTCCCGCCTACTCAATGACCTATTTATATCCAAACTTTTAATAGGGGTTTTGATACCAATTATGATGAGGAAGCCATAGCTGAAATTGTGGACACTATAATTGCAGAAGTCGAAACTGATAGAACATAGGCTGAGCCCATTAATGGCAGAGGAGAGCAAAAGGCTCAATAACATTTCTCTGCAGATCATAACAAGTCAAGCTGCCTTAGCTTTCAACTTGAAGCTTTATATTGCCACAGTCCCAAGCACAATATCATATGAACGCATGAAATGGGAGGAGTAGGCCATTCGGCCCTTCGAGCCTGCTCTGCCGTTCAATAAGATCATGGCTGATCTGTTTATGTTTCGAATTCTAGATTCCCATCTACCCCACCCCGATAACCTTCGACCCCCTTGCCTAACAAGAATCTATCTGTCTCCGCCTTAAAAATATTCAATGACCCCGCCTCCACCACCTACGGAGGCAGGGAGTTCCAAAGTCGCGCAACCCTCTGAGAGAAAAAAGTTCCTCCTCATCTCTGTCCTAAAAGGGCGACCCCTAATTTTAAAACAGTGCCCCCTAGTTCTGGACTCACCCACAAGAGGAAACATCCTTTCCACGTCCACCTTGTCAAGACCATTCGGAATCTTATATACTTCAATCAAGTCACCCCTTCACTCTTCTGAGCTACAGTGGAAAGAGCCCAATGTCGCAATATCATAACGTTTGTACATTCCCACCCCCACTCCCTCTTTGGTCCTTCTGATTTTTTTCCACTTTTGTGCTTCCTATTACCTACACCACCACACGTCCCCTGGCAAGTTATGAGTGCTCTGTGTGCCAGAAATGGAGTTTTGCCCTACTATTGGTCCACGCAGGCATGTCCTCATGTGTACCTTGTCTGTGTTACACCCAAGAGGTCCAAAAGCTAAATGGCCACAAAACACGCTACTGTCTGACAAAAGAAGTACAAAATAAAAGCCGTCAGTTTCTACGCACTGGCGAAGCAAAATTAAAAGCAAAATCGCGCAACAGCATCCGAAGCGGCTTCTGCTCCTTTGAATGAAGTGCCAGGAAAATAAAGTGACAGGACACGATTGGAAGTTAGCGCTGCGTGCAAGAAGGAAGTTGCATTGCGGTAGCGCCTTTCACAGCCTCGGGATACCCCAAAGCGCTTCACGGTCATTGAAGTATTTTTGAAGTTCGAATATCGGAAACGTGGCAGCCAATATACGCACAGCAAGCTCCCACAAACAGCAATATGATAATGATCTAGGTCATCAGTTTTTTTTTAAGTGATGTTGATCAAGGGATAAATATTGAGCCCCAGGACACCAGGGGAGAACACCCCACTGCCCCCCCACCCTTTTTCCAATAGCGGCCGTGGGATAATTTGCGTCAATCAAGAGGGCAAACGGGGGCCTCGGTTTAACATCTCATCTGAAAGGCAGCAGCTCCAACAACGCAGCACTCCCTCATGACTGACCCTCCGACAGTGCGGCGCTCCCTCACTACTGACCCTCCGAGAGTACGGCGCTCCCTCAGTATTGACTCTCCGACAGTGCGGCACTCCCTCAACACTGACTCTCTGACAGTGCAGCACTCCCTCAGTACTAACCCTCCGACAGTGCGGCACTCCCTCAGTACTGACCCTCCGACAGTGCGACACTCCCTCAGTACTGACCCTCCGACAGTGCGGCGCTCCCTCAGTACTGACCCTCCGACAGCGTGGCACTCCCTCAGCACTAACGCTGGGAGTGTCAGCTTCGATTCACTGCCCAGGTCTTGAACCCACAGCCTTCTGACTCATGAGGCGAGAGAGCTGTCAGAGCCACGGTTGGCACTGAATGCTTCAATTATCTAATCACCTTCTCCCTGCACCCTCTTCTATGTAATAAAGAAGTGGTTGTGTAGGAGATAACACAGTATCAAGGGTCTACAACATAATGTCTTACTCGATTTCTATAAAATGACAGGATGGAAGCCAGCCAATCCCCAGTATGGAGAAGCATTATAAAATAACTTTGGTTTTATAATAATTGCCTCTGAACTTTAAACCACTGTGAACTCTATGGTTCAAAGACAAATTCTAAACACTGTGGGTTGGTGCGGAGGGTGTTTAATAACCCTTTAAGGGTCAACTCCTCAGATAATTTTTCGCACCCTCCCCCCTCCTATCTGTGCTGGTCAAGATACTCTTTAGAGTTATTTGACTCCTGGGGAAGACGAAGGGTGAAAAGAGGAGTTTGGGGAGATGTTGGTGGGGGGGGGTAGAAAATCACAGCTGAAAATCCCCACGCCCACTAATAACTTTTGTGCCCATCCGACTATCAGACCTGGGACTTCTCTCGATGGGCTGTACTGGCAGAGGTGGGGGGGGGCAACAGGGCCTCAGTTTCCTGTCAGTGAGCAGGAGCCCACACCCCGAGGGGACACAACATGATGCAAACACTGCTCAAGTTTGAGACTGTTGAGCTGTAAAGGAGCAGTTAGCGGGAAGTGGGGAGGCGGGTGGAATGTGCGTCAGCGTCGAGGCATCTCTCGCTCATGTCAGACTGGCAGCTTGGAAAGATTTTCCAGGCAAATATGAAAGGCACATGGCATGGAAAACAGGAGGAGGCGGCGGCTACCCTATGCAAAACTCTAGCTCGTCTGCTCTAACGTCTGGAAAGCCAGGTATGCAAGGGTGATAAGGGAGAAATGAACATGATCGTGGAACCTGATCCCCAAAACACCCGAATGGAATTGTTAGAATCATCGCCAGCCATCCCCAGATAACCTACCGAAGCCTTTCATTAGCCTTGAGCTGAGGTTAATGGAGCCTTTGGAATCAATCGTGGTACCACCAGATCCCCGTTCCTGATCACTGACCCCAGTTACATGATTGCGCCCGTGCAGAAGTCAGGCAAGGACAGGACTGCTGTGCCTGCTGTCAAACACCCCCTCCCTCCCCTACTCAGCAGCCCAGCCCCCATCCACTTCTGCAAACCAACAGAGCATCAGCCCAGCTGCGAGCACTATCACCTCCGAGTCACAAGGCCCCGGGTTCAAGTCATACTCCAGGGGGCTGAGCACAAAAATCAAGGCTGACACTCCCAGTGCCAGTACTGAGGGAGCCTGTCAATCTATCCCTGGTGCTGACTCAATCCCACAATCAACGTCACAAAAACAGATTATCTGGTCATTATTGTCATTTGTGGGAGATTGCTGTGTGCAAATTGGCAGCAGGATTCCCACATTACAACATGGCCTGTAAAGTGCTTTGAGATGTCTGACGATGATGAGAAGAGCTATGGAAATGCAAGTCTTTCTTATCTCTTTCTGCACAGCCGATGACCTCCCTTCCCTAATGCCTCCTCCATGCCTCGGGGAGGCTGGGGGAAGAGGAGCCAAGTTGACCCAAAGCAAAGCAGCAGCAATTTGGAGTGTTAAAATCAGCACCGACATTATCGCATTCACTACACTTCAAAGAAAATATTCCATTGGCTACAACGGGCTTTGCAATGTCCCGAGGTTGTGAAAGGGGCCAGATAAATCCAAGTCGGCTCTCTCTAGGGAAGGTTTATCCACGTTAGCTGAATTGCAAACTCTCATTTCCACAACTGCAATGAAATTTGTTATACAAATGGTTAACGCGATTGGTCGTTGCATTAAGTCTAACACCACTTCCTCATGTTAAGGGAGTATTATAATACGCTGTGTCATGCATCAAAGCAGCAACAATGTGCAAAAACAGAGGCAGCTTTTAAAACAAAACCGGCGTAAGGATAGGAAATTAACCTTTTCAGCTTCCTTCACCGGGGGAGTTTTTTTAAAATTTTGTGCTAACTGTTAAACTGAAGGGAAAAACACACACACACACACACACACATACACACACACACACACACACACAGCTTCACAGGCCCCTCTGTCTAAAGATACTGCCCAACCCTTTTCAGGAAAGCAATACGCTTGGAGACAGTCATCGCCAGCTGACATTCTACCTAGTAATTATCAAAATCCCGTGGTTTTGCTTCAGATTATACTGGGAGTTTACTTCAAGGCTCAGTTTGTCCCTGAACAGCCCCAACCAGATATGTGGTTGGTGAGGCAGCCATTTTAAGTTAACCTTTACGATCAGTTCCTCTTTAGCCCCCACCCTCCCTGTGCTCCTCGCACTTTTAATCCTGCCTCTGGATTACAACAAAAGTCCTCTAGGATAAAAAGAAACCAAAGACGGCGCATTTATGGGGCATTTCCGCGTCTGTGAAGGACTCACAGGGTTTCGAGTTCACACGCAATAAAGTGCTGTGAGAGCAGCGACGTGATGGGTAGAAAACCATGGCAGCCATTTTACACAAAGAGTTGGCAAGCAGCAACAAGGCCAACAGCCGCAGGAGCGGGAGGAGGCCATTCAGCCCCTTGAGCTGGTTATACCATTCAAAGAGACCCATGGCTAAACTGTACCTCAATTCCATTTATGTACGTTTGCTCCATATCCCTTGATACAATTACCCAACAAAAATCAATCTATCAATCTCAGCTTTGAAAACTGCAAAAGAGGCAGCTTTTTTTGGCGGGGGGGGGGGGGGGGGGGGGGGGGCGGGGGAGAAGGCGTGTGGGGAGAGAGGTCCAAATTTCTAATCCCCTTTGGGAGATGAAGTGCTTCCTGACATCATCCCTGAGCAAACAGGCTCTAATTCTAACATTCTGCCCGTGTCGGGACTTGCCCCCCAAATCCTCACCCTAACAGAGGAAATAGTTTCTCTCTATTGACCCTATTGAATCCCCTTGATTATTTTAAATATTATATAAATAATAACCCAAATTTGAGGGAAGCAGGTTTATGCAACTTGTCCGCATGTGTTAACCCTTTTCACTCCAGGATCATTCTGATAAATCTGCTCTGCAACCCCTCAAAACGGCCAATACATCCTTCCTGAGGTGCGGTACCCGGTACGTAGGAGCAGGAGTAGGCCATTCAGCCCCTCGAGCCTGCTCCACCATTTCAACTAGATCATGGCTGATTTTCAATGCCATTTTCCTGCACTATTCCCATTTCCCCTGATATCTTTAATATGTAGAAAGTCAATCAATCTCAGTCTTGAACATACACAATGATCGAGCCTCCACAGCCCTCTGGGGTGGAGAGTTCCAAAGAGTCACCACCCTCTGACTGAAGAAATTCCTCCTTAAATGGTCCCTAAATCGCCTGTCCCTTATTCTGAGACTGTGTCCCGATTCTAGACTACCTCCACCAACCAGGGGAAACATCCTTCCTGCATCTACCCTGTTGAGCCTTGCAGGAATTTTGTATGCTTCCATGAAATCACCTCTCATTCTTTTAAAATCTAGAGGACACAGGTCGAGTGTCCTCAATCTCACCTCACAGGACATGGCAGGAATCAGTCTGGTGAACCTTTGTTGCACTCCTTCTATGGCAAGTATATTCTTCCTTAGATAAGGAGGCCAAAACTGCACATAATGCTCTAAGTGCAGTCTCACCAAGGCTCCATGCGATTGCAGCAAGGCTTCTGAACGCCAGATGAGGTCAGCCTACAATTGAAGCACCGCTTTCCCCCCCTTTGTATTCCAGCCCCTTTGAGGTAAAGCCCCACATTCCTTAGTCGCAGTCAGCTGGGGTTCACTGGGCAGCATTCTACTGCCCGCAAATCAGAGGTCATGGATTTAAGCTGCCACTTCAGAGACTTGAGGGTGACACTCCCTGCGCCAGTGCCAATGCTGAGGCAGTGCTGCACTGCACTGTGCCATCTTTCAGGGTGAAGCGTTTAACCGAGGTTCCAGTTGCCTCCTCAGATGGGTGTAAAGGGTCCCGTGGCCACCATTGTGAAGGACAGCAGCGAGGGGAGTTCTCCCCAGTGTCCTGGGGTCATCATTCACCCCTCAACCAACATTACAAAAAAAACAGGTATCCAGACATTATCGCTTCCGTGATTGTGAGAGCTTGCTGTGCACAAACTGGCTGCCACGTTTCCAACATTCCAACGGTGACTATGCTCCAACAAACACTACTTTGGCTGTGAAGGCACCACAGCTCAATGACCGTCACCCCAGCTGAGATCAGCTAGTTGCACTGAAAGCGGGATCTTCTCTGCCTGAAGCACTGCGGGGGAGACCAGCGAAACCTCAGTGAAAATTTGCAGCCAATTCCCGTTAATCGATTGACATTTAACCTTGTGATACAAAGTCAGCAGCTCACTAGAATAATAAGATAACAGGCAGGCCAGCTAATAGAATGAAACATAGATTTTTCCAGCTTGCTCACAGCTATTCCAGTGAAGTGTTAAGAATAGCTCCGTGTCCTAGTTTCAACACACCCAGCCAATTCTCTTCGTTTAAAATTTAAGATTCATTCATTCACAGGATGGGGGCATCGCAGGCAAGGCCATCGTTTATTGCCCATCCCTAATAGCCCCTCAAGAAGATGGTGGTAAGCCGCATTCTCGAACCGCTGCAGTGCGTGGGGTGTTGGTAGACCCGCAGGATTGGCCAGTGCTCAGTGCCAGGGTGCCCATCTGGTTTTATTCTGATTAGACATTTGCGTATAGCTGGTTGGTGCAACAGAGTGGCTCGCTCGGGCCATATTTCAGGGCAGCAGTTTAGAATCAACCACGTTGTTGTGGGTCTGGAGTTACATGTAGGCCAGACCGGGTAAGGATGGCAGATTTCCTTCCTTAAAGGGGCATTAGTAAACCAGATGGGCTTTCAATAACAGTCTGATAGTTTCATGGTCATCGTCACTGAGACTAACTTTTGAATCCAGATTGATTTAATTAACTAAAATTGAATTCTCCAGCTGCCGTCATGGTCTGGATCATCAATCCAGGCTTCTGGATTACTAGTCCCATAATAGAACCACTCTGCAACCATTCCCAACAATTCTGCTCCCATCATTGTTCATACTTCACTTCATGTGACACGTCACTCGAGCAATTCTCCCTGTCACCACGCACCCCACCATAAGCACAGGAATAGAGCAGGGTGGCTCATACACAATTATTTCTTATTTGAGAAGCGATGAAAACAAAAAGAGACACGCTGTCGAAGCTTTTCATCTTGCACTCATCAGATGCAAGAATTCCAAATTTCAAAGGGAGCAACAATTTATACTGCATGAGAAAGGTGGTACATTCCCCATGGCAACGCTCCCACCAATCAGAGTCGACTTGCCAACCAATCAGTACCTTTCCCTCATGCAGTATAAATTGTTGCTCCCTTTGAAATCTGGCATTCTTGCATCTGTCCTGATGAGTGCAGGACGAAAAGCTTCAGTGGCCAAGTACACGCAGAATCCATGAACCAGCACATCAAGCACGTCGGAAGTTAACGCGTTACATTTGCCCCATCACAAGCTCACTTTCCTTCCCCTTTCCCCCATCCATCTAGAAAGAGTGAACAGGTTTCCATTTCCTCTAGCGCCTTTCACGACCTCAGAACTCCCCAAAGCGCTTCACGCCCAGTAAAGCATTTCCCAAATGTGGTCACTGTTGTAATGTAGGAAACGCGGCCGCCAACTGGCGCAGAGCAAGGCACCACAAACAGCCCATGTGTTAATGACCGGGTAATGTGTTTTGTTAATGTGGGTTGAGGAACAGACATTGGGCGGGACACCAGGGAGAGCCCTCCCCAAGAACGGCCAGATAGGACTTATTACATCCACCCAAGAGGGCCGACAGGCTCTGGGTTCAAAATCTCACCCAAAGACGGGTCTTCTGCCCATGTTCATTTTCTGTCAGCTTTTCCCATTCCGCATATCCATGTCCAGATTTATTATGTGAACTGGAAACGCTAAAATGACATCCAAAACGCCACTGGTGAACAAGAGAAATAGGCCTGGCTGCCAGGCCCTCTATGACTCGATCATGCCGGATTGTACAAAAATGGTGGATGCTTGTGGAACTGTATCTCTGTGAGGGTAGAACTGCAGCAAAGGAAAATACAATGGACCAACTTCTGTGTATCGCATCCTGTGTACCACAACTTGTAAAATTCCCATTTTTTGGTGAATTTTCCCTCTCTTGTATTCCAGGGCTTATTCACAAGTAGTCACCATCCACAGAGCTATCTATCAACTGAAAAATCAGAAATCTCCTGAGAACAGGTATGCCCATCAGAAACAAAATCCCAGTGTGAAAGTCTTAATTATACTGAAGAAGGATTAGTCCGTGTAGAGCTGGATGATCAGCGTCTGACACAGATTTAGAATTAAACCTCCCAATCGGGAGTGGGGATCTCAAGTGTCACCAAAGTCTCAAGGCTGAATTCACGCCTTGGAATTTCCCACAAGACAACTGTTGTTGCTTGGCTAATGATTAGGTGTCCCTTTCTCAAGTGGATCGTATTCTCATCTAAGTCAGAAAGTCATGAATTCGAGACCCCACACCAAAGACTTGAGCACAAAACCCATGCTGACACTCGCCAGTACTGAGGGAGCGCCACATTGTTGGAGGGTCATTACTGAGGGAGTGCTGCGCTGTCAGAGGGTCAGTACTGAGGAAGCACCGTGCCGTTGGAGGGTCAGGACTGAGGGCGTGCCGGGCCATTGGAGGGTCAGTACTGAGGGAGCACTGCACTTATCAGAGGGTCAGTACTGAGGGAGCGCCGCACCGTTGGAGGGTCAGCACTGAGGGAGTGTCACGCTGTCAGAGGTGCCATCTTTTGGATGAGATGTTAAAACAAGGCTGCATCTTAGAAGCATGCAGAAGATCCCACAGTCACTAGGTGAAGAGCAGGAGAATATCTCCCTAGTCAACATCTATCCCTCTAATTCATTAAGACTGGATATTACCACAATGAGATCTTGCTGTGTGCAAACAGGCTGCCATGTTTCCTACATTAGAACATTGACTACACTTCCAAAAAAGCACTTCATTGGCTGTAAAGCGCTTTGGGAAGTCCTGAGGTGATGAAAGGTGCTATAGAAATGCAAGTCTTTATTTCCTTCAATTTTATTAATAATACATTCAGACTTACTCCGAACCTTCATCTACGCTCCAAACATGCTATCGTGCTGACTCTGCCTGCTCACAACACGATCAACATGTTGCAATCGCAGTCTATACATTTGTTTATGGCCTCTGGAGAAAAGGGAAGACTGGTCGGGGGGGTGGTTTGGTGGGAGATCTGATAGAGATCTTCAAGATTATGAAAGAGCTCGATAGGTTAGATGTGGGGAAGATGTTTTCACTTTTAGATCAAAGCTAGAGGCCCTACCCGAGACAGCAGACAGAGTCTCGGTTTATCGTCTCATCCAAAAGATGGCACCTCCAAGAGCCCAGTGCCAGGAGTACCAGACTCATCTTTCCCGCTCAAGTCTCTGGAGTGGGAATTCAAACCTCAGCTTTCTGACTCCGGCCAGAGTGTTACCAACTGACCCATTGCTGACCCGGCCTGTTTGTGTTGAGGTAAACATGGTGACCGGGACCATCTGAATAAGAGGACTGCCCTGGGCTATTTCCCTCACAAGAATAGGCTGGTTGGTAGCACACTTGCTATCTGTGCAGCCTTGCATGTCCGCCAAACATCTGACTGCACCTCAAGCCTTGGACGTGAAGTGTTTGGGGGAGATAATGGGATATATCAATGAAAGGTCGTTCTTTTGTACCCAGTGCATTAGGAGTCACACTGGAGAAGTGCTGGTTGGAGATACTGTAGGAGTCAGTTGTAACAAACTCAACCAAGGACACACGATAGGGTGATAAACATCCTGGAATCTGAGTTCCGAGAGAGCTCGTTCGATGAATTCTGCTCAGGAACTCGATCAATGACGAACCTCCCTCCCGACCCATCCACTGCCACTCAAGTCTTTCCCACATTTGCAGGTATTGAGAGGACTTTTTTCAGAAACGTATTCTTTCATGGGATGTAGGCGTCGCTGGCAAAGCCAACATTTGTTACCCTTCCCTAATTGTCATTGGCCTGAGTGGTCATTTCAGAGGGGCATTTAAGAGTCAACCACATTGCTGTGGGTCCAGAGTCACATGTAGGCCAGACCGGGTAAAGATGGCAGATTTCCCTCCCTAAAGGGACATTAGTGAACCAGATGGGTTTTTACGACAATCAATTGCAATTTCATGGTCACCATTACTGAGACTAACTTTATATTCCAGATTTATGACCTGGATTTAATTTCTACCAGCTGTGGTGGGATTTGAGCCCGCAGCATTGCTGGTCCTAGATATTACCACTATGCCACCGTCTCCCCGGATAGTCACAGCTGCGGCTCAGTCAGCACCCTGACCTCCCAGTTGGAAGGTTGTGGGTTCAAGCCCCACTCCTGAGCCAGAAGGTTGTGTCAAGTCCCACTCCAGGACTTCAGCACAACAATCAAGGCTGAAACTCCAGTGCAGTCCTGAGGAAGGGCTGCAGTGTTGGAGGTGCCGTCTTTCAGGTGAGAAATTTACAGGACTCCCTCTACTGAAACGCAGCCTGTGTACCCCTCCAAGTGTAGACTTCAATGAGTCAACTGGGATTTCTAAAAGGCTATGACCTGTGTTTGTAAAGGGCCTTTCACGACTGCAGGGTATGCCTACAGGGTTTTACAGCACAGAAGGACTTGTTTCCTCTTGCTGGCCAGTGGTCCACACAGTCTGTACAAAGGCAGCTGGTAGTAGGGAAAGTAGTCTGCGCTTTAATTCCTCATCACTCATGACAGGAATTGAGTTAGGGGATTGGAATCATTGTTCAGGGTGGCTTTTGCAGGGGGACGGGAGGGGGATGTACCAGTGAAGGAGAATGGAGGAAGTGGCTATGGACTGAGCAACAGAAGCAGGAAGCAGCATTATGCAGCACTCGTCAATTCAGGTGTAAAAAAAAAACTGACCTGTTAAAAACGACAGCACTGCGTGCATTTGTAGGTCAACTCGAGACGGGGAGATGAGGAGAAATTTTTTTTTACATTGTTGTGATCCGGGAGGTGCTGCCTGAAAGGGTGGTGGTGCTTTCAAGAGGGAGATTGGATAAATACTTGAAGGGGAAAATTGCAGGGCTATGGGGGAAAGGACGGATGAGTGGAGAGGGGGACTTATTGGATATCTCTTTCAAAGAGACAGCGCAAGCACGATTGGAGGCCTCCCTCTGTGTTGTATCGTTCCATGAAGCTCTTACCAAGCCAAAATTCCTACCGCTGGAAACCGACAACAGAAGAGGGGCCTGCTAATCCCATCCAAGGACCTGCCGCTGCCTCACCCCAGTACAACAGCCCTCCCAAACCTGTCAGGTCCCTCACCTCGCTTGGGCCCTGTCACCACACATCTGGCACTAACTCACAGGCTGGTATCCAACTTGCGCTGCAGCTACCTAGGTCGGACTATGCGCAGAGACAGCGTGGCACTCTGACAGCACTGGCGCACGCAACAGGGCCTGGCTCCACCCTGCTCAAATGGGGAAACTATGAAGCCACAGCAACAGGCCCAAAAGGTAAAGTCAGCGGTTGACCTACTCACATTTCCAGAACGAGCCTGTGCATCACCTCCAACTGGTCTTCAACATCACAAAGCCAATGTATCACCATCAAAGAACAGCCAAAATTACAATGATGCTTGAAAACTTGACAACGCCAAAATCCAAATATTTGTGGCATGCACGCTGTCACAGGACCACAGCCATTTATCTCCTGCCACTTGGTGTTACCGGCTTTGCCCGTGAGCACATAACCAAGGGCAAAACTCCAATGCAGTGGATACTGAGGGAGTGCTGCCCAGTCAGGAGTGCTGTGTTTCACAGGAGCTGCTGAACTGAGGCCCCACCTGCCTTTCCTGGTGGGTGTTGAAGCTCCCGTGGCACTGTTTGAAATAATGGCCGAGAGCCAGCATGAAGGTGACGGGCCAAATGGCCTCCTTCCGTGCTGCAACCAACCTATGATTCTTATGTGGCTCAGCGTCATGCTTTGTTTTATAATGCTCCTGTGAAGCACCTTGGGATGTGTTATTATGTTCAAGGTGCTACATAAATGCACATTGTTGTTACTGTAATACTTACAGTGCAATATTAAACACTGCATGGAACCGCCCGACTGTGAAAAGGTATGCAAGGTTCCTTCTTCCCTCGATGGAAGTGTCAGCTGAGACTTTGAGGCTCAAGTCTCTGGATTAGGATGTGAAGCCATAAGCTTCTGACTCAGAGGTTGGGGGTTGAACTCGACAGCTCGAGAGCTCATCAGTCTTTCAAAGAAAGACACAGTGATTGGGTGACTATATATAATCCTGTACCATAGAACCGTACAACACAGGAGGCGGCCACTCGGCCCCTGAGTATGTTCCGTCATTCAAGCAGACCACAGCTGACCTGTATCTTAAATCCATCTACCTGCCTTGATTCTGCAGCCCTAATCCCCTTACCCAACAAAAAAATCTACTAATCTCTCTATGTCACTGTACAGACATGCCCATCCCATTACTCTGACTTTGGGCAAACATTTCTGTGCGTCAAGTTGCTCCTGACAAGCCACCCTGAAGCTCTGTTCCCCAGTAAAGTGGGCAAGGATGGCTGAGGGGCTCAGACACAGGCAGTTAGAGTCGCACACACACATGTACACCACCACACACATAGACAGACAGACACACGCGCACACAGACACGCAGGCAGGCGCACACACACACAGGCAGGCAGGCGTGCACACACAGGCAGGCAGGCCCGCAAACACACAGGCAGGCAGGGGCACACACACACACACACACACACACACACACACACACACACACACACTCTCACACAGAGGCAGGCACGCGCACACACACACGCACAGAGACACACACACACACACACACACAGAGGCAGGCACGCGCACACACAGACACACAGAGACACACACACACACACACACACACACACACACACACACACACACAGAGACACACACACACACCTCTCTCACTTCCTGAGTGAACACCACTCTCCATTCACCCAGGGCACTGCACAGCTCCCAGCTGCCAATACAAGCCAGGATCTAACCACAAAAAGCCTCGCCCCAAAACAGACCAACAGGATTTGACAAAAAGTATTTTAAAAACAACACAGGAACAAAAAAGGGACTGAGGCACAATTGGACAGACTATCTTAACATTTAATGTTGCTTGGCAGAGACATGGGCAACCAGAGATCTTAAGCCAGTAGAATCTTAGGCCTCTCAAAATTCAAATTATTAAAGTTTGTGTTTTACTGTTCCTTCCTTTAATCACCATCTCAAGGCAATGATGATATAATCAGGCAGGCACCCAGTTCAACTTATCCTTGTGTTTCATCTAAAGCACGCCCCTTCAATGAATGCACCCCTGGCTCATTATGCATGCCATACCTGGTTACACCGTGCCCATCCAGAATCGCTGCCAAGACTTGTAAACATCCATTCTCTGGCTCCAACGGGCCAATCACCTGTTAACACGCACATACCCACCCACTTAAATACCATCTCTGGTTTCAGCAAGATGCAATCTCTCAGGCCCTGTCAAATCCCAAAATGCAGCCTCCCCCTTGCCCAGACAAGCGGGTGATGAGCTAGCTCATCGCAGTACGGGCACTACATTTGGTCTCAGTGCTTCCGGGTGACAGCTTCTCTTGCTCCTGACCACAATCCAGTATGTGGCCATCAGACGATTACTGGAACGGGGCAGTGTACAATGTTCTTCACGGTTGCATGGCCTGCCCATATGGCCACTTGGGTGGAATACTGAGAGGTTCCCAGTGCCCTTCACTAATAAATTTTTAAAAAAATATAGTCAACCCTTTCATAGCAAGGCGAGCAAAGAATAAACCATTTGGCCCATTGCCACATTGCCTCCCCTCTCCCATCGAAGACCATCCCTCTAATCCCTTAACTCTCCCTTCAAAGGCCATTCCTCTAGTCCCCTAGCTCTCCCATCGAAGGCCATCCCTCTAATCCCCTTAATCTCCCTTCAAAGACCATCCCTCTAATCCCCTAACTCTCCCTTCAAAAGCCATCCCTCTAATCCCCTAACTCTCCCATCGAAGGCCATCCCTCTAGTCCTCTAACTCTCCCATCAAAGGCCATCCTTCTAGTCCTCTAACTCTCCCATCAAAGGCCATCCTTCTAGTCCTCTAACTCTCCCATCGAAGACCATCCCTCTAATCCCCTAACTCTCCCATCAAAGACCATCCCTCTAATCCCCTAACTCTCCCATCAAAGACCATCCCTCTAATCCCCTAACTCCCCCATCGAAGCCCATCCCTCTAATCCCCTAACTCTCCTAGCGAAGACCATTCCTCTAATCCCCTAGTTCTCCCAAAGACCATTCCTCTAATCCCCTAGCTCTCCCATCGAAGACCATCCCTCTAATCCCCTAGCTCTCCCATCGAAGACCATTCCTCTAATCCCCTAGCTCTCCCATCGGAGACCATCCCTCTAATCCCCTAGCTCTCCCATCGAAGACCTTCCCTCTAATCCCCTAGCTCTCCCATCGAAGACCTTCCCTCTAATCCCCTAGCTCTCCCATCGAAGACCATCCCTCTAGTCCCTTAATTCCTGCACTGAAAACCATCCCTCTAGCTCCCCAACTCCCCTATCAAGCCGATCCCTCTGGAATCAGAAACCCATCCCTCTCATACTGTGATGCTCCCAACCTGGATTCCTGGTGTAGCCAAGCTGAATTGTGTGTGTGTGTACCTTGCCAAATAAATTCTTCCAGAGATTTCTCATTTTCTGTAAAGAAGTGCCTAGTTGCATATCAAATTTAAGTTTATTTGTTTACAGATGAGGCATTTGGTCAGACCTTTAAGGCATTCGCGTGATCTGGAATTGCCTCATCCAAGCTATCTAACATACTTAATGAGGTTCTTCCTTTAGCATGTCCACTCCAGCCTGTGGGATAAACTATTTTGTATTTTTGTTTTCAAGGTCATCCCTTTATAATTGGGAGCACGTTAGCACTTCAATATTTGTCCACGCTGCCAAGGAAGTTCCATTGGTTGATTTAGTGGCAAACTCATCAGACAATCGCTATTGCCCTAAAGAAAGGCTTGCATTCATCCAGCGTTCTCCAGAACATCAGTTGTGGCTTCAGGTTCTACCCTGAAGACACTGGCACAAATTCGAAGCTGACACTCCCAGTGCCAGCACCAAAGGAGTACTGCACTGTTGGGGGTGCCAACATTTGGATGAGACGTTAAACCGAGGCCCCATCTGCCATCACTGACGGATGTAAAAAATTCCACAGCTACTATCGGAAAAAGAGTGGTGTGAGGGTGGGGGTGGGGTGGGATAACCAATATTTCTCTCTCAACTCATATTAATTGAAAATGCATTATCTGGTCATTATCCATGGTGCTGCTTGCAGGATCTGACTGTGCGCAAATCCGGGATGCTGCTGAAGTGGCCATACTTTCAAGACGCGCTTCATTAGCTACAAGATGCTGACTTCATGAGGTCATGAAAGGTGCTATATGAATGTAAGAACGTGTAGGAAGACTTACATTTATATAGTACCTTTCACAGCCTCAAGGCATCCTGAAGCCAATTAAATATTTTTATATCAGCAAATGTATAGCAAGATCACACAAACAGCCACCAACCAAGCAACAAACTTGCATCTTGCTGGTGTTGGTTGAGGGAGGAATGGTGGACTTCCCTTTATTCAATTAGCGTCCTAGGTTTGTTTACATCTATTGAGTGAGCCTTTGCCATCCTGGTGTAATGACCCACCCAAACGATCACACCTCTGACAATAAAATCAAGCTCGTCTTACAATTTTAGCTTACGCTCATCATAGTGTTACGATTGCACAACTCAAGATAGCTTGACCAGAGCATACTTGGAGCTGGGTAGAGCTAGAAAAGAGACTGGCGATCTCTTCCTGAACCTGAAGTGACCACTTCCACAAAGGATCTTAATTTTTAAAAACTCTCTGTGCAATCCAGGACACATGTAAGTTAAGAGCGTAGGGTCAGAAGAAATAAGAGCTGGCCTTTTGTGCCCTCAAGCCTGCACCGCTAGTCAATAAGATCATGGCTAATCTGATTGTGGCCTGAAATGCATTTTCCAGTCTGCCCCCCATAACCCTTGGCTTGTCGATCAAAAATCTGTCTAACTCAGCCTTGAATATATGCAATGACCCAGCCTCCACTGGTCTCTGGGGTACAGCATTCCAAACACTAACAACCCTCTGAGAGAAGTAATTCCTCCTCATCTCTATCTTAAATGGGAGGCCCCTTATCTTTAAACCAAGCCCCATGAGGAAATCATCCTCTCAGCATCTACCCCCTCAGAATCTTCTAAGTTTCAACGCAATCTCATTCTTCTAATCTCCAATGCTAGGCCCAACCTTTCCCTGTAAGACAAACCTCTTCACCCCAGGAATCAGCCGAGTGAACCTTCTCTGCACTGTCTCCTATACAAGTATATCCTTCCTTAAGTCAGGAGACCAAAACTGCACAGTGCAGTTGATGAGGGAGTGAGGAGCTGTGCTCCACTGATATCAACAAAGAGCCTGCCCACTACCAGTCACTGTTCGGTTAGAAACAAAGCCATGCTCGACTGGGCTCCCAACGACTGGCTGAAGCAAACTGCTCATTCACTTCCCCAGCTGTGCAGTGGAGTCCATCCGTTATGCTCTCAGTTTTAAAATTGATATATTATCCTCCCAAATACTGACCGGCCACTGACCGCTCCCAAGCGGTTTTCCGTATTTTCAGAACAAGGACAATGCTGGCAGGACTATATTTATTGCTTATTGCTGAGGCTATAATTGAGTGGTCATCACATTTTAGGAAGGACCTCAAGGCCTTGGAGAGGCTGCGGACGGGGATTTACCAGAATGGGACCAGGAATGAGGGACTTCAGTTAATGTGGAGGGACCAAATAAGCTGGGATTGTTCTTTCAGAGCAGAAAAGGTTAAGGGAAGATTTAATCGAGGCGTTCAAAATCAGGAGGGGTTTTAATAAAGTAAATGAGGAGAAACTGTTTCCACCAGCAGGAGGGTCGGTTACCAGAGGGACACAGGTTGAAGAGAATCGGTAAAAGGAGGAGTTGAGGAGGAATTTTTTTTTTTTAAATGTGGTGAGTTGTTGTGATCTGGAAGACGCTGCCTGAAAGGGCGGTGGAAGCAGATTCAATAGGAACTTTCAAAAGGGGGAATTGGATAAATACTTGAAGGGGGAAAATTTGCAGGGCTACGGGGGAAAGTTGGGGTTTGGGGGGTAATGGGACTGATTGGATAGCTCTTTCAAAGATCCGGCACAGACACGATGGCCTGAATGGCCTCCTCCAGGACTAGAAGAAAATAAAGACTTTCATTTCCATAGCGCCTTTCTTGACCACCAGACTCTCAAAGCACTTCACAGCCAGTGAAGTATAGTCACTGTTGCCATGTAGGAAACATGGCAGCCAATTTGCACACAGCAAACTCCTACAAACAGCAATGTGATGACAGCCAATGGTGCTGATCGATGGATAATATCAGCCAGGATACTGGGAAGAACTCCCAGAGTGGCCATGGCATCCTTTACGTCCATCTAAGAGGGCAGGCGAGGCGTCGATTTGATTTCCCATCCGAAAGATGGCCCCTCTGACAATGCAGCGCCCCTTCGGCGTTGGAGTGGGAGCGTCAGCCCCGATCTTTGTGCTCAAGCCCTGGAGCGGGACTCGGACCCAGGAACTTGTGACTCAAAGACAAGAGTGCCACCAACTGAGCCACTGTTGACATACATACACGACATGTTACTAGTGGCTTCTAGGCATCGAGAGTCAATTGCGCAGAGTGTGTCAATGGGTACAGGTGGCACCTCCTTCACTGAAGGACGTTCGCAAAACAGCTGGGGGGTTTCAGACACATTTTCTTCATGCAAGCATGTGACATTACTTGCCACACCAGGTGCTAAAGGCACAAGCTCTGGGCCAATTGCCAGCAGCCATCAGCACTGTGCTGCCATGCCTCTGGTGGGGAGTCCTTCACACGAGGTTAAATAGTATCAGCATGTCGTGCAGTTACTTGAGGACGGCAGAAGAAAGAGGAAAAGTCTGGGTTTTTCATAGCTGACTTAGCCTGTCCTGATCCTGACTGCTGGATCACAATCACAAGTGTATTTGCCTACTGAGCACCTTGGAGGTGCTGAAGCTGATAATGCCCCATCTGGGAATAGCTAAATCAGCACAGCATTACGATTGACACTTTAAAGCATTCCTGCAAAGCAGCTACAAAACAAACGCCCAAACACTCAGCCACTTCTGACAAAGTAAAAAAAAACACTGGTGACCTTTTCAAAACTTAATTTTTCGTGCAAAGTCTTTCAAAAAAAAAAATTAGGGAGAATCCCTGTCGACACCAGTTTTGCATATTGTGTGAGTTGTCTACCAATCTCATAAACAGATCATAGACCCCGAAACAACTGCCAGCTATTGAATCCAGCGAGGTCACCGAGGTCATTTTCTCTTTGTCTCCTGCTCCGGGACAGCGAGGTTGAAAGGAAAGAGGGGGTCTGGTGGACGTGGAAGACCCCCGCGGCACTACTGAGAGAGAGCAGGGGCTTTCCCTCCGATGTCCTAGGGCCAATATTTATCATTCAACCGACGTTGCTCAAAATAAAAATGATCCAGTCACAGGTGCTGTTGGTGTGAGCTTCCTGTGTGCAAATTGACTACTGTCTTGACTGTATGATGACGGTGACAACACTTCCAAGAGTACCGAGCTCCTCAACTGAATAAAACTTTCGTTCACCTGTCGGAATATCCCCTTGTGTGGCCCGGTGTCAAATTTTGTGCGATGACGTTCCTGTGAAAGGGGCTAGGCATGCTTTACCACACTAAAAGTGCTGCATAAAGGCAAGATTTTTGCTGTTGTTCATTGGTTGGGACATCCCGAGGCACCACAGAAGTGCGCGTTTTTATTTTCTTAAATAGCACGCCGGAAATTGAACACAATAACCTAACTGTAAATTAGTGACAAAAAGACCAAAAGATTTCTTAATTCTTTTCTTTTTAAAAGAAAAACAATCTTATTCACGACTCATTGCTCCATCACAAAAATACAGCCTCAATACTTGTGGTGTTCTGGGCTCGGCAGCTTCAAGCTCTCACATCACTTGCCTGATTATAGACAGAAAGCTCCAACGTGCTATTCTTCAAATCGACACTTGCCTCATGTGGTGATGGTGTCGAGCAACAGTCACGTAAACAGCTCGTCCTGGTTAATAATTTAACCTTGGATCAGAAAGGTTTCTTTGTACTTTCTTAGAAGCCTTTATTATTTTTTTTAAAAAGTAGTTCAAGCTAAAGTCTTTTAAAATACTGAACTGGGAGTATCTATTTCACAGCATATTTGAAGAGAGCACAAGGGAAAAAAAGATGTGCTTTTCATGAAAGGCTCAGCATAGAAAAAGGCAAATCGGTGTAACTGCTCCGTGCTGGTGTCTCTGCTCCACACAAGCCTCCTCTCACTCCTTCTTCATCTCACCTCATCAACATATCCTTCGACTCCTTTCTCCCCTATGTGTTTATCTAGCTTCCAGATGCTAAATGAATCTCTGCTATTCACCTCAACCCACTCCCTATGGGAGCGAATTCCATATTCTCCCCACTGTATGAGTAAAGAAGTTTCTCCTGACTTCCCAATTAATGACTGTCTTATATTGATGGCCCCCTAGTTCTAGTCTCACCACCCCACCCCACCTCCACTCCGCCCCACAAGTGGAAACATCTTCTTTACGTCGACCCTATCGAAACCCTTCAGCATGTTGAAGACCTCGATCAGGTCGTCCCCTCAGCCTTCTCTTTTCCAGAGAAAAAAGTGGAATAAGGGATTAATTTGAACTATTACACAACCAACCAGGTTAAATAAAAATCAGGAAATAAAACACAACAGCTACTCTCTTCGCTATTGAGATTTTGAAATACTGTTTGGTAGTACGGAACTTGAGTATTGCTGAAAAAAAGACATGTTATCAAAGCTTTTCAGGTTGCACGCATCAGGACAGATTCGCAAGAATACCCATTGTAATGGGAACAACAATTTATACTGCATGAGAAGAGAGTACTGATTGATTGGCAAGTGGAATCTGATCAGTAGAAGCATTGCCATGGAAAGTTCACCAAGGAACAATTAACTGCCAAGCTTTTGTTTAAATTCAAACCAGGCTGTCGACTCCAATTGGTCAAGGGGAATGAACTCAGGAATGGCTGTCTTCTAAGTTCAGTTTAAAAAGGTGCAATGTGTGGACACGTTCTGTCTGCAAAGGACAAGGTCCTGTCTTTGAATATATGTAGCTTCTAACATCTGTACCCTGATCAGATCATTGCTCGCTGTACATCATGCAAACTCACGAATGGGCCTAAGGCTACCACTTTCAGTCCTGAAAAGTGCCTTGTCTACCTCAGAAGGGCAAGGTGCCTCAAAAATTTGAGCAGTTGAAGCTAGTCGTTTCACACTGCTACTATTCAGTAGCAACACCAGTGGTATTCGCCACTAACAGGATGCTGCTGTCAAGCCAAAAAGATGCTCTATCTATCACACAAAGGAGGGAGGTGGTATATGAATATCACTGCCAGTGTGGTGCAAGGTAAGTAGGCCGTATATCCCAACAATTGGCAGATCGTGTCAAACAGCACATCCCTTCGGCTGTTCACAACAGGCAAAATACAACCAGCCCATGCTTGCAAAACTCAAATCATATTGCCAATATTAGATATGATTCAGCAGCTTGACAGCACTTGCTTAACAATACTGATTGTGCTAAGAATTACACTGACAACCAATTTAAGATCATCAGTCGGGCTTGCATCGTAGCTCACTTACGCGTGCGAGAAACCACATATATTCACACAGGGACCTGTCCTTTGCAGACAGAAAGAGCATATCCACACATTGCATCTTTTTCAACTAAACAAAAGCTTGGGAGACAACCATTCCTGGGTTCATTCCTCATGGCAATGCCTTGACCAGAGTCGACCTGCCTGGTTTGAATTTAAACAAAAGCTTGGCAGTTAACTGTTCCCTGGTGCATTCTCCATGGCAACGCCTCTGCCAATAACAATCCACTCACCAACTTATCAGAACTCTCTTCTCATGTAATATAAATTGCTGTTTCCTTTATCATTGGTATTCTTGCAAATCTATCCTGATGAGTGCAAGATGAAAAGTTTCAACAGCATGTCTCTTTTTTCAGCAATTTTTAAATAAGCTAGGTGACCATCTTGGTGTTGCACATAAATACAAGACCAAGTTTACATTGGAACAGAAGGAGACCTTTCAGCCCCTCAAGCCTGCGATGCCGTTCAACAAGAACATGGCTGATTTGTATCCTAGTTACATTCACTCACCTTGGTTTCATATCTTTTAATATCCTTGCCTAGCAGACTTATCTCACTGAAAATTATCTTAAAAGGGAGAATGTGCAGGGTTACGGGGAGAAGGTGGGAGAATGGCACCAGGTACATTGCCCAACTGGAGAGGTAGCACAGAGACAACAGGTTGGATGGCCTCCTGCTGTACTGTAACCACTCTGCGATTTTCAATGGAAAGTACAAAATTCTTAAGGGGCTTGACATGGTTATTGCTAGGGGAATGCTTCCCTGGGGAGCCCAGGACTCAGGGGTGACAGTCTCAGGATAAGGGGTCAGCCAACTCGGACTCGGATGAGGAGAAATTTCTTCACTCAATCTCTGGAATTCTCTACCCCAGAGAACTGTGGGTGCTCAGTCGTTGAGTAGATTCAAGACTGAGATCAACAGATCTTTGGGTACCAAGAGAATCAAAGGGTCACTCACAATCTTATGGAATGGTGGTTAAGATTCAAAGGGATAAGTGGCTCCCTCCTGTTTCTCAAGTTTGAATTTAACACTTTTACTTGAGATAGCACTTGTTGCTTTTTATGGGAGAGAATTCCACACTACTACAAACCTTTAAAAAAAAAGACGAATCCATATAATGCTTTTCGCACCCATTTTACAGTGCTTTTGAAGTGTGGTCACTGTTGTAGTGTAAGAAGTGCGGTAGCCATTTTGTGCACAGCAAGATCCCACAATCAGCAATGTGATCATGATCCAGATCATGATCCAGATCACCCGTTTTTTTTAATGTTGTTGGTTGAGGGATATATATATTGGCCTCAGGCACGGGGGAAAACTGCCCCCACCCCATCTCATCTTCAAAAAGAGTGCTGCAGGATCTTTTACACCCACCTGAGCAGGCAATTGGGACAGAACGGGAATAAAATTATGCTACAACGGAAGGTGCAACCACAGTGTGACGAGTGCACAGTCTGTTTCCAGTACTCACCATGCACACAACAATTTCCATCATAAATTCCTCTGACAAGAGCTGTGGCAAACATTAGCAAGGCTTCACAAGCAGGCAGTGCCTGTGCAGTTTATGCAGCACATTAGGGAAAGATGGTGATGTAGTGGTAATGTCATAGACCAGTAATCCAGGCTAATGCTCTAGGGACATGGGTTCAAATCCTACCACAGCAGCTAGTGGAATTTAATTAATAAATCTGGAACATAGAGCTAGTCTCAGTAATGGTGACCACAAAACTATTATTGACTCAAAACGTTAACTCTGTCTTTCTCTCCACAGATGCTGTTAGACCTGCTCAGTTTTTTCCAGCATTTTCTGCTTTTGTTTCAGATTTCCAGCATCCACAGTATTTTGCTTTTAACTATTGTCGATTGTTCACTAATGCCCTTTAGGGAGAGAAATCTTACCTGGTCTGGTCTACATGTGACTCCAGATCCATAGCAATGTGGTTGACTCTTGACTGAAATGGTCTAGTAAGACGCCCAGTTCAAGGGATGGGCAACAATTAGGGATGAACAACAAAAACTGACCTTGCCAGCGACATCCAAACCCACAAAAAAGCTTTCATTTTGGAGACTGCTCATTTAGCCCAGCCCAGCCTGTTGGTGATTATTAGCCCATGTGTCTGCCCTGTTCCCATATTGCTTTATTCTCCATCCCTTCGACCACCTATTGAATCTTAAATGTTGACAAGGTCACTGCAATCACTTGTGCATTCCACGGCTTCATAATGCCCCTTGTGTGAAAGCATCCTTACTAAATCTCTTAAGCTTACGTCCCTTGTTCTTGGCTTCCTGATCGCTGGGTGCGAGTTATTTCAAATATTGTGGCGTTTCTTCCATTTCTCTTTTGTGCTTTATGATCTTTGTGCTCTTGGGGAATTACTTTACAGGCCATGACAACCTCCACTCTGCACCTGTCAGCTTGCGAGCATTTCAGAGGTACTTCAGCAGAGGCGTTGGTCCTTCAGGCCATTGTCCCAGCAGTAACCACATCACAGCTATCTATTCTCAGCTCCAACTTGGCATGTTTTTCTTCAAATGTTTACCATCGACCATGTCTGCTTCACCCATCAGCCCTGTGCTCGCCGACCTACACAGGTTCCCATCCTGGCTACGCCTCGGTTACAGAATTCTCATCCTTGTGTTCAGGCCTCACCCTTGCCCACTTCTGTCACCTCCTACAGACCCTGCAACCCTCCGAGATCTCTGCACATCTCCGATTCCGGCCCCTTGCCAATCCCCCCGATTCCCATCGCTCCACCATTGGCAGCCGTGCCTTCTGCTGCCTCGGGCCCCAAGCTCTGGAATTCCCTCCCTAAACCTCTCCGCCCCTCTCTCTCTCCTTTAAGACACTCCTTAAAAGCGAGCTTTTGGCCAGCTGCTATAAAGTCTCCTTCTGGTGCTCGGTGTCAAACTTTGTTTGATAACACTCCTGTGAAGTACCTGGGATTGGCCGGTGGGGGGTTGGAGAATAGGGTGGGGTGGGGTGGGAAAGATGAACACCAATTTTCATAGCACTTTTCACGGGCCCCTGACATCCCAAAGCGCTTAACAGCCAATGAAGCACCTTGAAGTCACAGGAAACGTGACAGCCAATCTGCACACAGCAAGCTCCCACAAACAGCAATGTGGTCACGACCAGATCACCTGTTTTCATGACGTTGATAAATATTGGACACCGGGGAGAATTCTTCTTCGCTTTTTCTCGAGATAGCCCCAAGGGCTCCTTTACATCCACACGAGCAGGCAGATGGGGCCCCGCTTAAGTTCTCATCCAAAAGGCAGTGCCTCTGACAGTGCGGTGCTCCCTCACCACTGCACCAGAGTGTTAGCCTTGATTTCTGTGCTCAAGCCCTGGAGTGCGACTTCAACCCAGAAACCTGTGATTCAGAGGCAACAGTGCGTCCCACCGAGCCAAGGCTGACAAGTGTACAAGGCACTACATAAATACAATATAAAATAATATTTACTACATAATTACAGGTTGGTGTTGATGCGTGGCTATTGGAGAAAGGCAAGGTCATGGTCAACCAGAATGCAGCCAGCCATTTTTAGAACCATCAAAGGTCCACAGTTTTAGGGGGAGAAGAGGAGAAAGAAAATGCAATTGCTGAAAATTTTTAACTAAAACTGGCACCTCTTTTAAAAGCATGGGAACAAATGTGCCCTTTTTGTCTCAATTATGATGCCAATCATCACACATTATTATTATTTAAAAAAGAATCATCACCAGCAGCATGGAGTCCGAGCGCTAATCGCCAGTCATGCAGCTCAGTTCCTTCCTGAAATGAGGATCTGAAAATATCCGCAGCCTGCGTTCGCTCGGCAGGTTTAAAGGCAGCAGTGCAGCCAGCCAAACAAGGAAGAGTACACACACCAGGGGCTGTCACGGCCACAGACAGGAATCATCTGGGGAAGCGCCTGCAGTTGTTGCACAGAACATTTGGTCGGAGCTGCCATATAGCAATTTCCCGCTGCATTATGAAGGGGGCTGTTTACGAGAAAAAAAATAACTCATTCATATAGCGCCTTTCACGGCCTCGGAACGTCTCCAAAGCACTTTACAGCAAATGAAGTACTTTTAATTTTGGACATGTAGTCACTGTGGTAATGTAAGAAACATGGCTGCCCATTTGCGCACACAAAGATAAATGAACCAGGTCATCTTTTTTTCCAGTGATGTTGGTCGAGGGATAAATATCGGCTCCGAGTAACCAGGGAGAACTCATGAGAACATCAGAAGCCATTCGGCCCCTCGAGTCTGCTCCGCCATTCAATAAGATCATGGCTGATCATCTTGTGTTTCAATTTGCACATTCCCATCTAACCTTCGATTCCCTTGCCTAATGAGAATCCATCTACCTCTGCCTTAAAAATATTCAATGACCCTGCCTCCACCGCCTTCTGAGGCACAGAGTTCCAAAGTCGCACAACCCTCAGAAAAATATTCTCCTCCCCTGCTCTTCCTTCAATCTGCCCTGAAAGACCTCTGACATATTGACCCTCTGACAGTGCAGCGCTCCCTTGGTACTGGCTCTCCGATAGTGCGGCACTCCCTCGGTACTGACCCTCCAACAGTGCGGCACTCCCTCAGCACTGACCCTCCGACAGTGCGGCGCTCCTCAGTACTGACCCTCCGACAGTGCGGCGCTCCTCAGTACTGACCCTCCGACAGTGCGGCGCTCCCTCAGTACTGACCCTCCGACAGTGTGGCGCTCCCTCAGTACTGACCCTCCGACAGTACGGCGCTCCCTCAGTACTGACCCTCCGACAGTACGGCGCTCCCTCAGTACTGACCCTCCGACAGTGCGGCGCTCCCTCAGTACTGACCCTCCGACAGTGCGGCGCTCCCTCAGCACTGACCCTCCGACGGTGCGGCACTCCCTCAGCACTGACCCTCCGACGGTGCGGCACTCCCTCAGCACTGACCCTCCGACAGTGCGGCACTCCCTCAGCACTGACCCTCCGACAGTGCGGCACTCCCTCAGTACTGACCCTCCGACAGTGCGGCACTCCCTCAGTACTGACCCTCCGACAGTGCGGCACTCCCTCAGCACTGACCCTCCGACAGTGCGGCACTCCCTCAGTACTGACCCTTTGACAGTGCGGCGCTCCCTCAGTACTGACCCTCTGACAGTGCGGCGCTCCCTCAGTACTGACACGCTCCCTCAGTACTGACACTCTGACAATGCGGCACTCCCTCAGTACTGACCCTCCGACAGTGCGGCGCTCCCTCAGTACTGAACCTCTGACAATGCGGCACTCCCTCAGCACTGACCCTCCGACAGTGCGGCACTCCCTCAGCACTGACCCTCCGACAATGCGGCACTCCCTCAGCACTGACCCTCCGACAATGCGGCACTCCCTCAGCACTGACCACGGGAAGGTCAGGGGGTTTGCATCTCTGCAGTGATGTCTCAAACCCACAATCTTCCAAGTCAGAGTGTTACCCACTGAGGCAAAGCCATGTTTTCACTTTCCCTACCTCTCTCGACTCCAAGTGTCCTTGTGCTCAAAGGCTGCAAAGAACCTTTTGGGTCCTGCTATCTGCTGCATTAATCTCAGAGGTTACAGACTGGAGAACAACAGATCATTTGACCTCAGCGGTGCTGTTGGTTATGAGCTGGATGTTCCTATCTAGGTCAACAGCAGCTTTCAGTAGCCAACAGTGGCTCTGCAGTCAGCGCTGGCACATGCTTCTATTCCTTTCTCCCTTGTGCGTTTATCCAGCTTCCCCTCTTAAATGCATCTCTGCTATTCACCTCGATCACTCCCTGTGGAAGCGAGTCCCACGTTCTCCCCGCTCCCTGGGTAAAGACGTTTCTCTTGAATTCCCCATCGGATTTATTAGTGACTGTCTTATGTCGATGGCACCCCCCCCAGTTCTGATCTCTCCCCCACCATGTCGACACTATCGAGCTCTTTCAGAAATTTTAAAGACCTCGACCAGGTCACCCTCTCAGCCTTCTCTTTTCTGGAGAAAAGAGCCCCGGCCTGTTCGCTATAACATCTCCATTCCGGTATCATCGTCATAAATCTTGTTTACACCTTCTCCACTGTCTCGATATCTGATTTATAACATGGACACCAGAACTATGCACAGTATTAAGTGTGGTCTAACCAGGGTACAATACAAGTTTAATATAACTTCACTGCTTTTCAATTCCACAGAAACAAGACCCAGTGTTTCGTTTTGATCCCTTTATTAGTCAGCATTAGAATTTTTGGCGATTTGTGTATTGTTACCCCAACAGCCCTTTGGTGTTCCACCTCATCAAACTCTATCCAGCACTTTTAATAAATCATGACAGGAACACATTTAAATAATAAACACCAAACCAGATGATCAAAAGAGGCAGGCTTAATATTGCCGTAAAGCAAGACATGCTGATCTTTCTGTCTTACACTCATCAGGATAAATATAAGAATGCCAAATTTCAAACAATCACAGCAATTTACGCTCCGGAAGAAAACAGTGCTGATTGGTTGCCAAGTGAACTTTAGCTTTGGCAAAGCTCTGGTCATTCAGAATGAACTTGTCAACCAACCTGCATCCATTTCTCCTTTAATGCAAATTGCTGTGATTGTCTGAAATGTGTCATTCCTGCATTTGTCCAGATGAGTGCATGAGTAAAAGCTTCAGCAACATGTCTCTCTTTTCAGTAATATTCAGAAGGTATAAAGGAGCGTCTTAAAGGATGCGAGCGCGAGAGAGACAGAGCGCCAGAGAGCGCCAGAGAGACAGAGCGCCAGAGCGCCAGAGCGACAGAGCGCCAGAGAGACAGAGCGCCAGAGAGACAGAGCGCCAGAGAGACAGAGCGCCAGAGAGACAGAGCGCCAGAGAGACAGAGCGCCAGAGAGACAGAGCGCCAGAGAGACAGAGCGCCAGAGAGACAGAGCGCCAGAGAGACAGAGCGCCAGAGAGACAGAGCGCCAGAGAGACAGAGCGCCAGAGAGACAGAGCGCCAGAGAGCGCCAGAGAGCGACAGAGAGACAGAGAGCGACAGAGAGACAGAGAGCGACAGAGAGACAGAGAGCGACAGAGAGACAGAGAGCGCCAGAGAGACAGAGCGCCAGAGAGACAGAGCGCCAGAGAGACAGAGCGCCAGAGAGACAGAGCGTCAGAGAGACAGAGCGCCAGAGAGACAGAGCGCCAGAGAGACAGAGCGCCAGAGAGACAGAGCGCCAGAGAGACAGAGCGCCAGAGAGAGCCAGAGAGACAGAGAGAGCCAGAGAGACAGAGCGCCAGAGAGAGACAGAGCGCCAGAGAGACAGAGCGCCAGAGAGCGCCAGAGAGAGACAGAGCGCCAGAGAGAGACAGAGCGCCAGAGAGAGACAGAGCGCCAGAGAGAGACAGAGAGAGACAGAGCGCCAGAGAGAGACAGAGCGCCAGAGAGAGACAGAGCGCCAGAGAGAGACAGAGCGCCAGAGAGAGACAGAGCGCCAGAGAGAGACAGAGCGCCAGAGAGACAGAGCGCCAGAGAGTGCCAGAGAGCGCCAGAGAGACAGAGCGCCAGAGAGACAGAGCGCCAGAGAGACAGAGCGCCAGAGAGACAGAGCGCCAGAGAGACAGAGCGCCAGAGAGACAGAGCGCCAGAGAGACAGAGCGCCAGAGAGACAGAGCGCCAGAGAGACAGAGCGCCAGAGAGACAGAGCGCCAGAGAGCGCCAGAGAGTGCCAGAGAGACAGAGAGACAGAGAGCGCCAGAGAGACAGAGAGCGCCAGAGAGACAGAGCGTCAGAGAGACAGAGCGTCAGAGAGACAGAGCGTCAGAGAGACAGAGCGCCAGAGAGACAGAGCGCCAGAGAGACAGAGCGCCAGAGAGACAGAGCGCCAGAGAGACAGAGCGCCAGAGAGTGCCAGAGAGCGCCAGAGAGACAGAGCGCCAGAGAGCGCCAGAGAGACAGAGCGCCAGAGAGACAGAGCGCCAGAGAGACAGAGCGCCAGAGAGACAGAGCGCCAGAGAGACAGAGCGCCAGAGAGACAGAGCGCCAGAGAGACAGAGCGCCAGAGAGACAGAGCGCCAGAGAGACAGAGCGCCAGAGAGACAGAGCGCCAGAGAGACAGAGCGCCAGAGAGACAGAGCGCCAGAGAGACAGAGCGCCAGAGAGACAGAGCGCCAGAGAGCGCCAGAGAGTGCCAGAGAGACAGAGAGCGCCAGAGAGACAGAGAGCGCCAGAGAGACAGAGAGCGCCAGAGAGACAGAGCGTCAGAGAGACAGAGCGTCAGAGAGACAGAGCGCCAGAGAGACAGAGCGCCAGAGAGACAGAGCGCCAGAGAGACAGAGCGCCAGAGAGACAGAGCGCCAGAGAGACAGAGCGCCAGAGAGACAGAGCGCCAGAGAGACAGAGCGCCAGAGAGACAGAGCGCCAGAGAGACAGAGCGCCAGAGAGACAGAGCGCCAGAGAGAGACAGAGCGCCAGAGAGAGCCAGAGCGCCAGAGAGAGACAGAGCGCCAGAGAGAGACAGAGCGCCAGAGAGAGACAGAGCGCCAGAGAGAGACAGAGAGAGCCAGAGAGACAGAGCGCCAGAGAGCCAGAGAGACAGAGAGCACCAGAGAGAGCCAGAGCGCCAGAGAGAGACAGAGCGCCAGAGAGAGACAGAGCGCCAGAGAGAGACAGAGCGCCAGAGAGAGACAGAGCGCCAGAGAGAGACAGAGCGCCAGAGAGAGACAGAGAGCACCAGAGAGAGCCAGAGCGCCAGAGAGAGACAGAGCGCCAGAGAGAGACAGAGCGCCAGAGAGAGACAGAGCGCCAGAGAGAGACAGAGCGCCAGAGAGAGACAGAGCGCCAGAGAGAGACAGAGCGCCAGAGAGAGACAGAGCGCCAGAGAGAGACAGAGCGCCAGAGAGAGACAGAGCGCCAGAGAGAGACAGAGCGTCAGAGAGCGCCAGAGAGAGCCAGAGAGACAGAGCGCCAGAGAGAGACAGAGCGCCAGAGAGAGACAGAGCGCCAGAGAGAGACAGAGAGCGCCAGAGAGAGCCAGAGCGCCAGAGAGAGCCAGAGAGACAGAGCGCCAGAGAGAGACAGAGCGCCAGAGAGAGACAGAGCGCCAGAGAGAGACAGAGCGCCAGAGAGAGACAGAGCGCCAGAGAGAGACAGAGCGCCAGAGAGAGACAGAGCGCCAGAGAGAGACAGAGCGCCAGAGAGAGACAGAGCGCCAGAGAGCGCCAGAGAGAGCCAGAGAGACAGAGCGCCAGAGAGAGACAGAGCGCCAGAGAGCGCCAGAGAGACAGAGCGCCAGAGAGCGCCAGAGAGACAGAGAGACAGAGCGCGCCAGGGAGAGACAGAGCGCCAGAGAGAGACAGAGCGCCAGAGAGAGACAGAGCGCCAGAGAGAGACAGAGCGCCAGAGAGAGACAGAGCGCCAGAGAGAGACAGAGCGCCAGAGAGAGACAGAGCGCCAGAGAGAGACAGAGCGCCAGAGAGAGACAGAGCGCCAGAGAGAGACAGAGCGCCAGAGAGAGACAGAGCGCCAGAGAGAGACAGAGAGAGCCAGAGAGACAGAGCGCCAGAGAGAGACAGAGCGCCAGAGAGCGCCAGAGAGACAGAGAGACAGAGCGCGCCAGGGAGAGACAGAGCGCGCCAGGGAGAGACAGAGCGCGCCAGGGAGAGACAGAGCGCGCCAGGGAGAGACAGAGCGCGCCAGGGAGAGACAGAGCGCGCCAGGGAGAGACAGAGCGCGCCAGGGAGAGACAGAGCGCGCCAGGGAGAGACAGAGCGCGCCAGGGAGAGACAGAGCGCGCCAGGGAGAGACAGAGCGCGCCAGGGAGAGACAGAGCGCGCCAGGGAGAGACAGAGCGGCCCAGGGAGAGGACAGAGCGCGCCAGGGAGAGACAGAGCGCGCCAGGGAGAGACAGAGCGCGCCAGGGAGAGACAGAGCGCCAGGGAGAGACAGAGCGCGCCAGGGAGAGACAGAGCGCGCCAGGGAGAGACAGAGCGCGCCAGGGAGAGACAGAGCGCGCCAGGGAGAGACAGAGCGCGCCAGGGAGAGACAGAGCGCGCCAGGGAGAGGACAGAGCGCGCCAGGGAGAGACAGAGCGCGCCAGGGAGAGACAGAGCGCGCCAGGGAGAGACAGAGCGCGCCAGGGAGAGACAGAGCGCGCCAGGGAGAGACAGAGCGCGCCAGGGGAGAGACAGAGCGCGCCAGGGAGAGACAGAGCGCGCCAGGGAGAGACAGAGCGCGGCCAGGGAGAGACAGAGCGCGCCAGGGAGAGACAGAGCGCGCCAGGGAGAGACAGAGCGCGCCAGGGAGAGACAGAGCGCGCCAGGGAGAGACAGAGCGCGCCAGGGAGAGACAGAGCCGCGCCAGGGAGAGAGACAGAGCGCGCCAGGGAGAGACAGAGCGCGCCAGGGAGAGACAGAGCGCGCCAGGGAGAGACAGAGCGCGCCAGGGAGAGACAGAGCGCGCCAGGGAGAGACAGAGCGCGCCAGGGAGAGACAGAGCGCGCCAGGGAGAGACAGAGCGCGCCAGGGAGAGACAGAGCGCGCCAGGGGAGAGACAGAGCGCGCCAGGGAGAGACAGAGCGCGCCAGGGAGAGACAGAGCGCGCCAGGGAGAGACAGAGCGCGCCAGGGAGAGACAGAGCGCGCCAGGGAGAGACAGAGCGCGCCAGGGAGAGACAGAGCGCGCCAGGGAGAGACAGAGCGCGCCAGGGAGAGACAGAGCGCGCCAGGGAGAGACAGAGCGCGCCAGGGAGAGACAGAGCGCGCCAGGAGAGACAGAGCGCGCCAGGGAGAGACAGAGCGCGCCAGGGAGAGACAGAGCGCGCCAGGGAGAGACAGAGCGCGCCAGGGAGAGACAGAGCGCGCCAGGGAGAGACAGAGCGCGCCAGGGAGAGACAGAGCGCGCCAGGGAGAGACAGAGCGCGCCAGGGAGAGACAGAGCGCGCCAGGGAGAGACAGAGCGCGCCAGGGAGAGACAGAGCGCGCCAGGGAGAGACAGAGCGCGCCAGGGAGAGACAGAGCGCGCCAGGGAGAGACAGAGCGCGCCAGGGAGAGACAGAGCGCGCCAGGGAGAGACAGAGCGCGCCAGGGAGAGACAGAGCGCGCCAGGGAGAGACAGAGCGCGCCAGGGAGAGACAGAGCGCGCCAGGGAGAGACAGAGCGCGCAGGGAGAGACAGAGCGCGCCAGGGAGACAGAGCGCCAGGGAGACAGAGCGCCAGGGAGACAGAGCGCCAGGGAGACAGAGCGCCAGGGAGACAGAGCGCCAGGGAGACAGAGCGCCAGGGAGACAGAGCGCCAGGGAGACAGAGCGCCAGGGAGACAGAGCGCGCCAGAGAGCGCCAGAGAGACAGAGCGCCAGAAAGCGCCAGAGAGACAGAGCGCCAGAGAGACAGAGCGCCAGAGAGACAGAGCGCCAGAGAGACAGAGCGCCAGAGAGACAGAGCGCCAGAGAGAGACAGAGTGCGCCAGAGAGCGCCAGAGAGACAGAGCGCCAGAGAGACAGAGGGCCAGAGAGACAGAGGGCCAGAGAGCGCCAGAGAGCGCCAGAGAGACAGAGGGCCAGAGAGAGGACAGAGCGCCAGAGAGAGACAGAGGGCCAGAGAGAGACAGAGCGCCAGAGAGAGACATAGCGCCAGAGAGAGACAGAGCGCCAGAGAGAGGACAGAGCGCCAGAGAGAGACAGAGCGCCAGAGAGAGACAGAGCGCCAGAGAGAGACAGAGCGCCAGAGAGAGACAGAGCGCCAGAGACAGAGCGCCAGAGAGACAGAGCGCCAGAGAGACAGAGAGCGCCAGAGAGACAGAGCGCCAGAGAGAGCCACAGAGTGCCAGAGAGAGCCAGAGAGACAGAGCGCCAGAGAGAGCCAGAGAGACAGAGCGCCAGAGAGCGCCAGAGAGACAGAGCGCCAGAGAGCGCCAGAGAGACAGAGCGCCAGAGACACAGAGCGCCAGGGAGCGCCAGAGAGACAGAGCACCAGGGAGCGCCAGAGAGACAGAGTGCCAGGGAGACAGAGCGCCAGGGAGCGCCAGAGAGAGACAGAGCGCCAGGGCGCGCGAGAGAGAGACAGAGCGCGAGAGCGGGCGAGGCGGAGCGCGAGAGCGGGCGAGGCGGAGCGCGAGAGCGGGCGAGGCGGAGCGCGAGAGCGGGCGAGGCGGAGCGCGAGAGCGGGCGAGGCGGAGCGCGAGAGCGGGCGAGGCGGAGCGCGGGGAGAGAGAGCGAGAGCGCGGGAGAGAGAGCGAGAGCGCGGAGAGAGAGCGAGAGCGCGGGAGAGCGCGCGAGAGCGCGGGGAGAGCGCGCGAGGGAGCGCGCGAGAGCGCGCGAGAGCGCGCGAGAGCGCGCGAGAGAGAGCGAGAGCGCGCGAGAGAGAGCGAGAGCGCGCGAGAGAGAGCGAGAGCGCGCGAGAGAGAGCGAGAGAGAGCGAGAGCGCGCGAGAGAGAGCGAGAGAGAGCGAGAGCGCGCGAGAGAGAGCGAGAGCGCGCGAGAGAGAGCGAGAGCGCGCGAGAGAGAGCGAGAGCGCGCGAGAGAGAGCGAGAGAGAGCGAGAGAGAGCGAGGAGAGAGCGAGAGAGAGCGAGAGAGAGCGAGAGAGAGCGAGAGAGAGCGAGAGAGAGCGAGAGAGCGAGAGCGCGCGAGAGAGAGCGAGAGCGCGCGAGAGAGAGCGAGAGCGCGCGAGAGAGAGCGAGAGCGCGCGAGAGAGAGCGAGAGCGCGCGAGAGAGAGCGAGAGCGCGCGAGAGAGAGCGAGAGCGCGCGAGAGAGAGCGAGAGCACGCGAGAGAGAGCGAGAGCACGCGAGAGCGCGCGAAAGAGAGAGAGAGCGAGAGCGCGCGAGAGAGGAGCGAGAGCGCGCGAGAGAGAGCGAGAGCGCGCGAGAGAGAGCGAGAGCGCGCGAGAGAGAGCGAGAGCACGCGAGAGAGAGCGAGAGCACGCGAGAGCGCGCGAAAGAGAGAGAGGGCGAGAGCGCGCGAAAGAGAGAGAGGGCGAGAGCGCGCGAAAGAGAGAGAGGGCGAGAGCGCGCGAAAGAGAGGGCGAGAGCGCGCGAAAGAGAGGGCGAGAGCGCGCGAAAGAGAGGGCGAGAGCGCGCGAAAGAGAGGGCGAGAGCGCGCGAAAGAGAGGGCGAGAGCGCGCGAAAGAGAGGGCGAGAGCGCGCGAAAGAGAGGGGCGAGAGCGCGCGAAAGAGAGGGCGAGAGCGCGCGAAAGAGGAGGGCGAGAGCGCGCGAAAGAGAGGGCGAGAGCGCGCGAAAGAGAGGGCGAGAGCGCGCGAAAGAGAGGGCGAGAGCGCGCGAAAGAGAGGGCGAGAGCGCGCGAAAGAGAGGGCGAGAGCGCGCGAAAGAGAGGGCGAGAGCGCGCGAAAGAGAGAGAGGGCGAGAGCGCGCGAAAGAGAGAGAGGGCGAGAGCGCGCAAAAGAGAGAGAGGGCGAGAGCGCGCAAAAGAGAGAGAGGGCGAGAGCGCGCAAAAGAGAGAGAGGGCGAGAGCGCGCAAAAGAGAGAGAGGGCGAGAGCGCGCAAAAGAGAGAGAGGGCGAGAGCGCGCAAAAGAGAGAGAGGGCGAGAGCGCGCAAAAGAGAGAGAGGGCGAGAGCGCGCGAAAGAGAGAGAGGGCGAGAGCGCGCGAAAGAGAGAGAGGGCGAGAGCGCGCGAAAGAGAGAGAGGGCGAGAGCGCGCAAAAGAGAGAGAGGGCGAGAGCGCGCAAAAGAGAGAGAGGGCGAGGAGCGCGCGAAAGAGAGAGAGGGCGAGAGCGCGCGAAAGAGAGAGAGGGGCGAGAGCGCGCGAAAGAGAGAGAGGGCGAGAGCGCGCGAAAGAGAGAGAGGGCGAGAGCGCGCGAAAGAGAGAGAGGGCGAGAGCGCGCGAAAGAGAGAGAGGGCGAGAGCGCGCGAAAGAGAGAGAGGGCGAGAGCGCGCGAAAGAGAGAGAGGGGCGAGAGCGCGCGAAAGAGAGAGAGGGCGAGAGCGCGCGAAAGAGAGAGAGGGCGAGAGCGCGCGAAAGAGAGAGAGGGCGAGAGCGCGCGAAAGAGAGAGAGGGCGAGAGCGCGCGAAAGAGAGAGAGGGCGAGAGCGCGCGAAAGAGAGAGAGGGCGAGAGCGCGCGAAAGAGAGAGAGGGCGAGAGCGCGCGAAAGAGAGAGAGGGCGAGAGCGCGCGAAAGAGAGAGAGGGCGAGAGCGCGCGAAAGAGAGAGAGGGCGAGAGCGCGCGAAAGAGAGAGAGGGCGAGAGCGCGCGAAAGAGAGAGAGGGCGAGAGCGCGCGAAAGAGAGAGAGGGCGAGAGCGCGCGAAAGAGAGAGAGGGCGAGAGCGCGCGAAAGAGAGAGAGGGCGAGAGCGCGCGAAAGAGAGAGAGGGCGAGAGCGCGCGAAAGAGAGAGAGGGCGAGAGCGCGCGAAAGAGAGAGAGGGCGAGAGCGCGCGAAAGAGAGAGAGGGCGAGAGCGCGCGAAAGAGAGAGAGGGCGAGAGCGCGCGAAAGAGAGAGAGGGCGAGAGCGCGCGAAAGAGAGAGAGGGCGAGAGCGCGCGAAAGGAGAGAGAGGGCGAGAGCGCGCGAAAGAGAGAGAGGGCGAGAGCGCGCGAAAGAGAGAGAGGGCGAGAGCGCGCGAAAGAGAGAGAGGGCGAGAGCGCGCGAAAGAGAGAGAGGGCGAGAGCGCGCGAAAGAGAGAGAGGGCGAAAGCGCGAGACAGCCAGGGGGGGAGGACGCGCGCGCGAGAGAGCCGGGGGGGGGGGGGGGGGCGCGCGCGCGAGAGAGCCGGGGCAGGGGGGGCACGCGAGAGAACCAGAGGGAGAGAGCGCAGGCAGGAGACAGGGAGGGCGCGCGCGGGCGGGAGACAGGGTGCGAGCGAGGGAGGGGCGCGAGCGAGGGAGGGCGCGAGCGAGGGAGGGCGCGAGCGAGGGAGGGCGGCGAGCGAGAGAGAGAGAGAGCGCGCGAGCGAGAGAGAGAGCGCGCGAGAGAGAGAGAGAGAGCGCGCGAGCGAGAGAGCGCGCGCGAGCGAGAGAGAGAGCGCTGCGAGCGAGAGAGAGAGCGCGCGAGCGAAGAGCGAGCGAGCGAGCGAGCGAGAGCGCGCGAGCGAGAGCGCGCAAGCGAGAGAGCGATAGCGAGAGAGAGAGAGAGCGCGCGAGCGAGAGAGAGAGAGAGCGCGCGAGCGAGAGAGAGAGAGAGAGCGCGCGAGCGAGAGAGCGCGCGAGCGAGAGAGCGCGCGAGCGAGAGAGCGCGCGAGCGAGAGAGCGCGCGAGCGAGAGAGCGCGCGAGCGAGAGCGCGCGCGCGAGAGAGAGCGCGCGAGCGCGCGAGCGAGAGAGAGCGCGCGAGCGAGAGAGAGCGCGCGAGAGAGAGAGAGCGCGCAAGAGAGAGAGAGCGCGCGAGCGTGCGCGAGAGAGAGAGCGCGCGAGCGCGCGAGAGAGAGAGAGCGCCGCGAGCGCGCGAGAGAGAGAGAGCGCGCGAGAGAGAGAGAGCGCGCGAGCGCGCGAGAGAGAGAGAGCGCGCGAGCGAGAGAGAGAGAGAGAGAGAGAGAGAGCGCGCGAGCGAGAGAGAGAGAGAGGAGCGCGCGAGCGAGAGAGAGAGAGCGCGAGCGAGAGAGAGAGAGAGCGCGAGCGAGAGAGAGAGAGCGCGCGAGCGAGAGAGAGACAGCGCGCGAGCGAGAGAGAGACAGCGCGCGAGCGAGAGAGAGACAGCGCGCGAGCGAGAGAGAGACAGCGCGCGAGCGAGAGAGAGACAGCGCGCGAGCGAGGAGAGAGAGCGCGGCGGCGCGAGCGAGAGAGAGACAGCGCGCGAGCGAGGAGAGAGACAGCGCGCGAGCGAGAGAGAGACAGCGCGCGAGCGAGAGAGAGACAGCGCGCGAGCGAGAGAGAGACAGCGCGCGAGCGAGAGAGAGACAGCGCGCGAGGCGAGAGAGACAGCGCGTGCGCGAGCGAGAGAGACAGCGCGCGAGCGAGAGAGAGAGAGCGCGCGAGCGAGAGAGAGAGAGAGAGCGCGCGAGCGAGAGAGAGAGAGAGAGCGCGCGAGCGAGAGAGCGCGCGAGCGAGAGAGAGAGAGAGCGCGCGAGCGAGCGAGAGAGAGCGCTCGCGAGGCGAGAGAGAGCACGCGAGCGAGACGAGAGAGAGAGCCGCGACCGAGAGAGAGCGAGCGCCGCGCCCCGAGAGAGAGAGCGAGCGCGCGCCCGAGAGAGAGAGAGCGCGCGCCCCGAGAGAGAGAGAGCGCGCGCCCGAGAGAGAGAGAGCGCGCGCCCGAGAGAGAGAGAGCGCGCGCCCGAGAGAGAGAGAGCGCGCGCCCGAGAGAGAGAGAGCGCGCGCCCGAGAGAGAGAGAGCGCGCGCCCGAGAGAGAGAGCGCGCGCACCGAGAGAGAGAGAGCGCGCGCCCGGAGAGAGAGAGAGCGCGCGCCCCGAGAGAGAGAGAGCGCGCGCCCGAGAGAGAGAGAGCGCGCCGCCCGAGAGAGAGAGAGCGCGCGCGCCCGAGAGAGAGAGAGCGCGCGCCCGAGAGAGAGAGAGCGCGCGCCCGAGAGAGAGAGAGCGCGCGCCCGAGAGAGAGAGAGCGCGCGCGCCCGAGAGAGAGAGAGCGCGCGCCCGAGAGAGAGAGAGCGCGCGCGACCGGAGAGAGAGAGAGCGCGCGCCCCGAGAGAGAGAGAGCGCGCGCCCGAGAGAGAGCGCGCGCCCGAGAGAGAGCGCGCGCGCCGAGAGAGAGAGGCGCGCCCGAGAGAGAGCGCGCGCGCCCGAGAGAGAGAGCGCGCGCCCGAGAGAGAGAGCGCGCGCCCCGAGAGAGAGAGCGCGCGCCCGAGAGAGAGAGCGCGCGCCCGAGAGAGAGAGAACGCGCGCCCGAGAGAGAGAGAGCGCGCGCGCCCGAGAGAGAGGGAGAGAAAGAGGGAGTGCGCGAGCCCGAGAGAGGGAGGGGGCACGCGGCGCGCGCCAGAGAGGGAGGGAGGGGGCGCGCGCGCCAGGAAGGTAGGGAGGGAGGGGGCGCGCACGCGCTGCAGAGAGGGAGTGAGGGAGGGGGTCGCGCGCGCCAGAGAGGGAGGGAGGGGCACGCACCAGAGAGGGAGGGAGAGCCCGCGCGAGGGAGAGAGGGAGAGCGTGCCAGAGAGGGAGGTCGCACCAGAGAGGGAGAGCGTGCCAGAGAGGGAGAGCGTGCCAGAGAGGGAGAGCGTGCCAGAGAGGGGAGCGCGCGAGAGAGAGGGCGAGAGCAGGAGAGAGCATGAGAAAAAGGCGTGGAGAGGCAGAGGGGTTTCGAGCAGTGATTCCAGAGCTTCAGGCTCAGAAAACAAACAGCCAGTAAACAAAGTCTGCAGTGACTGTCACAGGTGCAGTGTACCAAGAGAGGTGCATGATAGTGCCGGGTAAATCCGTTGTGGCCGAAGCAAGAGTATTGTCAGCAGTTATGGTACTGGACAAACAACCCAGGTGTCACGAAGTCTCGTGTCAACAAGCGGAATTGTGACCCTGAATTCACTAAATGTGGGCTTGGCGCTACATGCAAAACAAAAAGGGAACAGGGAAGCTAATGGGTTGCCCTAAAAAAGACAGCGACCAATGTCCTTCAGGGAAGGAAATCTGCCAGTCAGCCTGTGCTGCACACTTCGCCCATCCAATACCTCACGAGGAACGCCCTCCCAAACCGCTCTTTGGTAACTGGGGATGGGCAATAAACGTGGCCACACCCACAGGGAGAAATAAAATCAAACTCAGGATAACCTCCATCTCAGTTTGCACTCAGTCCCATATCATTTGGACAAGATGGGTAAATAATAGTCAGTATTTCCAAGGCTCTGGGACTTTTTTCTTGTGAAAGTGCACTGTGCTGCACCCAGCACGGAAACAGATCTGCAGGATTCGGCGCAGGATGTTGCAAATGTGTCCTGCTCGGTTATCAGCGCCCACTCCCTGTGTTTAGCAGCACACTTAATGGAAAGGAGCAGGGGGAAAAAAAAAATATATATATTAATTTTTAAACAAAGGAGCCTGAGGGAGAAATTCCTTCACCCACCCACTCTCCCCCAAAAGGAGTAAATGGATTAGCAGTGAGGGTCTCGGACACGCCAAGCTCTACTCTGCCCTCTCAACGAGTCTGGGCCAAGCCTTAGCATGCAGCCTACTGTCACACCGCCAAAATGACGGAGCTGCTCACCTCCCTCAGGCTCTCTGCCCTCCTCTGGTCCTTTGAAGCTCAGAACTTAATCTTACCTGCCCAACACTTTATGGTTCGTTGGATCTGCTCTTTTTTGTCCCCCCTCCCTATCTTGAAGGGCAACAGGGGTTTGAACTTGTTTTGCCCCAGGGTGGGGGTGGGGGAAGTTGCAGCTTCACTGCAGATAAAAAGAGCTATCTTGTACCGGAGAGCGGCCGGTGGTGGGGGCGGGGTCCTACCTGTCTCCATTGCTGCCTAGCAATCCAGGTGGTCAAAGTTCCTGGTTTGACAGACATATGCAATGTGCCCAATTCATATCCCCTCCCCACCCCACCACCACTCTCCACCTCCCCACTGTGGAGCAATAGCAACTCAGAGGAAATCCACACACAAAAAAAAATTCCAGGACAGAGGGAAAAGCTTAACTTCTGACGTTGGAGGAAGTGGCGTCTACTCGCATCCCCTTCCCTGTCTCGAAACATTTAGGGTCCAAAGCAGCTGAAATTTTTTTGTAAAGCATGCCCTGCGGCATTAAAAAGAAAGGCTTGCGTTTATATCACAGCCTATCACCACCTTGGGGAGGCCCAAAACGCTTTGAAAAAAGGGACACTTTTGAAGTATAGTTAGCATTGTAATATGGAAGACACAAGAGCCGATTTGCACGCAGCACATCCCTTCAAACAGTGATGTGACAATGACCAGTTAATCAGCAATGCTGCTGGAGGGGTAAATATTGGACCACAGGGCACCAGGGAGAACCACCCCCTGCTCTTCTTCCAATAGCAGCCGTGGGATCTATTACGTCCACCCAGAGGGGTCTCGGTTTAACGTCTCATCCAAAAGTGCAGCCCTCCCCCAGTACTGCACCAGAGTGCCAGTTGGCATTTTCACGCTGGAGTCGGACGTGAGCCCCACAACCACCCGGCTCCAGAGGGGAACAGCACGACTCAGCTGAGCGAGGCCAGACACCAGAGCCAGACCTTGCAGGAGACACTTTTCCCACACAAAAGTTGGCAGAAGTTTGGAACTCACTCTCCCACAAATGGCAGCTGACACTCGGTCAATCGTTAATTTTAAACCAGAGGTTGACAATGATATCTTTTGGCTAGCCAAAAGAAAACAAGAGATATGGAGCGGATGCAAGCATGTGGAGTTAGGTCACATGTCAACCATGATCTCACTGAATGGCGGAACAGGCTGGAGGGACTGAATAGCCTCCTCCTCCTCCTACAATTCACACCACTCGCCACCATCAACCGAGAAGGGGAGAGAATTGAACACGGGAGAAAGAAACACACAACCTTGCTCACAGTTGAAGAGTATGAGGGATCTGTCCTGCAAGTTGGCATCTAGCTGGCACAGCGTACATCAAAAGCAGAGACATCAAAAGAAGCAGCTTTTGAAAAATACAATACACTTACCGGTTTAAAACCTTGACAGGGGATTATTGGCAATAATCCAGCCTCAGTATTCAGCTGCAGCAGAGATCCTACGTGCCTTGTTCTTGCAGATTAAGACATCGTCCACTGTTTCCTTCAACCTATCGGAGACCCAGCAGATGTGAGCTTGGCCCATTTCACCCTATCCTTCATTTTGTTTCTCAACACCCAGGTCAGCCGCCAGCCCCAGAGAAATTTCCGAACTGCAGAACCCTCAAACTGGATTAGTCCTGTAATCCACAGCCAGCCTCCCAGCTCCAAAGTATTAGCATTTCTGCCGCAGGGCACCAGAATGGAGAAGCCCCACAGTCCAGAGTGTAAAATCAGACAGTAGCAGCACTCCTGACAAAATAAACCCCGCAAGAGGAAAACAGCTGGTCACTCAGTGGCTGGCTCCCCTATTCTGCAGCCACAGCTCCTTTTGGGTCACCCAGCCAGGCAAAGGAAGAGGGAGACGTGCATTTTATGCAGCACCTCAGATGTCCCCAGCCTGTGAAGGGCTGTGGAAGAGGGGTCACTGTTGTACTTTAAGAGATGGGGCAGCTGGCTCAATCACAGCGAGACCTCACAAGCAGCAGTGTGGCAAAGGACCAGATAACCAGCTTTCGGGCGTGGGTGGAGGAACTAATATTGGCCAAAGCAACTGGGCGAAGTCTCCGGCTCTTCCTCAAAGTGGTGCTGTGGGATCTTTGAGGAGGGAGAGCGCAGACAGGGCCCTCTGTTTAAGGTCTCATCGAAAAGACATCACCTCCAGTAGTGCGGCACGACCCTCAGTGCTGGCACTGGGAGCGTTGACCTGGATTTGACGCACAATCTTCTGACTCGGAGGCGAGAGTGCTAACACTGAGCTACACCACACTGACACCACACATGACGTACCTTACCACAAGAACCAGCAGCACTTATAAACTTTTAGCCCCTTGCTTACCTGTATGTACAAACATGTCAGAAGACAGAGGCAAAAAAAAAGGACATTAAAAATAAAAAATAAACTGAAGATGCAAGGCAGTTTCAGTCCGCACCTGAAAATTCCAGGTTAATGTCTTAACTGTGTCCCAAATTCCCACCCCTCAGTCTGACAAGAGATCTAACCCAAGTCATTAACGTGGTGTCTTCTTTGATAGAAATGTGGGAACACCGGGAACAGGGGGAGACCATTCAGCCCTTTGGTCCTCCTCTGCTGTCCCATTAGATCACGGTTGATCAGTGCCTGAATTCCATTTCCCAAATCCTTTGATACCTTTAGGTGTCTTTAAAGTTGTAATTCAAGAGGAAAGGGAGACCATAAGACATAGGAGCAGAAATTAGGCCATTCAGCCTATCGAGTCAGCTCCACCATTCAATCATGGCTGATATGTTTCTCAACCCCATTCTCTCGCCTTCTCCTCGTAGTCCCAAAATTTTTTTTAAAAACTCATTCATGGGATGTTGGCGTCACTGGCTAGGCCAGCATTTATTGCCCATCCCTGAAGAGGGATCAATCAGGAATGGTTTCTTAGTCATCATCAGACTTCTAATTCCAGATTTTTCCAGTGCCTCTGGAATTCTAGTCCAGTGACAGGCAATGTCACTACGTCACATCCACCCAAGTGAACTGCTTCCACTTTGCACCAAGAGCTCGAACCGTAAGATTACGTCTTCCTTGCTCTCTATTCTGCTACCCAAATAAAGAGTTCCTCAGCATCCACCCCATCAAATAATTTTGAAGATTTTCACCAGATTGCTCCTTAGTTGTCTATCCTCAAGGGAATGCAGGCCAAGTTGATACAACCTGAGTAAGGTCTTTCAGGAGTGAAATCAGGAGACAATTCTGCACGCAAAGGGCAGTGGAAGTCTGGAACTCTCTTCTGCATACGCTAGATCAATTGTTAATGTTAAACCTGAGATTGAAAGATTTTTTGTTTGCCAAAGGTATTGAGGGCTATGAGGTGAAGGAAGGCATGTGGAGTTAAGTTGCAGATCAGCTATTATCTCAATGTCATTAACAGCACAACGGGCTAGAGCATACGAACATACATACGAACTAGGAGCAGGAGGAGGCCACTCAGCCCCTTGAGCCTGCTCCGCCATTCAATAAGATCATGGCTGATCTGAGTGTAACCTCCACATTCCTGCCTACCTCCAATAACCTTTCACACCCTTGTTTATCAAGAATCTATCCAGCTCTGCCTTAAAAATATTCAAAGAGCTCTGCTTCCAAAAAGCGTGCCAAAGACTCTCAACCCTCAGAGGGAAAATTTCTCATCCTAGTCTTAAATGAGCAACCTCTTATTTTTAAACAGTGACCCCTAGTTCTAGAATCTCCCACAACAGGAAACATCCTCCCCACATCCTCCCTGTCAAGACCTCTCAGGATCTTATAGGTTTCAATTAAGTTACCTCTTACTCTTCCAAATTCCAGTGGATACAAGCCTAATCTGTCCAGCCTTTCCTCATAAGACAACCCTCCTATTCCTGGTGTTAGTCTAGTGAACCTTCTCTGAACTGCTTCTAATCCATTTGGATCTTTCTTTAAATAAGGACGCCAGTACTGTAGGCAGTACTGCAGATGTGGTCTCACCAATGCCCTGTACAACTGAAGCATAACCTCCTTACTTTTGTAATCAATTCCCCTCACAATAAATGATATTCTATTAGCTTTCCTAATTACTTGCTGTACCTGCATATTAGCCTTTCGTGATTCATGGACTAGGACACCCAGATCCCTCTGAATCTCAGAGCTCTGCAATCTCTCAGCATTTAGATAATAAGCTTCCTTTTTATTCCTCCTGCCAAAATGAACGATTTCACATTTGCCTACATTTTACTTCATTTACCAGGTCTTTGCCCACTCACTTAACCTATCTGCGTCACTTTGTAGCCTCCTTACGTCTTCTTCACAATTTACTTTCCTACCCACCTTTGTCTTGTCAGCAAATTTAGCCACCATCCCTTCGGTCCCTTCATCCAAGTAATTTATATAAATTGTACAAAGTTGAGGCTCCACCACTGATCCCTGTGGCACACTCCTCGTCACATCCTACCAACCAGAAAAAAAGAGGGGCTGAATGGCCCTCTCCTGTTCCTATGCTTCTAACCAGTCAGCGTAATGTAATCCTGTAAGCCCTCGTATCACACCAGTGAGTCAGTGCTTGAGGAGCAGAGTGCCATTTCCAAGCTAAATCAGATTGCTATCATCTTCTTAGGGGGAAAAGGGTGGCGTACTGGTAAAGTCACTGGACTAGTAATCTAGAGGCTAATGTTAACGGGGACACGTGTCCAAATCCCGCCACGACAGCTGGTGGAATTTAAATTCAATTAATAAATCTGGAATATAAAGCTAGTCTCAGTGATGGTGACAGTGACAACTATCCTCCATTGTGGTAAAAACTCATCTGGTTCACTGATGTCCCTTTAGGGAAAGAAATCTGCTGTCCTTACTCAGTCTGGCCTCCATGTGACAATGTGGTCGACTCTTGGCGGCCCACTGAAACGGCCGAGGAGGCTTCTCGGTTCAAGGGCAATTAGGAACGGGCAATAAATACTCACCTTGCCACTGACGCCCACATCCCACCAAAGAATTTTAAAAATCTGCCATCCCCATTCCACCCATTTAATTATATATCACAAAATGGAGCGTGCATTCTGAAAACTAGGGGGAAAGGAAAATGCTACAACACCTCCGAGTCTGAAAATATGACAGTCACGTACACTCTGCCCACATGCAAGCCCTGACAGGGAAAACTCGCACAAAATGGGGACCAGGTCAGGTGTAGGCCTGGAGATAGGGAATAAAACCAGTATCACTGCTGTGACTGGCATCCCGGCACAGGTTCCAGCCAATAACATGCTTCTAATTCCAATATTAAAATGTATTTATAAAATCTGTAAACGTACATTATGTAATGTTGAATCTGAGCTATATAAAGTGCATGAAATCTGTTTCTATCAATACATTATATGGCACACAGGTGCCTCAACACGCTTACATTTACAGGTTATATTTACAATAATCATTTCACGTCAAATATACAGCCCATTTCCAGCCCCTCAGTGTACTATGGCAGGATGGTCTTAGACAGTGGCCTTTCCCCGCTAAGCCTCTGCAGTGGCTGCCCCAAGCTTTAGTGCGTATTCCTGGACCTCTGCAACACTCCATAAGACCATAAAATATAGGAGCAGAAATTAGGCCATTCGGCCCATCGAGTCTGCTCCACCATTCAATCATGGCTGATAAGTTTCTCAACCCCATTCTCCTGCCTTCTCCCCATAACCTTTGTTCCCCTCACCTATCTATCTCAGTCTTAAATACACTCAATGACCTGGCCTCCACAGCCTTCTGTGGCCATGAATTCCATAGATTCACCACTCTGGCTAAAGAAGTTTCTCCTCATCTCTGTTCTAAAAAGTCTTCCCTTTACTCTGAGGCTGTGCCCTCAGGTCCTAGTCTCTCCTACTAATGGAAACATCTTCCTCACGTCCACTCTATCCAGGCCTCTCAGAATTTTGTAAGTTTCAATCAGATCCCCCCTCATCCTTCTAAACGGCATCGAGTATAGACCCAGAGTCCTCAAACGTTCCTGATATGTTAAGCCTTTCATTCCTGGGATCGTTCTTGTGAACCTCCTCTGGACCCTCTCCAGGGCCAGCACATCCTTCCTGTGATAAGGGGCCCAAAATTGCTCATAATATTCTAAATGTGGTCTGATCAGAACTTTATAAAGCCTCAGCAGCACATCCCTGCTTTTATATTCTAGTCCTCTCGAAATAAATGCCAACATTGCATTTGCCTTCCTAACTACCGACTCAACCTGCAAGTTAACCTTAAGAGAATCCTGGACAAGGACTCCCAAGTCCCTTTGCACTCCAGACTTCTGAATTCTCTCCCCATTTAGAAAATAGTCTATGCCTCTATTCTTCCTACCAAAGTGCATGACCTCACACTTCAATCACACTCAACCATCGACAGCTCTTTGTGCTGGCCAACCAAAGAGTATCTTCCACCAAACTGATGGTCCTCTAGCCGCAGTTGACGTTTGTCTCAGTGTGCGTCTCTGAGAACAACCGTAAAGCAGAGTCCTGCGTCACGGAGCTGTTCGGGCTGGGCCTCAACAACAGCCACTGCACATCACATTCCAGATCTGCTTTGCAAAGGCACATTCCGGAAGGAGGTGTGCGATGGTCTCTTCCCCACCACAGTCACTTAGAGTGTGAAGATGGTGAGGCCCCGAGCATGCTGGAAGGATCTGATGGGGAGGGCCCTTCTCACCATCAGCCAAGTTACAACTTGGTGCTTGCTTGAAAGTTCTGGCGATGACTTTGACATGTCTGCTCAGGGGAACCATCTGACAGGACCCACCATCTCCTTTTCCCACAGGGACTCTAGGACATGACGTGCCTGATGACTGCCTGATGGACACGTAGTTAAAGGTGTTTTTCTGCACCCACTTTTCCATGAGGGATAGGTGAGATGGCAAGGTCCAACTAAACTGGAGTGTTCCGCAGCAACCCCAAGGACAGACAGAACCTCAGCACCTTGCATACCGAGGGTCCACGCACAGCTTGATGCAGCCACACACAAAAGCTGCCATCCAGACTAAGGGTAACACTCTTTTCCCTCCCCACCCCAACCAGACCGATCCAACCAGACTGATCCCTGGGATGACGGGATTTTCCTATGAGGAGGCTGGGCCTGTATTCTCTGGAGTTTAGAAGAATGAGAGGTGATCTCATTAAAACATACAAAATTCGCCAGGGGCTAGACAGGGTAAATGCAGGAAGGATGCTTCCCCTTGTTGGCGTGGGGTTGGGGTGTCTAGAACCAGGGGACACAGTCTCACAATAAGCGGTGGGCCATTTAGAACTGAGATGGGGAGAAATTTCTTCCCTCAGAGGGTGGCGAATTATTGGAATTGCAAAGTTTCAAGACAGAGATGCATAGATTACTAGATTCTCATGACATCAATGAGATAGTACGGGAAAATGTCATTGAGAGAGTAGATCAGGTTTTCGGTCCCTCAGGGAATCAAGGGAGTGGGTGGGAAACGTGAGTTTAAGCCCAAGATCAGCCACGATCTAATTGAATGGCGGAGCAGGCTCCAACGGCTGAATGGCCTCCTCCTGTTCCTCTTTCCTACGTTTTTCAGCCCACCCCCGAACCCACCACCCCACCTTTTCCTGCTGGAAAAGAAAGCAGAGGCGAACTGAATGGATGTGTTTTAAAAGGGGAAAAGTTTGAGCCTTTTTTTCTCCTCCCCCCACTTCTTCCTCCTCCTGCCCACGGAGGCAGTCCACATTCTGTCTCCGGGCGAAGCAGAAAGTGGCTCTGGTGCAGCGCCCTGATGCTGGGGTAAGGGGCGTGACCCAGAAGACCCCGGGCAGCGCCGAATGCACGCGCCACCAGCACCCAACTGATCCCGGTCCTCACCCGCGAGCGGAGAGGGGGCACCGGTCCTGGGGCCCCCCCCTTTTTCTCTTAATTTTACCTCGACCACACGTGTGCCTTCCAGCTTTTCTTTTTTAAGGGCACCTCGGCCTGTAACACGCTCTTACGTGTCCTCCTCCACCACCCCCCCCCTCCACCACTGCACCCCAATCTCCCCCCACCCCCCCAAAGTGAGGGGTTGGTCTAAACCATTGCAAAAGGTATAACTCCCATCCAAGGGGCAAATGACCTTTGACCCCTTACCTGTTGTCCAGGTGGGCAACATCCTCATTTCTCATGCTGGGGCGAGAAACAAATCATTTTAACTCTAGATCTAAGGCAGACAGATGAAAAAGCATAAAACTATTTCATATTAATTAGTCACCTCTTACCTGTCGTTTTCATGGACTTCAGGTTGTCAAGCAAATTTTTTTTTAATTTAACGGAACCGAATCTAACTGACAACAACCTTGGAGGGAGCGGGAAGGAAAGTAGAGGCGAATTGAATGGATGAGTTTTAAAAGAGGAAAGGTTTCAGCTTGTTTTTTTCCCCCCACCTCTTCTCCTTCTTCCTCCTCCTCCCTTCGACTGAGGAGAGGACGACGCAACCTGCCGGCGGCGACGGTCCCGCCTCCCGACCGCCGCGCCGCGCCCCGCCATTCGCTGCGCCGCCACCGCCGTGAGTCGGCTTCCAGATCCCTTACGCTCATCCGATTGGCCAGTGGTGCTGTCAATCGAGCGTTCCCGCCCACCTGTGTCCAACGCGACTCCAGCTCTCCTTTTCCAATTGGTCACGATCAACGTCCGTCAAGTGGGTTGGTCTCCCCCACCCCCCCCCCGTCTCTGCCATCACCGGTGGGCGGTACCGTTTCGGGGCTGCCCTCTACTTGTGATTGGTGAAGATAGCCGCCCGTCAAGTTAGGTCCAATAACCTCCTTTGCTGGTTCCCACGCCTCCTTCATCCGTCACCGGTGGGCGGTACCCGTTTGGGCTCTCCTCTCGTCCGACTGGTGAACGGCGCTGTCCGTCTTCCGACTCCCGCCCACTGGTTGGTTCCTCTTTTGCCCGTCCCCTGTCGACAGTTTTCGCTCCTCCGATAGGCCCCAAGCGCTGCTCGTCAAGCTGCATCCACCAACGCCCCCACCCCCGCCGTGCTCCGCCTTATTTGTTTCCGCCACGTCGGTGGGCGCACCGAGCTGATGATTGGCGCAAAGGGTCGTCGATCAATTGAAGCTCCGCCCTCTAGCTCGGGGCTCGCCTTTCCGATTGGTGGAGAGTACTGTCAATCAATTGAGGTCCCTCCGCCCTGCTGTCGGCGTCCCTACCCTGAGAAGCTCAAGGTAGGAAAACCGGCTTTCGCCTGACTTGATCATTAGTGCCTCGATTAAACCGTTGTTTTTCAATCGTGAAGTAAAATCTGAGGGAACCGGTGATTTATTATAAAATATATAATTATGTCTCTGGTCCTCAGCACTGGTGGAGACTAGAACAGTTTAAAAATAAGGGGTCTCCCATTTAAGATGGAGATGAGGAGAATTTGTTCCTCTCCGAAGATCATTCGTCTGTGGAGCTGAGTTAGATTATTTTAATTAAGGGATTCAAGGATTATGTGGGGGACGGTGGTGGACTGACAGGGAAACGGAATTAAGGCCACAATCAGATCAGGCATAATCTTATTGAATGGTGGAGCACAGGCTCAAGGGGCCGAATGGCCTCCTCCTCCATCTTGCTGGGAAGTCCGACGTTCCTCCTATCGATTAAACCGATGGGTGGGTGGAGCCCTGGGTTAGCCACACCCCTGAAGGTCTAGGGGGCGGGGCCAATTCTTTAAAGGCACAGTGACCCTTGATCATGAGCTTGGCAAACCAGCCAAGACTCTTAAAGATACACACACACACAAACATTCTCCTTCCTGCCTTTGCTGGGATGTGGTTCAGTGGATCTCTGGTCTCATTGTATGTTTTCAAGATATAGCTCTTGGGGTGAAAGGGATCAAAGGATATGGGGGAGAAAGAAGGAACAGGCTATTGAGTTGGATGATCATAATGGATGGCGGAGAAGGCTCGACGGGCCAAGTGGCCTACTCCTGCTCCTACTTTCTGTGTTTCTCCCACCCACCTTGGCTGCTCCACACGTGTGAGCCCAACTGTGGAGGCAGTGCGGCTAAAACCCCATTGCATTCCTGTCCGACTTACAAGATTTACAAGAACGTGGCTAGGGCTTGAAAGTTGCTGCTGTGAGGAGAGATTGGATAGGCCAAGGTTGTTTTCCTCAGAACAGAGGAGCCTGCGGGGTGACCTAATTGAGGTGTACAAATTTATGAGGGGCCTAGATAGGGTAGACAGGAAAGACCTGTTTCCCCAAGCTGAGGGGTTAATTACCAAAGGGAGCATAGATCTAAGGTGATTGGTAGAAGGATTAGAGGGGAGGCATGAGGGAAAACTTTTTCACCCAGAGGATAGTGGGCACCTGGAGTTCGCTACCCAAACTAGTGGTTGAGGCTGAAACGCTCAACTCATTTAAAAGGTGAAACAAAAACAGAAAATGCAGGTCTGACAGCATCTGTGGAGAGAGAAACAGAGTTGACGTTTCGAGTCCATTTGACCCTTCTTCAAAGCTTCATAAGAACTTGAAACATCAACTCTGTTTCTCTCTCCACAGATGCTGTCAGACCTGCTGAGTTTTTTCCAGCATTTTCTGCTCTTGTTTCAGATTTCCAACATCCGCAGTATTTTGCTTTTGCCATTTAAAAGGTGCCTGGATCTGCATCTGAAGTGCTGTAACCTGCAAGGCCTATGGACCAAGTGCTGGGAAGCGAGATTGAAATGAGCGGCTCGTTTCTTTTTATTTCTCTTTTTTGGTTGGCGCAGACACGATGGGCTGAATGGCCTTTTTCTATGCTGTAACCTTCCGATGGTTCCAGAGGTGTCCATCACCTACACAGGACCAAGTCGTGCGAGGTGGAGTTTTCAGGAATTGACGATCACTGTCCAGGACACTGCTGTTTGTGCAACCCTGGAGAAAGATCATCAGGACGTTCAAAAAGATTGTTTTTATTTTGCCGTTTTTCTTTGACTATCTCTTTTTACCAGATATGAAAATGTTGAAAAAGGGGGAAAAGGCTATTTGGCTGACAGTCAAGCATCATCCAATTGGGTAATGAGTCTTTTTGCCTTCCAATTGGCGTAGGAATGCAGTGCGTCACCAGGGTGGATGTGTTGGCCGACTAATGGCTGGAGCATGGGGGCAATTCATGTGATGAAACCTCGAGGAATACATTTAATCACAGTTGGCAACACTGATTGGGTACTCTGGGGATGTTGGGGGCAGGCAGCAGGTGAGGGGGGGAGACGAAAGGGTGTGCTAGCCTCAAAGTGGATTAGTTACCACCCTTACTTCCCTCAGAAATCTATGATGCATCCAGGCCAGGTGACTTTACTGCTTTGGGGACTGCCAACCTTTTAAGAGCACCCTCTTTCTCGAGAAAGGATTAGGCTGAGGGGGTGGCCTGATATAGGACTTTACAAGTATGATAGGCATAGAGAAGGTGTTTCCACTTGTGAGGGTGGGGAGACCAGAACTAGGAAGGGCTGGGGGGGGGGGGGGGGGGGGGCATCGATATAAGATAGCCACTAATAAATCCAATCGGGAATTTAGAAGAAACTTCTTTACCCAGAGAGTGGGGAGAATGTGGAACTCGCCCCCCACAGGGAGTGGTCGAGGCAAATAGCAGAGATGCATTTAAGGGGGAAGCTGGATAGACACATGAGAGAGAAAGAACGTAAGTAACTGGAATAGGACTAGGGCACTCAGCCCCTCAAGCCTGCTCAATACGATCATAGCTGAATATCGACCTTAACTCCACTTTCCCATCCACTCCCCATATCGCTTAATTCCTTGAAAGGCCAAAAATCTGTCTATCCCGGCCTTAAATATATTAAATGATGGAGCATCCATGACCATCCGGGGTAGAGAATTCCAAAGATTCCCAAACCTCTGAATGAAGAAATTTCTCCTCATCAAAAACAGAATTACCCGGCAGATCTGGCAGCATCGACGGAGAAGAAAAGAGTTGACGCATCGAGTCCTCATGACCCTTCAACAGAACTAGGTGAATCCAAGGACAGGGGTGAAGTATAAGCTGGTTTAAGGTTTGGGGGTTGGGGGGGGTGGCGTGGTTGGGTGGGGGCAGAGAAGTGGAGGGGGAGTGTGGTTGTAGGGACAAGCAAGCAGTGATAGGAGCAGATAATCAAAAGATATCACAGACAAAAGAACACAGAGGTGTTGAAGTTGGTGATATTATCTAAACGAATGTGCTAATTAAGAATGGATGGTAGAGCACTCAAGGTATAGCTCTAGTGGGGGTGGGGGTGCACAAAAGATTTAAAAATAATGGAAATAGGTGGGAAAAGAAAAATCTATATAAATTATTGGGAAAAAACAAAAGGGGGATGAAACAGAAAGGGGGTGGGGATGGAGGAGGGAGTTCAAGACCTAAAGTTGTTGAATTCAATATTCAGTCCGGAAGGCTGTAAAGTGCCTAGTCGGAAGATGAGGTGCTGTTCCTCCAGTTTGCGTTGGGCTTCACTGGAACAATGCAGCAAGCCCACCCAACCACGCGCACCCCCCACCCCCCCTCCCGCCAACCTTAAACCAGCTTATATTTCACCCCTCTCCTTGGATTCACCTAGTTCTGTTGAAGGGTCACGAGGACTCGAAACGTCAACTCTTTTCTTCTCCACCGATGCTGCCAGACCTGCTGAGTTTTTCCAGGTAATTCTGTTTTTGTTTTGGATTTCCAGCATCCGCAGTTTTTTGTTTTTATATTTTTAACTTTCTCCTCATCTCAGTCCTAAATGATCGGCCCCTTATCCTGAGACTGTGCCCCTGTGTTCTGGATTCCCCAGTCAGTGGAAACAATCTCTTTGCCTCTACCCTTCAGAATCTTGAATGTTTCATTGTGTGCCGGCCCATTTTAAAAAAAACAGAAGGATGTGCTGATAGGGTCAGATATAAAGCAGTGGGAGGAGACCCGTGGGAAGCATAAACACCATGCCAAATGGCCTGTTTCTGCACTGTAGATTCTATGAAACGTCTCTTTGCCAAAGCCTGCAAAATGAAAGCAAAATACTGCAGATGCTGGAAGTCTGAAATAAAAACAGAAAGCACAGGAAATACTCAGCAGGTCAGGCAGAATATGTGGAGAGAGAAACAGAGTTAATTGGAACTGGAGATGTGGCTGTGAAAGCAAAATTAACCAACACTGTTATGAAGATATATTAATGCCTAATAATGTTATTGGAAAGTATTTTTAAAATGGAATTGTGGTGGGGTCTGTGTCTATGTGTTTGACTGTGCGTGTCTTAATTGGATTAAAGCCGGCTAGCCTGGGTGCTTTGATGTATAGTAGTTTTTAGATGTTAATTAGATAAATGTAAGGAGGATACAAGGTAAAGTGTAAATTTGCATTGGTTAGATAAAGCATTCAAGAGTGGGAGGAAAATCTTGCAGCTAGCTGGGAGACGCCAAGCCATGTGTTTACATTACTAATAAAATTAGTGGGATGAAAATATTACTGTTAGAAGATGTAAAGGAAAGCCTTGTGATACCATAGGAAATTTACATTCAAAGGGAAAGCTAGGTATAAAGAGGGAAAGGGGATTGTGTGTAAGGCAGAGGCGTTTAAGAACTAACCAGCCTGTAAGCCTATAACTGTGCCTGCAAAGGAACCAAATTGCAAGGAACCTCATTTTGAATTTGTACGGTCAAATGTGCTTTGCCTGGTGTCTGTTTAAAGTCTATGGGTTACTGTTACCTTGGTGGAGATTTGCCTGGGAGTTATTAATTTGTGGATTTGTTTATGAGTTATTATGGCCATAATTTGTAGACATATGTATGTGTTTAATTTGTTAGTGCATTAATAAATGTTTAATTTAATGTAAAAAAAACCTTTTGAGGCCCGGTGGTCTTATTCCTGAATTCAGAGCTGCATCTCAAACATACCAATTGAAAATATAGGTTATGACAGTTGTTTTAAATTTCCCTCTGGTGTTTAAACAATTCAGCTTTTACCCACTACTGTGTCATAACAAACACCCGGAGGGAAGTCGAGAACAGTGAAGGAAAAGGAGACATCCGGAAATTCTGTCGGAGAGAGGAGCAAAGGCAGGCATTCCTGGATGAGCTCGATCTCACTGCACAGGCAGGGAGAAAGATTTAGCCATCCCCTGGGCTATCACCTCACACGGTTATAGCTGTTGAAACTCCTGCACGTGCTTGCCTTTTGCTAGTCTGGGCCTAAGCTCTCTCAACTTGTCGGAAAGGCTGCAAAGTGCCCGTTCAGTGTCCATTGAGCAAACCAAAACTGTTTATCATTAGCTTATCAACCACCAGATAGTCGTTAGAATGAAGAACCATGGTCATTCCCAGTATACACATGGTTTTCAGTCAAAAATGAGTTGATTTCATTGTCAGAAATCATATTCCTGGTAGCAGATTCAAAGAGATAACTGCCTTGCGCCTCCTCAGCTCACCACATCTCAATCGCTTGCAAAGACATTTATTAAGGTAATGCAGTAAGAAGTTTATTATATCTATTTTTTTCACCCTTTTGGCTGTGGGCCAGCAAATATTGCCCATCCCTAATTGCCCCTTGAACTGAGTGGCTTGCTCAGCCATTTCAGAGGGGTAGTTAAGAGTCAGCCACATGGCTGTGGGTCTGGAGCAACATGTAGGCCAGAGCAGCAAAGGACAGCAGATTTTCTTCTCCAAGGGACATCAGTGAAGCAGACGTGTTTTATGGGTTACTATCACTGAGACAAGCTTTCAATTCCAGACTTTATTAATTGGATTTAAATTGGTGGGATTTGAACCCGTGTCCCGAGAGCATTAGCCTGGGCCTCTGGATTACTCGACTAGTGACATTACCACTACGTCTCCTGCTTACCAATGACAGAGAACGCACAAGGTTGGGAGTCTGAGAGGACATGCCAACTTTCCAGCTCCTGTCCAAGAGACCCATGACAAACTTGGGTTCTTCAAAGTTTGCTTGGAGTATTAGCACACAGTGGAAGTGATGTTGAGCGTGCAATGTCCTGCCTGACCCCTTCCATAAGAACATAAGAAGAACATAAGAAATAGGAACAGGAGTAGACCATTCGGCCCCTCGAGTCTGCTCCGCCATTCAATAAGTTCATGGCTGATCATCTTGTGTTTCGATTTCCACATTCCCATCTAACCCCAATAATCTTTGATTCCCTTGCCTAACAAGAATCTATCTACCTCCGCCTTAAAAATATTCACTGACCCCACGTCCATGACCTTCGGAGGCAGAGAGTTCCAAAGTCACACAACCCTCTGAGAGAAAAAGATTTCTCCTCATCTTTAACTTAAAAGGGCGACCCCTAATTTTAAAACAGTGCCCCCCTAGTTCTGGACTCACCCACAAGAACCATAGAACCATAGAAAAGTTACAGCACAGAAGGAGGCCATTCGGCCCATCTTGTCCATGCCAGTCCGAGGATACCCAGGTGTCCTTTCTAATCCCACCTTCCTGCACCCGGCCCATAGCCCTGCAGCTTACAGCACTTTAGGTGCAGATCCAGGTACTTTTTAAAAGTGTTTAAAGTATCGGCCTCTACCACCAACTTAGGCAGTGAATTCCAGACACCCACTACCCTCTGCGTAAAAAAGTTCTTCCTCATGTCCCCCCTACACCTTCTGCCACTTATCTTGAATCTATGTCCCCTGGTTCTAGAATTCTCCATCAAGGGAAACAATTTTATCCTGTCCGCTCTATCTATTCCCCTCATAATTTTGTACACCTCAATCAAGAGGAAACATCCTTTCGATGCTCACCTTGTCAATACTGTTCAGGAACTTGTACACTTCAATCAAGTCACCCCTCACTCTTACAAACTCCAGTGGAAACAAGCCCAGTCTGTCCAACCTTTCCTCATAAGACAACACACTCATTCCAGTTATCAATCTAGTAAACCTCCTCTGAACTGCCTCCAATGCATTTGCATTCTTCCTTTACTAAGGAGACCAAAACTGCACGTAATATTCGAGAGGCATTCTCATCAATGCCCTGGCCCACCAGTGAACATGCCAAGTGCCAAACATCTTAAAATCAAGCCAGAGCTGTAAGGTTGAAATTTGGGGGGAGAAGGGTGTGTGTTGTGGCGGAGGTAAGTGTGTTGTGGCGGTGGTGGGTGTGCGTTGTGGTGGTGGTGGGTGTGTGTTGGGGTGGTGGGTGTGTGTTGAGGCAGTGGTGGGTGTGTGTTGGGGTGGTGGGTGTGTGTTTGGGTGGTGGTGGGTGTGTGTTGTGGCAATGGTGGGTGTGTGTTGTGGTGGTGGTGGGTGTGTGTTGTGGTGGTGGTGGGTGTGTGTTGTGGCGGTGGTGGGTGTGTTTTGGGGCAGTGGTGGGTGTGTGTTGAGGCGGTGGTGGTGGGTTTTGTGGCGGTGGTGGGTGTGTGTTGTGGCAGTGGTGCTGGGTGTGTGTTGGGGTGCTGGATGTGTGTCGGGGTGCTGGGTGTTTGTTGGGGTGGTGGGTGTGTGTTGGGGTGGTGGGTGTGTGTTGGGGTGGTGGGTGTGTGTTGGGGTGGTGGTGGGTGTGTGTTGGGGTGGTGGGAGTGTGTTAGGGTGGTGGTGGGTGTGTGTTGGGGTGGTGGGTGTGTGTTCGGGTGGTGGTGGGTGTGTGTTGGGGTGGTGCGTGTGTGTTCGGGTGGTGGTGGGTGTGTGTTGGGGTGGTGGGTGTGTGGTGGGTGTGTGTTGGCGTGGTGGTGGGTGTGTATTGGAGTAGTGGGTGTGTGTTGGGGTGGTGGGTGTGTGTTCAGGTGGTGGTGGGTGTGTGTTGGGATGGTGGTAGTGGGTGTGTGTTGTGGTGGTGGTGGTGGGTGTGTGTTGCAGTGGTGGTGCTGGGTGTGTGTTGGGGTGGGGGTGTGTGTTGGGGTGGTGGGTGTGTATTGTGGTGGTGCTGGGTGAGTGTTGGGGTGATGGGTGTGTGTTGGGGTGGTGGGTGTGTGTTTGGGTGGTGGTGGGTGTGTGTTGTGGCAATGGTGGGTGTGTGTTGTGGCAATGGTGGGTGTGTGTTGTGGTGGTGGTGGGTGGGTGTTGTGGCGGTGGTGGGTGTGTTTTGGGGCGGTGGTGGGTGTGTGTTGAGGCGGTGGTGGTGGGTTTTGTGGCGGTGGTGGGTGTGTGTTGTGGCAGTGGTGCTGGGTGTGTGTTGGGGTGCTGAGTGTGTGTCGGGGTGCTGGGTGTGTGTCGGGGTGGTGAGTGTGTGTTGGGGTGGTGAGTGTGTGTTGGGGTGGTGGGTGTGTGTTGGGGTGGTGGGTGTGTGTTGGGGTGGTGGGTGTGTGTTGGGGTGGTGGGTGTGTGTTGGGGTGGTGGTGGGTGTGTGTTGGGGTGGTGGGAGTGTGTTAGGGTGGTGGTGGGTGTGTGTTGGGGTGGTGGGTGTGTGTTCAGGTGGTGGTGGGTGTGTGTTGGGATGGTGGTAGTGGGTGTGTGTTGCGGTGGTGGTGGGTGTGTGTTGTGGTGGTGGTGGTGGGTGTGTGTTGCAGTGGTGGTGCTGGGTGTGTGTTGGGGTGGGGGTGTGTGTTGGGGTGGTGGGTGTGTATTGTGGTGGTGCTGGGTGTGTGTTGGGGTGATGGGTGTGTGTTGGGGTGATGGGTGTGTGTTCGGGTGGTGGTGGGTGTGTGTTGCGGAGGTGGTGGGTGTGTGTTGTTGTGGTGGTGGTGGGTGTGTGTTGGGGTGGTGGTGGGTGTGTGTTGCGGAGGTGGTGGGTGTGTGTTGTTGTGGTGGTGGTGGGTGTGTGTTGTGGTGGTGGTGGGTGTGTGTTGTGGCGGTGGTGGGTGTGTGTTGTGGCGGTGCTGGGTGTGTGTTGTGGCAGTGGTGGGTATGTGTTGTGGCAGTGGTGGGTGTGTGTTGTGGCAGTGGTGCTGGGTGTGTGTTGGGGTGCTGGGTGTGTGTTGGGGTGCTGGGTGTGTGTTGGGGTGCTGGGTGTGTGTTGGGGTGGTGGGTGTGTGTTGGGGTGGTGGGTGTGTGTAGGGGTGGTGGTGGGTGTGTATTGGGGTGGTGGGTGTGTGTTCGGGTGGTGGTGGGTGTGTGTTGGGGTGGTGGGTGTGTGTTCGGGTGGTGGTGGGTGTGTGTTGGGGTGGTGGGTGTGTGGTGGGTGTGTGTTGGGGTGGTGCTGGGTGTGTATTGGGGTGGTGGGTGTGTGTTCGGGTGGTGGTGGGTGTGTGTTGCGGTGGTGGTGGGTGTGTGTTGTGGTGGTGGTGGTGGGTGTGTGTTGTGGTGGTGGGTGTGTGTTGGGATGGTGGGTGTGTATTGTGGTGGTGCTGGGTGTGTGTTGGGGTGATGGGTGTGTGTTGGGGTGATGGGTGTATGTTGGGGTGGTGGTGGTGTGTGTTGGGGTGATGGGTGTGTGTTGGGGTGATGGGTGTGTGTTGTGGTGGTGGGTGTGTGTTGGGGTGGTGGGTGTGTGTGTTGGGGTGGTGGGTGTGTGTGTTGGGGTGCTGGGTGTGTATTGGGATGGTGGGTGTGTGTTGGGGTGGTGGGTGTGTATTGTGGTGGTGCTGGGTGCGTGTTGGGTTGATGGGTGTGTGTTGGGGTGGTGGGTGTGTGTTGGGGTGGTGGGTGTGTGTTGGGGTAGTGGGTGTGTATTGGGGTGGTGGGTGTGTGTTGAGGCAGTGGTGGGTGTGTGTTGGGGTGGTGGGTGTGTGTTCGGGTGGTGGTGGGTGTGTGTTGTGGCATTGGTGGGTGTGTGTTGTGGCGGTGGTGGGTGTGTGTTGTGGCGGTGGTGGGTGTGTGTTGTGGCGGTGGTGGGTGTGTGTTGAGGTGGTGGTGGTGGCTGTTGTGGCGGTGGTGAGTGTGTGTTGTGGCAGTGGTGCTGGTGTGTGTTGGGGTGGTGGGTGTGTGTTGGGGTGGTGAGTGTGTGTTGGGGTGGTGGTGGGTGTGTATTGGGGTGGTGGGTGTGTGTTGGGGTGGTGGGTGTGTGTTGGGGTGGTGGTGGGTGTGTGTTGGGGTGGTGGGTGTGTGTTGGGGTGGTGGTGCTGGGTGTGTGTTGGGGTGGTGGGTGTGTATTGTGGTGGTGCTGGGTGTGTGTTGGGGTGATGGGTGTGTGTTGGGGTGATGGATGTGTGTTGGGGTGGTAGGTGTGTGTGTTGAGGTGGTGGGTGTGTGTGTTCGGGTGGTGGGTGGGTATTGGGGTGGTGGGTGTGTGTTGGGGTGGTGGGTGTGTTGGGGTGGTGGTGGCTGTGTATTGTGGTGGTGCTGGGTGTGTGTTGGGGTGATGGGTGTGTGCTGGGGTGATGGGTGTGTGTTGGGGTGATGGGTGTGTGTTGGGGTGGTGGGTGTGTGTTGGGGTGGTGGGTGTGTGTTGGGGTGGTGGATGTGTGTTGGGGTGGTGGGTGTGTGTTGGGGTGGTGGGTGTGTATTGGGGTGGTGAGTGTGTGTTCGGGTGGTGGTGGGCGTGTGTTGGGGTGGTGGGTCTGTGTTCGGGTGTGTGTTGGGGTGGTAGTGGGTGTGTGTTGGGGTGGTGGTGGGTGTGTGTTGGGGTGGTGGTGGGTGTGTCTTGTGGTGGTGATGGGTGTGTGTTGTGGTGGTGGTGGGTGTGTGTTGTGGCGGTAGTGGGTGTGTGTTGTGGCGGTAGTCGGTGTGTGTTGTGGCGGTAGTCGGTGTGTGTTGTGGCGGTGGTGGGTATGTGTTGTGGTGGTGGTGGGTGTGTGTGGCAGTGGTGGGTGTGTGTTGTGGCTGGGGTGGATGTGTGTTGTGGTGGTGGTGGGTGTGTGTTAGGGTGTTGGGTGTGTGTTGTGGTGGTGGGTGTGTGTTGTGGCGGTGGTGGGTGTGTGTTGTGGTTGTGGTGGGTGTGTGTTGTGGTAGAGGTGGGTGTGTGTTGAGCTGGTGGGTGTGTGTTGTGGTGCTGGTGGGTTTGTGTTGTGGTAGTGGTGGGTGTGTGTTGGGGTGGTGGGTGTGTGTTGTGATGGTGGTGGGTGTGTGTTGTGATGGTGGTGGGTGTGTGTTGTGGTGGTGGTGCGTGTGTGCTGTGGTGGTGGTGGGTGTGTGTTGTGGTGTTGGTGGTGGGTGTGTGTTGGGGTGTTGGTGGTGGGTGTGTGTTTTGGTGGTGGTGAGTGTGTGTTGTGGCAGTGGTGGGTGTGTGTTCAGGTGGTGGTGGGTGTGTGTTGGGGTGCTGGGTGTGTGTTGTGGTGGTGGTGGTGGGTGTGTTGGGGTGGTGGGTGTGTGTTGGGGTGGTGGGTGTGTGTTGGGGTGGTGGGTGTGTGTTGGGGTGGTGGGTGTGTGTTCCGGAGGTGGTGGGTGTGTGTTGCAGTGGTGGGTGTGTGTTGAGGTGGTGCTGGGTGTGTGTTGTGGTGGTGGTGGGTATGTGTTGGGGTGGTAAGTGTGTGTTCGGGTGGTGTGGGTGTCTGTTGTGGTGTTGGTGGTAGGTGTGTGTTGTGGTGTTGATGGTGGCTGTGTGTTGGGATGGTGAGTATGTGTTGGGGTGGTAGGTGTGTGTTCAGGTGGTGGTGGGTGTCTGTTGTGGTGTTGGTGGTGGGTGTGTGTTTTGGTGGTGGTGAGTGTGTGTTGTGGCAGTGGTGGGTGTGTGTTCAGGTGGTGGTGGGTGTGTGTTGGGGTGCTGGGTGTGTGTTGTGGTGGTGGTTGGTGTGTGCTGGGGTGGTGGGTGTGTGTTGTGGTGGTGCTGGGTGTGTGTTGTGGTGGTGGTGGGTATGTGTTGGGGTGGTAGGTGTGTGTTCGGGTGGTGATGGGTGTCTGTTGTGGTGTTGGTGGTAGGTGTGTGTTGTGGTGTTGATGGTGGCTGTGTGTTGGGATGGTGAGTATGTGTTGGGGTGGTAGGTGTGTGTTCAGGTGGTGGTGGGTGTCTGTTGTGGTGTTGGTGGTAGGTGTGTGTTGTGGTGATGGTGGGTGTGTGTTAGGGTGGTGGGTGTGTGTTGTGGTGTTGGTGGTGGGTGTGTGTTGGGGTGTTGGGTGTGTGTTGGGGTGGTGGTGGGTGTGTGTTGGGGTGGTGGTGGGTGTGTGTTGGGGTGGTGGGTGTGTGTTGGGGTGGTGGTGGGTGTGTGTTGTGGTGGTGGGTGTGTGTTGTGGCGGTGGTGGGTGTGTGTTGTGGCGGTAGTGGGTGTGTGTTGTGGCGGTAGTGGGTGTGTGTTGTGGCGGTGGTGGGTATGTGTTGTGGGGGTGGTGGGTGTGTGTGGCGGTGGTGGGTGTGTGTTGTGGCTGGGGTGGATGTGTGTTGTGGTGGTGGTGGGTGTGTGTTAGGGTGCTGGGTGTGTGTTGTGGTGGTGTGTGTGTGTTGTGGCGGCAGTGGGTGTGTGTTGTGGTGGCGGTGGGTGTGTGTTGTGGTAGTGGTAGGTGTGTGTTGGGGTGGTGGTTTTGTGTTGGGGTGGTGGGTGTGAGTTGTGGCGGTGGTGGTTGTGTGTTGGGGTGGTGGGTGTGTGTTGTGATGGTGGTGGGTGTGTGTTGTGATGGTGGTGGGTGTGTGTTGTGATGGTGGTGGGTGTGTGTTGTGGTGGTGGTGGGTGTGTGTTGTGGTGGTGGTGGGTGTGTGTTGTGGTGTTGGTGGTGGGTGTGTGTTGGGGTGGTGGTGGGTGTGTGTTGGGGTGGTGGTGGGTGTGTGTTGTGGCAGTGGTGGGTGTGTGTTCAGGTGGTGGTGGGTGTGTGTTGTGGTGCTGGGTGTGTGTTGTGGTGGTGGTAAGTGTGTGTTGTGGTGTTGGTGGTAGGTGTGTGTTGGGGTGTTGGTGGTGAATGTGTGTTAGGGTTGTGGTGGGTATGTGTTGGGGTGGTGGTGGGTATGTGTTGGTGTGGTGGGTGTGTGTTGTGGTGTTGGTGGTGGGTGTGTGTTGGGGTGTTGGGTGTGTGTTGGGGTGGTGGTGGGGGTGTGTTGGGGTGGTGGTGGGGGTGTGTTGGGGTGGTGGTGGGTGTGTGTTAGGGTGGTGGGTGTATGTTCGGGTGGTGGTTGGTGTGTGTTGGGGTGGTGGGTGTGTGTTCGCGTGGTGGTGGGTGTGTGTTGGGGTGGTGGGTGTGTGTTGGGGTGGTGGTGGGTGTGTGTTGGGGTGGTGGGTGTGTGTTGTGGTGGTGGTGGGTGTGTGTTGGGGTGGTGGGTGAGTGTTGGGGTCGTGGTGGGTGTGTGTTGGGGTGGTGCGTGTGTGTTGTGGTGGTGGGTGTGTTTTGGGGTGGTGGATGTGTGTTCGGGTGGTGGGGTGTGTGTGTTGTGGTGGTGGTGGTGGGTGTGTGTTGGGGTGGTGGGAGTGTTATGGTGGTGGTGCTGGGTGTGTGTTGGGGCGGTGGGTATGTATTGGGGTGATGGGTGTGTGTTCTGGTGGTGGTGGGTGTGTGTTGGGGTGGTGGGTGTGTGTTGGGGTGGTGGGTGTGTGTTCAGGTGGTGGTGGGTGTGTGTTCGGGTGGTGGTGGGTGTGTGTTCGGGTAATGGTGGGTGGGTGTTCAGGTGGTGGTGGGTGTGTTGTGGCGGTGGTGGGTGTGTGTTAGGGCGGTGGTGGTTGTGTGTTGGGATGTTGGGTGTGTGTTGGGGTAGTGGGTGTGTGTTGGGGTGGTTGGTGTGTGTTGGGTGTGTGTTCTGGTGGTGGTGGGTGTGTGTTGTGGTGCTGGGTGTGTGATGTGGCGGTGGCGCTGGGTGTGTGTTGTGGTGGTGCTGGGTGTGTGTTGTGGTGGTGCTGAGTGTGTGTTGTGGCGGTGGTGTGTGTGTGTTGTGGCTGTGGTGGGTGTGTGTTCGGGTGGTGGGTGTGTGTTCCGGTGGTGCTGGGTTTGTGTTGTGGTGGTGCTGGGTGTGTGTTGTGGTGGTGCTGGGTGTGTGTTGTGGTGGTGGGGTATGTGTGTTGTGGCTGTGGTGGGTGTGTGTTGTGGTGGTGGTGGGTGTGTGTTGTGGTGGTGGTAGGTGTGTGTTGTGGTGTTGACGGTGGCTGTGTGTTGGGATGGTGAGTATGTGTTGGGGTGGTGGGTGTGTGTTCGGGTGGTGGTGGGTGTCTGTTGTGGTGTTGGTGGTAGGTGTGTGTTGTGGTGTTGATGGTGGCTGTGTGTTGGTATGGTAGTGGGTTTGTGTTGGAGTGGTGGGTGGTTGTTGTGGTGTTGGTGGTGGGTGTGCGTTGGGTTGTTGGGTGTGTGTTGGGTTGTTGGGTGTGTGTTGGGGTGGTGGGTGTGTGTTGGGGTGGTGGGTGTGTGTTGGGGTGGTGGTGGCTGTGTGTTGGGGTGATGGTGGGTGTGTGTTGTGGCGGTGGTGGGTGTGTGTTGTGGCGGTGGTAGGTGTGTGTTGTGACGTTGGTGGGTGTGTGTTGTGGTGGTGGTGGGTGTGTGTTGAGGTGGTGGTGGTGGGTGTGTGTTGGGGTGGTGGGAGTGTGTTGGGCTGGTGGTGGGTGTGTATTGGGGTGGTCGGTGTGTGTTCGGGTGGTGGTGGGTGTGTTGGGGTGGTGGGAGTGTGTTGGGCTGGTGGTGGGTGTGTATTGGGGTGGTGGGTGTGTGTTCGGGTGGTGGTGGGTGTGTGTTGGGGTGGTGGGTGTGCGTTTGGGTGGTGGAGTGTGTGTGTTGGGGTGGTGGGTGTGAGTTCGGGTGGTGGTGGGTGTGTGTTGGGGTGGTGGGTGTGTGGTGGGTGTGTGTTGGGGCGGTTGGTGTGTGTTCGGTTGGTGGTGGGTGTGTGTTGTGGTGGTGGGTGTGTGTTGTGGTGGTGGTGGTGGGTGTGTGTTGTGGTGGTGGTGCTGGGTGTGTGTTGGGGTGGTGGGTGTGTGTTGGGGTGGTGGGTGTGTATTGTGGTGGTGCTGGGTGAGTGTTGGGGTGATGAGTGTGTGTTGGGGTGATGGGTGTGTGTTGGGGGTATGGGTGTGTATTGGCGTGATGGTTGTGTGTTGGGGTGGTGGGTGTGTGTTGGGGTAGTGGGTGTGTGTGTTGGGATGGTGGGTGTGTGTGTTGGGGTGGTGGGTGTGTGTGTTCGGGTGGTGGGTGTGTGTTGTGGTGGTGGTGGGTGTGTGTTGTGGTGGTGGTGGGTGTGTGTTGTGGTGGTGGTGCTGGGTGTGTGTTGGGGTGGTGGGTGTGTGTTGGGGTGGTGGGTGTGTATTGTGGTGGTGCTGGGTGAGTGTTGGGGTGATGAGTGTGTGTTGGGGTGATGGGTGTGTGTTGGGGGTATGGGTGTGTATTGGCGTGATGGTTGTGTGTTGGGATGATGGTTGTGTGTTGGGGTGGTGGGTGTGTGTTGGGGTGGTGGGTGTGTGTTGGGGTGGTGGGTATGTTGCGGTGGCGGTGGGTGTGTATTGGGGTGGTGGGTGTGTGTTCGGGTGGTGGGTGTGTATTGTGGTGTTGCTGGGTGTGTGTTGGGATGATGGTTGTGTGTTGGGATGATGGTTGTGTGTTGGGATGATGGTTGTGTGTTGGGGTGGTGGGTGTGTGTTGGGGTGGTGGGTGTGTGTTGGGGTGGTGGGTGTGTATTGTGTTGGTGGGTGTATGTTGAGGCGGTGGTGGGTGTGTGTTGGGGTGGTGGGTGTGTGTTGTGGCAATGGTGTGTGTGTGTTGTGGTGGTGGTGGGTGTGTGTTGTGGTGGTGGTGGTGGGTGTGTGTTGTGGTGGTGGTGCTGGGTGTGTTTTGGGGTGGTGGGTGTGTGTTGGGGTGGTGGGTATGTATTGTGGTGATGCTGGGTGTGTGCTGGGGTGGTGGGTGTGTATTGTGGTGAAGCTGGGTGTGTGTTGGGGTGATGAGTGTGTGTTGGGGTGATGAGTGTGTTGGGGTAATGAGTGTGTGTTGGGGTAATGAGTGTGTGTTGGGGTGATGGGTGTGTGTTGGGATGGTGGGTGTGTGTTGGGGGTATGGGTGTGTGTTGGGGGTATGGGTGTCTGTTGGGGGTATGGGTGTCTGTTGGGGTGGTGGGTGTATGTTGGGGTGGTGGATGTGTGTTGGGGTGGTGGGTGTGTGTGTTGGGGTGGTGGGTGTGTGTGTTCGAGTGATGGGTGTGTATTGGGGTGGTGGGTGTGTATTGGGGTAGTGGGTGTGTGTTGGGGTGCTGGGTGTGTTGGGGTGGTCGTGGGTGTGTATTGGGGTGGTGGGTCTGTGTTGGGGTGGTGGGTGTGTGTTGGGGTGGTGGGTGTGTGTTGGGGTGGTGGGTGTGTATTGGGGTGGTGGGTGTGTGTTGAGGCGATGGTGGGTGTGTGTTGGGGTGGTGGGTGTGTGTTCGGGTGGAGGTGGGTGTGTGTTGTGGCAATGGTGGGTGTGTGTTGTGGCGGTGGTGGGGTGTGTGTTGTGGCGGTGGTGGGTGTGTGTTGTGGCGGTGGTGTGGGTGTTTTGGCGGTGGTGGGTGTGTGTTCTTGCGGTGATGCTGAGTGTGTGTTGTGGTGGGTGTGTGGTGGGGTGGTGGTGTGTGTTGGGGTGGTGGGTGTGTGTTGGCGTGGTGGTGGGTGTGTATTGGGGTGGTGGGTGTGTGTTCGGGTGGTGGGTGTGTGTTGGGGTAGTGGGTGTGTGTGTTGGGGTGGTGGGTGTGTGTGTTCGGGTGGTGGGTGTGTATTTGGGTGGTGGGTGTGTGTTGGGCTGGTGGGTATGTTGTGGTGGCGGTGGGTGTGTATTGGGGTGGTGGGTGTGTGTTCGGGTGGTGGGTGTGTATTGTGGTGGTGCTGGGTGTGTGTTGGGATGATGGTTGTGTGTTGGGATGATGGTTGTGTGTTGGGATGATGGTTGTGTGTTGGGGTGGTGGGTGTGTGTTGGGGTGGTGGGTGTGTGTTGGGGTGGTGGGTGTGTATTGTGTTGGTGGGTGTGTGTTGAGGCGGTGGTGGGTGTGTGTTGGGGTGGTGGGTGTGTGTTGTGGCAATGGTGTGTGTGTGTTGTGGTGGTGGTGGGTGTGTGTTGTGGTGGTGGTGGTGGGTGTGTGTTGTGGTGGTGGTGCTGGGTGTGTTTTGGGGTGGTGGGTGTGTGTTGGGGTGGTGGGTATGTATTGTGGTGATGCTGGGTGTGTGCTGGGGTGGTGGGTGTGTATTGTGGTGAAGCTGGGTGTGTGTTGGGGTGATGAGTGTGTGTTGGGGTGATGGGTGTGTTGGGGTAATGAGTGTGTGTTGGGGTAATGAGTGTGTGTTGGGGTGATGGGTGTGTGTTGGGGTGGTGGGTGTGTGTTGGGGGTATGGGTGTGTGTTGGGGGTATGGGTGTCTGTTGGGGGTATGGGTGTCTGTTGGGGTGGTGGGTGTATGTTGGAGTGGTGGATGTGTGTTGGGGTGGTGGGTGTGTGTGTTGGGGTGGTGGGTGTGTGTGTTCGAGTGATGGGTGTGTATTGGGGTGGTGGGTGTGTGTTGGGGTGTTGGGTGTGTTGGGGTGGTCGTGGGTGTGTATTGGGGTGGTGGGTCTGTGTTGGGGTGGTGGGTGTGTGTTGGGGTGGTGGGTGTGTGTTGGGGTGGTGGGTGTGTGTTGAGGCGATGGTGGGTGTGTGTTGGGGTGGTGGGTGTGTGTTGGGGTGGAGGTGGGTGTGTGTTGTGGCAATGGTGGGTGTGTGTTGTGGCAATGGTGGGTGTGTGTTGTGGCGGTGGTGGGTGTGTGTTGTGGCGGTGGTGGGTGTGTGTTGTGGCGGTGGTGGGTGTGTGTTGTGGCGGTGGTGTGGGTGTTTTGGCGGTGGTGGGTGTGTGTTGTTGCGGTGGTGCTGAGTGTGTGTTGTGGTGGGTGTGTGGTGGGGTGGTGGTGTGTGTTGGGGTGGTGGGTGTGTGTTGGCGTGGTGGTGGGTGTGTATTGGGGTGGTGGGTCTGTGTTTGGGTGGTGGTGGGTGTGTGTTGGGGTGGTGGGTGTGTGTTGTGGTGGTGGTGGGTGTGTGTTGGGGTGGTGGGTGTGTGTTGGGGTGGTGGTGGGTGTGTATTGGGGTGGTGGGTGTGTGTTGTGGTAGTGGTGGGTGTATGTTGGGGTGGTGGGTGTGTGTTCGGGTGGTGGTGGGTGTGTGTTGGGGTGGTGGTGGTGGGTGTGTGTTGTGGTGGTGGTGGTGGGTGTGTGTTGTGGTGGTGGTTGTGGATGTGTGTTGTGGTGGTGCTGGTGGGTGTGTGTAGTGGTGGTGTTGCTGTATGTGTGTTGGTGTGCTGGGTGTGTGTTCGGGTGGTGGGTGTGTATTGTGGTGGTGCTGGGTGTCTGTTGGGCTGATGGGTGTGTGCTGGGATGGTGGATGTGTGTGTTGGGGTGGTGGGTGTGTGTTCGGGTTTTGGTGGGTGTGTGTGTTGGGATGGTGGGTGTGTGGGTTCGGGTGGTGGGTGTGTATTGGGATGGTGGGTGTGTGTTGGGGTGGTGGGTGTATTGGGGTGGTGCTGGGTGTGTGTTGGGGTGATGGGTGTGTGTTGGGGGTGGTAGGTGTGTGTTGGGGTGGTGGGTGTGTGTTGGGGTGGTGTGTGTGTGTTGGGGTGGTGGTGGGTGTTTATTGGGGTGGTGGGTGTGTGTTTGGGTGCTGCTGGGCGTGTGCTGGGGTGGCGGGTCTGTGTTCCGGTGTGTGTTGTGGTGGTGGTGGTGGGTGTGTGTTGGGGTGGTGGGTCTGTGTTGTGGTGGTGGTGGGTGTATGTTTGGGTGGTGGTGGTGGTGTGTTGGGGTGGTGGTTCTGTGGTCGGGTGTGTGTTGTGGTGGTGGTGGATGTGTGTTGGGGTGGTGGTTCTGTGGTCGGGTGTGTGTTGTGGTGGTGGTGGGTGTGTGTTGGGGTGGTGGGTGAGTGTTGGGTGTGTGTTGGGGTGGTGGTGCGTGTGTGTTCGGGTGGTGGTGGGTGTGTATTGGGGTGGTGGGCGTGTGTTCGGGTGGTGGTGGATGTGTGTTGTGGTGGTGGTGGATGTGTGTTGTGGTGGTGGTGGGTGTGTGTTGTGGTGGTGGTGTATGTGTGTTGTGGTGGTGGTGTGTGTTGTGGTGGTGGTGGGTGTGTGTTCGGGTGGTGGTGGTTTTGTCTTCGGGTAGTGGTGGGTGGGTGTTCAGGTGGTGGTGGGTGTGTTGTGGCGGTGGTGGTGGTTGTGGGTTGGGATGTTGGGTGTGTGTTGGGGTGTTGGGTTTGTGTTGGGGTGGTGGGTGTGTGTTGGGGGGGTAGATGTGTGTTGTGGTGTGGTGCTGGGTGTGTGTTGGGGTGGTGGGTGTGTGTTCGGGTGGTGGGTGTGTGTTGTGGAGGTGGTGCTGGGTGTGTGTTGGGGTGGTGGTGGTGGGTGTGTGTTGGGGTGGTGGGTGTGTATTAGGGTGGTGGTGTGTGTGTGTTGGGGTGGTGGGTGTGTGTTGGGGTGGTGGGTGTGTGTTGTGGTGGTGGGTGTGTGTTGTGGTGGTGGGTGTGTGTGTTGGGGTGGTGGCGGTGGGTGTGTGTTGGGGTGGTGGGTGTGTGTTGTTGTGGTGGGTGTGTGTTCGGGTGGTGGTGGGTGTGTGTTGGGGTGGTGGGTCTGTGTTTGGGTGTGTGTTGTGGTGGTGGGTGTGTGTTGGGGTGGTGTGTGTGTGTTGTGGTGGTGGTGGGTGTGTGTTGGGGTGTTGGGTGAGTATTGGGGTGGTGGTGGGTGTGTGTTGGAGTGATGGTGGTGGGTGTGTGTTGGTGTGCTGGGTGTGTGTTGGGGTGATGGGTGTGTGTTGGGGTGATGGGTGCGTGTTGGGGTGATGGGTGTGTGTTGGGGTGGTGGGTGTGTGTGCTGCGGTGGTGGGTGTGTGTGTTCGGCTGGTGGGTGTGTATTGGGATGGTGGCTGTTTGTTGAGGTGGTGGGTGTATTAGGGTGGTGCTGGTGTGTATTGTGGCGGTGGTGGGTGTGTGTTGGGGTGGTGGGTGTGTGTTGGGGGTATGGGTGTGTGTTGGGGGTATGGGTGTCTGTTGGGGGTATGGGTGTCTGTTGGGGTGGTGGGTGTATGTTGGGGTGGTGGATGTGTGTTGGGGTGGTGGGTGTGTGTGTTGGGGTGGTGGGTGTGTGTGTTCGAGTGATGGGTGTGTATTGGGGTGGTGGGTGTGTGTTGGGGTGTTGGGTGTGTTGGGGTGGTCGTGGGTGTGTATTGGGGTGGTGGGTGTGTGTTGGGGTGGTGGGTGTGTGTTGGGGTGGTGGGTGTGTGTTGGGGTGGTGGGTGTGTGTTGAGGCGATGGTGGGTGTGTGTTGGGGTGGTGGGTGTGTGTTGGGGTGGAGGTGGGTGTGTGTTGTGGCAATGGTGGGTGTGTGTTGTGGCAATGATGGGTGTGTGTTGTGGCGGTGGTGGGTGTGTGTTGTGGCGGTGGTGGGTGTGTGTTGTGGCGGTGGTGGGGTGTGTGTTGTGGCGGTGGTGGGTGTGTGTTGTGGCGGTGGTGGGTGTGTGTTGTGGCGGTGGTGGGTGTGTGTTGTGGCGGTGGTGTGGGTGTTTTGGCGGTGGTGGGTGTGTGTTGTTGCGGTGGTGCTGAGTGTGTGTTGTGGTGGGTGTGTGGTGGGGTGGTGGTGTGTGTTGGGGTGGTGGGTGTGTGTTGGCGTGGTGGTGGGTGTGTATTGGGGTGGTGGGTGTGTGTTGGGGTGGTGGGTGTGTGTTGGGGTGGTGGTGGGTGTGTATTGGGGTGGTGGGTGTGTGTTGTGGTAGTGGTGGGTGTATGTTGGGGTGGTGGGTGTGTGTTCGGGTGGTGGTGGGTGTGTGTTGGGGTGGTGGTGGTGGGTGTGTGTTGTGGTGGTGGTGGTGGGTGTGTGTTGTGGTGGTGGTTGTGGATGTGTGTTGTGGTGGTGCTGGTGGGTGTGTGTAGTGGTGGTGTTGCTGTATGTGTGTTGGTGTGCTGGGTGTGTGTTCGGGTGGTGGGTGTGTATTGTGGTGGTGCTGGGTGTCTGTTGGGCTGATGGGTGTGTGCTGGGATGGTGGATGTGTGTGTTGGGGTGGTGGGTGTGTGTTCGGGTTTTGGTGGGTGTGTGTGTTGGGATGGTGGGTGTGTGGGTTCGGGTGGTGGGTGTGTATTGGGATGGTGGGTGTGTGTTGGGGTGGTGGGTGTATTGGGGTGGTGCTGGGTGTGTGTTGGGGTGATGGGTGTGTGTTGGGGTGGTAGGTGTGTGTTGGGGTGGTGGGTGTGTGTTGGGGTGGTGTGTGTGTGTTGGGGTGGTGGTGGGTGTTTATTGGGGTGGTGGGTGTGTGTTTGGGTGCTGCTGGGCGTGTGCTGGGGTGGCGGGTCTGTGTTCCGGTGTGTGTTGTGGTGGTGGTGGTGGGTGTGTGTTGGGGTGGTGGGTCTGTGTTGTGGTGGTGGTGGGTGTATGTTTGGGTGGTGGTGGTGGTGTGTTGGGGTGGTGGTTCTGTGGTCGGGTGTGTGTTGTGGTGGTGGTGGGTGTGTGTTGGGGTGGTGGGTGAGTGTTGGGTGTGTGTTGGGGTGGTGGTGCGTGTGTGTTCGGGTGGTGGTGGGTGTGTATTGGGGTGGTGGGCGTGTGTTCGGGTGGTGGTGGATGTGTGTTGTGGTGGTGGTGGGTGTGTGTTGTGGTGGTGGTGTATGTGTGTTGTGGTGGTGGTGTGTGTTGTGGTGGTGGTGGGTGTGTGTTCGGGTGGTGGTGGTTTTGTCTTCGGGTAGTGGTGGGTGGGTGTTCAGGTGGTGGTGGGTGTGTTGTGGCGGTGGTGGTGGTTGTGGGTTGGGATGTTGGGTGTGTGTTGGGGTGGTGGGTTTGTGTTGGGGTGGTGGGTGTGTGTTGGGGGGGTAGATGTGTGTTGTGGTGTGGTGCTGGGTGTGTGTTGGGGTGGTGGGTGTGTGTTCGGGTGGTGGGTGTGTGTTGTGGAGGTGGTGCTGGGTGTGTGTTGGGGTGGTGGTGGTGGGTGTGTGTTGGGGTGGTGGGTGTGTATTAGGGTGGTGGTGTGTGTGTGTTGGGGTGGTGGGTGTGTGTTGGGGTGGTGGGTGTGTGTTGTGGTGGTGGGTGTGTGTTGTGGTGGTGGGTGTGTGTGTTGGGGTGGTGGCGGTGGGTGTGTGTTGGGGTGGTGGGTGTGTGTTGTGGTGGTGGGTGTGTGTTCGGGTGGTGGTGGGTGTGTGTTGGGGTGGTGGGTCTGTGTTTGGGTGTGTGTTGTGGTGGTGGGTGTGTGTTGGGGTGGTGTGTGTGTGTTGTGGTGGTGGTGGGTGTGTGTTGGGGTGTTGGGTGAGTATTGGGGTGGTGGTGGGTGTGTGTTGGAGTGATGGTGGTGGGTGTGTGTTGGTGTGCTGGGTGTGTGTTGGGGTGATGGGTGTGTGTTGGGGTGATGGGTGCGTGTTGGGGTGATGGGTGCGTGTTGGGGTGATGGGTGTGTGTTGGGGTGGTGGGTGTGTGTGCTGCGGTGGTGGGTGTGTGTGTTCGGCTGGTGGGTGTGTATTGGGATGGTGGCTGTTTGTTGAGGTGGTGGGTGTATTAGGGTGGTGCTGGTGTGTATTGTGGCGGTGGTGGGTGTGTGTTGGGGTGGTGGGTGTGTGTTGGGGTGGTGGGTGTGTATTGGGGTGGTGTGTGTGTGTTGGGGTGGTGGGTGTGTGTTGGGGTGGTGGTGGGTGTGTATTGGGGTGGTGGGTGTGTGTTCGGGTGGTGCTGGGCGTGTGTTGGTATGGTGGGTCTGTGTTCGGGTGTGTGTTGGGGTGGTGGTGGTAGGTGTGTGTTGTGGTGGTGGGTGTGTGTTGTGGTGGTGGTGGGTGTGTTTTGGGGTGGTGGTGGTGGGTGTGTGTTGTGGTGGTGGTTGTGGGTGTGTGTTGTGGTGGAGCTGGTGGGTGTGTGTTGTGGTGGTGGTGCTGTTTGTGTGTTGGTGTGCTGGGTGTGTGTTGGGGTGGTGGGTGTGTATTGTGGTGGTGCTGCGTGTCTGTTGGGGTGATGGGTGTGTGTTGGGGTGATGGGTGTTTGTTGGGGTGATGGGTGTGTGTTGGGATGGTGGGTGTGTGTGTTGCGGTGATGGGTGTGTGTGTTGGGGTGGTGGGTGTGTGGGTTCGGGTGGTGGGTGTGTATTGGGGTGGTGGGTGTGTGTTGGGGTGGTGGGTGTATTGGGGTGGTGCTGGGTGTGTATTGTGGTGGTGCTGGGTGTATGTTGGGGTGATGGGTGTCTGTTGGGATGGTGGGTGTGTGTTGGGGTGGTGGGTGTGTGTTGGGGTGGTGGTGGGTGTGTATTGGGGTGGTGGGTGTGTGTTTGGGTGCTGCTGGGCGTGTGCTGGGGTGATGGGTCTGTGTTCGGGTGTGTGTTGTGGTGGTGGTGGGTGTGTGTTGGGGTGGTGGGTGTGTGTTGTGGTGGTGGTGGGTGTGTGTTGTGGTGGTGGTGGGTGTGTGTTCGGGTGGTGGTGGGTGTGTGTTGGGGTGTTGGGTCTGTGTTCGGGTGTGTGTTGTGGTGGTGGTGGGTGTGTGTTCGGGTGGTGGGTGTGTGTTGTGGTGGTGGTGGGTGTGTGTTGTGGTGTTGATGGTGGCTGTGTGTTGGGGTGGTGGGTGTGTGTTCGGGTGGTGGTGGCTGTGTGTTCGGGTGGTGGTGGGTGTGTATTGGGGTGGTGGGTGTGTGTTCGGGTGGTGGTGGGTGTGTGTTGTGGTGGTGGTGGGTGTGTGTTGGGGTGGTGGGTGTGTTATGGTGGTGGTGCTGGGTGTGTGTTGGGGCGGTGGGTATGTATTGGTGTGGTGGGTGTGTGTTCGGGTGGTGGTGGGTGTGTGTTGGGGTGGTGGGTGTGTGTTGGCGTCGTGGTGTGTGCGTATTGGGGTGGTGGGTGTGTGTTCGGGTGGTGTTGGGTGTGTGTTGGGGTGGTGGGTGTGTGTTCGGGTTTTGGTGGGTGTGTGTGTTGGGGTGGTGGGTGTGTGTGTTGGGGTGGTGGGTGTGTGGGTTCGGATGGTGGGTGTGTATTGGGGCGTTGGGTGTGTGTTGGGGTGGTGGGTGTATTGGGGTGGTGCTGGGTGTGTATTGTGGTTGTGCTGGGTGTGTGTTGGGGTGATGGGTGTGTGTTGGGGTGATGGGTGTGTGTTGGGGTGATGGGTGTTTGTTGGAGTGATGGGTGTGTGTTGGGATGGTGGGTGTGTGTGTTGGGGTCGTGGGTGTGTGTGTTGGGGTCGTGGGTGTGTGTGTTGGGGTCGTGGGTGTGTGTGTTGGGGTGGTGGGTGTGTGTGTTCGGGTGGTGTGTGTGTATTGGGGTGGTGTGTGTGTATTGGGGTGGTGGGTGTGTGTTGGGGTGGTTGGTGTATTGGGGTGGTGCTGGGTGTGTATTGTGGTGGTGCTGGGTGTGTGTTGGGGTGATGGGTGTGTGTTGGGGTGATGGGTGTGTGTTGGGGTGGTGGATGTGTGTTTAGGTGGTGGGTGTGTGTTGTGGTGGTGGTGGGTGTGTGTTGGGGTGGTGGGTGAGTGTTGGGTGTGTGTTGGGGTGGTGGGTGTGAGTTCGGGTGGTGGTGGTGTGTGTTCGGGTGGTGGTGGGTGCGTATTGGGGTGGTGGGCGTGTGTTCGGGTGGTGGTGGATGTGTGTTGTGGTGGTGGTGGGTGTGTGTTGTGGTGGTGGTGTATGTGTGTTGTGGTGGTGGTGTGTGTTGTGGTGGTGGTGGGTGTGTGTTCGGGTGGTGGTGGTTTTGTCTTCGGGTAGTGGTGGGTGGGTGTTCAGGTGGTGGTGGGTGTGTTGTGGCGGTGGTGGTGGTTGTGTGTTGGGATGTTGGGTGTGTGTTGGGGTGGTGGGTTTGTGTTGGGGTGGTGGGTGTGTGTTGGGGGGGTAGATGTGTGTTGTGGTGTGGTGCTGGGTGTGTGTTGGGGTGGTGGGTGTGTGTTCGGGTGGTGGGTGTGTGTTGTGGAGGTGGTGCTGGGTGTGTGTTGGGGTGGTGGTGGTGGGTGTGTGTTGGGGTGGTGGGTGTGTATTAGGGTGGTGGTGTGTGTGTGTTGGGGTGGTGGGTGTGTGTTGTGGTGGTGGGTGTGTGTTGTGGTGGTGGGTGTGTGTTGTGGTGGTGGGTGTGTGTGTTGGGGTGGTGGCGGTGGGTGTGTGTTGGGGTGGTGGGTGTGTGTTGTGGTGGTGGGTGTGTGTTCGGGTGGTGGTGGGTGTGTGTTGGGGTGGTGGGTCTGTGTTTGGGTGTGTGTTGTGGTGGTGGGTGTGTGTTGGGGTGGTGTGTGTGTGTTGTGGTGGTGGTGGGTGTGTGTTGGGGTGTTGGGTGAGTATTGGGGTGGTGGTGGGTGTGTGTTGGAGTGATGGTGGTGGGTGTGTGTTGGTGTGCTGGGTGTGTGTTGGGGTGATGGGTGTGTGTTGGGGTGATGGGTGCGTGTTGGGGTGATGGGTGTGTGTTGGGGTGGTGGGTGTGTGTGCTGCGGTGGTGGGTGTGTGTGTTCGGCTGGTGGGTGTGTATTGGGATGGTGGCTGTTTGTTGAGGTGGTGGGTGTATTAGGGTGGTGCTGGTGTGTATTGTGACGGTGGTGGGTGTGTGTTGGGGTGGTGGGTGTGTGTTGGGGTGGTGGGTGTGTATTGGGGTGGTGTGTGTGTGTTGGGGTGGTGGGTGTGTGTTGGGGTGGTGGTGGGTGTGTATTGGGGTGGTGGGTGTGTGTTCGGGTGGTGCTGGGCGTGTGTTGGTGTGGTGGGTCTGTGTTCGGGTGTGTGTTGGGGTGGTGGTGGTAGGTGTGTGTTGGGGTGGTGGGTGTGTGTTGTGGTGGTGGTGGGTGTGTTTTGGGGTGGTGGTGGTGGGTGTGTGTTGTGGTGGTGGTTGTGGGTGTGTGTTGTGGTGGAGCTGGTGGGTGTGTGTTGTGGTGGTGGTGCTGTGTGTGTGTTGGTGTGCTGGGTGTGTGTTGGGGTGGTGGGTGTGTATTGTGGTGGTGCTGCGTGTCTGTTGGGGTGATGGGTGTGTGTTGGGGTGATGGGTGTTTGTTGGGGTGATGGGTGTGTGTTGGGATGGTGGGTGTGTGTGTTGCGGTGATGGGTGTGTGTGTTGGGGTGGTGGGTGTGTGGGTTCAGGTGGTGGGTGTGTATTGGGGTGGTGGGTGTGTGTTGGGGTGGTGGGTGTATTGGGGTGGTGCTGGGTGTGTATTGTGGTGGTGCTGGGTGTATGTTGGGGTGATGGGTGTCTGTTGGGGTGATGGGTGTGTGTTGGGATGGTGGGTGTGTGTTGGGGTGGTGGGTGTGTGTTGGGGTGGTGGTGGGTGTGTATTGGGGTGGTGGGTGTGTGTTTGGGTGCTGCTGGGCGTGTGCTGGGGTGATGGGTCTGTGTTCGGGTGTGTGTTGTGGTGGTGGTGGTGGGTGTGTGTTGGGGTGGTGGGTGTGTGTTGTGGTGGTGGTGGGTGTGTGTTGTGGTGGTGGTGGGTGTGTGTTCGGGTGGTGGTGGGTGTGTGTTGGGGTGGTGGGTCTGTGTTCGGGTGTGTGTTGTGGTGGTGGTGGGTGTGTGTTCGGGTGGTGGGTGTGTGTTGTGGTGGTGGTGGGTGTGTGTTGTGGTGTTGATGGTGGCTGTGTGTTGGGGTGGTGGGTGTGTGTTCGGGTGGTGGTGGCTGTGTGTTCGGGTGGTGGTGGGTGTGTATTGGGGTGGTGGGTGTGTGTTCGGGTGGTGGTGGGTGTGTGTTGTGGTGGTGGTGGGTGTGTGTTGGGGTGGTGGGTGTGTTATGGTGGTGGTGCTGGGTGTGTGTTGGGGCGGTGGGTATGTATTGGTGTGGTGGGTGTGTGTTCGGGTGGTGGTGGGTGTGTGTTGGGGTGGTGGGTGTGTGTTGGCGTCGTGGTGTGTGCGTATTGGGGTGGTGGGTGTGTGTTCGGGTGGTGTTGGGTGTGTGCTGGGGTGGTGGGTGTGTGTTCGGGTTTTGGTGGGTGTGTGTGTTGGGGTGGTGGGTGTGTGTGTTGGGGTGGTGGTGTGTGTGTTCGGGTGGTGTGTGTGTATTGGGGTGGTGGGTGTGTGTTGGGGTGGTTGGTGTATTGGGGTGGTGCTGGGTGTGTATTGTGGTGGTGCTGGGTGTGTGTTGGGGTGATGGGTGTGTGTTGGGGTGATGGGTGTGTGTTGGGGTGGTGGATGTGTGTTGGGGTGGTGGATGTGTGTTTAGGTGGTGGGTGTGTGTTGTGGTGGTGGTGGGTGTGTGTTGGGGTGGTGGGTGAGTGTTGGGTGTGTGTTGGGGTGGTGGGTGTGAGTTCGGGTGGTGGTGGTGTGTGTTCGGGTGGTGGTGGGTGCGTATTGGGGTGGTGGGTGTGTGTTCGGGTGGTGGTGGGTGTGTGTTGTGGTGGTGGTGGGTGTGTGTTGGGGTGGTGGGTGTGTTATGGTGGTGGTGCTGGGTGTGTGTTGGGGCAGTGTGTATGTATTGCTGTGGTGGGTGTGTGTTCGGGTGGTGGTGGGTGTGTGTTGGGGTGGTGGGTGTGTGTTGGCGTCATGGTGGGTGTGTATTGGGGTGGTGGCTGTGTGTTCGGGTGGTGTTGGGTGTGTGTTCAGGTTTTGGTGGGTGTGTGTGTTGGGGTGGTGGGTGTGTGTTTTGGGGTGTTGGATGTGTGGGTTCGGGTTGTGGGTGTGTGTTGGGGTGGTGGGTGTATTGGTGTGGTGCTGGGTGTGTATTGTGGTGGTGCTGTGTGTGTGTTTGGGTGATGGGTGTGTGTTGGGGTGATGGGTGTGTGTTCGGGTGGTGGTGGGTGTGTGTTGTTGTGGTGGTGGGTGGGTGTTGGGGTGGTGGGTGTGTGTTGGGGTGGTGGTGGGTGTGCATTGGGGTGGTGGGTTTGTTTTTGGGTGCTGCTGGGCCTGTGCTGGGGTGGCGGGTCTGTGTTCGGGTGTGTGTTGTGGTGGTGGTGGTGGGTGTGTGTTGGGGTGGTGGGTGTGTGTTGTGGTGGTGGTGGGTGTGTGTGTTCGGGTGGTGGGTGTGTGTTGGGGTGGTGGGTCTGTGTTCGGGTGTGTGTTGTGGTGGTGGTGGGTGTGTGTTCGGGTGGTGGGTGTGTGTGTTCGGGTGGTGGGTGTGTGTGTTCGGGTGGTGGGTGTGTGTGTTGGGGTGGTGGGTGTGTGTGTTGAGGTGGTGGGTGTGTGTGTTCGGGTGGTGGGTGTGTATTGGGGTGGTGGGTGTGTGTTGGGGTGTGGGTGTATTGGGGTGGTGCTGGGAGTGTATTGTGGTGGTGCTGGGTGTGTTTTGGGGTGATGGGTGTGTGTTGGGGTGATGGGTGTGTGTTGGGGTGGTGGGTGTGTGTTGGGGTGGTGGGTGTGTGTTGTGGTGGTGGTGGGTGTGTGTTGGGGTGGTGGGTGAGTGCTAGGTGTGTGTTGGGGTGGTGGGTGTGTGTTCGGGTGGTGGTGGTGTGTGTTCGGGGGTGGTGGGTGTGTATTGGGGTGGTGGGTGTGTGTTCGGGTGGTGGTGGGTGTGTGTTGTGGTGGTGGTGGGTGTGTGTTGGGGTGGTGGGTGTGTTATGGTGGTGGTGCTGGGTGTGCGTTGGGGCAGTGGGTATGTATTGGTGTGGTGGGTGTGTGTTGGGGTGGTGGTGGGTGTGTGTTGGGGTGGTGGGTGTGTGTGTTGAGGTGGTGGGTGTGTGTGTTCGGGTGGTGGGTGTGTATTGGGGTGGTGGGTGTGTGTTGGGGTGTGGGTGTATTGGGGTGGTGCTGGGAGTGTATTGTGGTGGTGCTGGGTGTGTTTTGGGGTGATGGGTGTGTGTTGGGGTGATGGGTGTGTGTTGGGGTGGTGGGTGTGTGTTGGGGTGGTGGGTGTGTGTTGTGGTGGTGGTGGGTGTGTGTTGGGGTGGTGGGTGAATGCTGGGTGTGTGTTGGGGTGGTGGGTGTGTGTTCGGGTGGTGGTGGTGTGTGTTCGGGTGGTGGTGGGTGTGTATTGGGGTGGTGGGTGTGTGTTCGGGTGGTGGTGGGTGTGTGTTGTGGTGGTGGTGGGTGTGTGTTGGGGTGGTGGGTGTGTTATGGTGGTGGTGCTGGGTGTGCGTTGGGGCAGTGGGTATGTATTGGTGTGGTGGGTGTGTGTTGGGGTGGTGGTGGGTGTGTGTTGGGGTGGTGGGTGTGTGTTGGCGTCGTGGTGGGTGTGTATTGGGGTGGTGGGTTTGTGTTCGGGTGGTGTTGGGTGTGTGTTGGGGTGGTGGGTGTGTGTTCAGGTTTTGGTGGATGTGTGTGTTGGGTTGGTGGGTGTGTGTGTTGGGGTGGTGGTTGTGTGGGTTCGGGTGGTGGGTGTGTATTGGGGTGGTGGGTGTGTGTTGTGGTGGTGGTGGGTGTATTGGGGTGGTGCTGGGTGTGTATTGTGGTGGTGCTGGCTGTGTGTTGGCGTGATGGGTGTGTGTTGAGGTGATGGGTGTGTGTTGGGGTGGTGGGTGTGTGTTGAGATGGTGGGTGTGTGTTGGGGTGGTGGTGGGTGTGTATTGGGGTGGTGGGTGTGTGCTTGGGTGCTGCTGGGCGTGTGCTGGGGTGGCGGGTCTGTGTTCGGGTGTGTGTTGTGGTGGTGGTGGTGGGTGTGTGTTGGGGTGGAGGGTGTGTGTTGGGGTGGTGGGTGTGTGTTGGGGTGGTGGGTGTGTGTTGTGGTGGTGGTGGGTGTGTGTTGGGGTGGTGGGTGAGTGCTGGGTGTGTGTTCGGGTGGTGGTGGTGTGTGTTCGGGTGGTGGTGGTGTGTGTTCGGGTGGTGGTGGGTGTGTATTGGGGTGGTGGGTGTGTGTTCGGGTGGTGGTGGGTGTGTGTTGTGGTGGTGGTGGGTGTGTGTTGGTGTGGTGGGTGTGTTATGGTGGTGGTGCTGGGTGTGCGTTGGGGCAGTGGGTATGTATTGGTGTGGTGGGTGTGTGTTGGGGTGGTGGTGGGTGTGTGTTGGGGTGGTGGGTGTGTGTTGGCGTCGTGGTGTGTGTGTATGGGGGTGGTGGGTTTGTGTTCGGGTGGTGTTGGGTGTGTGTTGGGGTGGTGGGTGTGTGTTCAGGTTTTGGTGGATGTTTGTGTTGGGTTGGTGGGTGTGTGTGTTGGGGTGGTGGTTGTGTGGGTTCGGGTGGTGGGTGTGTATTGGGGTGGTGGGTGTGTGTTGGGGTGGTGGGTGTATTGGGGTGGTGCTGGGTGTGTATTGTGGTGGTGCTGGCTGTGTGTTGGCGTGATGGGTGTGTGTTGAGGTGATGGGTGTGTGTTGAGATGGTGGGTGTGTGTTGGGGTGGTGGTGGGTGTGTATTGGGGTGGTGGGTGTGTGCTTGGGTGCTGCTGGGCGTGTCTGGGGTGGCGGGTCTGTGTTCGGGTGTGTGTTGTGGTGGTGGTGGTGGGTGTGTGTTGGGGTGGTGGGTGTGTGTTGTGGTGGTGGTGGGTGTGTGTTCGGGTGGTGGTGGGTGTGTGTTGGGGTGGTGGGTCTGTGTTCGGGTGTGTGTTGTGGTGGTGGTGGGTGTGTGTTCGGGTGGTGGGTGTGTGTTGTGGTGGTGGTGGGTGTGTGTTGGGGTGGTGGGTGAGTGTTGGGTGTGTTGGGGTGGTGGGTGTGTGTTCGGGTAGTGGTGGGTGTGTGTTCGGGTCGTGGTGGGTGTGTATTGGGGTGGTGGGTGTGTGTTCGGGTGGTGGTGGGTGTGTGTTGTGGTGGTGGGTGTGTGTTGGGGTGGTGGGTGTGTTATGGTGGTGGTGCTGGGTGTGTGTTGAGGCGGTGGGTATGTATTGGTGTGGTGGGTGTGTGTTCGGGTGGTGGTGGGTGTGTGTTGGGGTGGTGGATGTGTGTTGGCGTCGTGGTGGGTGTGTATTGGTGTGGTGGGTGTGTGTTCGGGTGGTGGTGGGTGTGTGTTGGGGTGGTGGGTGTGTGTTCGGGTTTTGGTGGGTTTGTGTTGGGGTGGTGGTGGTGGGTGTGTGTTGTGGTGGTGGTGCTGTGTGTGTTGGTGTGCTGTGTGTGTGTTGGGGTGGTGGGTGTGTATTGTGGTGGTGCTGGGTGTCTGTTGGGGTGATGGGTGTGTGTTGGGGTGGTGGGTGTGTGTTGGGATGGTGGATGTGTGTGTTGGGGTGGTGGGTGTGTGTTCGGGTGGTGGTGGGTGTGTGTTCTGGTGGTGCTGGGTGTTTGTTGGGGTGCTGGGTGTGTGTTGGGGTGCTGGGTGTGTGTTGGGGTGATGGGTGTGTGTTGGGGTGCTGGGTGTGTGTTGGGGTGCTGGGTGTGTGTTGGGGTGGTGGGTGTGTGTTGGGGTGGTGTGTGTCTGTTCGGGTGATGGTGGGTGTGTGTTGGGGTGGTGGGTGTGTGTTGGGGCCGTGGTGGGTGTGTATTGTCGTGGTGGGTGTGTGTTCGGGTGGTGGTGGGTGTGTGTTGGGTGGTGGGTGTGTGTTCGGGTGATGGTGGGTGTGTGTTGGGGTGGTGGTGCTCGGTGTGTATTGGGGTGGTGGGTGTGTGTTCGGGTGGTGGTGGGTGTGTGTTCGGGTAGTGGTGGGTGGGTGTTCAGGTGGTGGTGGGTGTGTTGTGGCGGTGGTGGGTGTGTGTTCGGGTGGTGGTGGTTGTGTGTTGGGATGTTGGGTGTGTGTTGGGGTGGTGGGTATATGTTGGGGTGGTGGGTGTGTGTTGGGGCGGTGGGTGTGTGTTGGGGTGGTGGGTGTGTGTTCGAGTGGTGGGTGTGTGTTATGGTGCTGGGTGTGTGTTGTGGCGGTGGTGCTGGGTGTGTTGGGGTGGTGGGTGTGTATTGGGGTGGTGGGCGTGTGTTGTGGTGATGGTGGTGGGTGTGTGTTGGGGTGGTGGGTGTGTGTTCCAGTGGCGCTGGGTGTGTGTTGTGGTGGTGCTGGGTGTGTGTTGTGGTGGTGGTGGGTGTGTGTTGTGGCGGTGGTGGGTGTGTGTTGTGGCGGTGGTGGATGTGTGTTTTGGCTGTGGTGGGTGTGTGTTGTGGTGGTGGTGGGTGTGTGTTGTGGCTGGGCTGGGTGTGTGTTGTGGCTGGGCTGGGTGTGTGTTGTGGGTATGTGTTGGGGTGGTGGGTGTGTGTTTGGGTGGTGGTGGGTGTCTGTTGTGGTGTTGGTGGATGATGTGTGTTGTGGTGTTGATTGTGGTTGTGTGTTGGGATGGTGAGTATGTGTTGGGGTGGTGGGTGTGTGTTCGGGTGGTGGTGGGTGTCTGTTGTGGTGTTGGTGGTAGGTGTGTGTTGTGGTGTTGATGGTGGGTGTGTGTTGGGATGGTAGTGTGTTGGGGTGGTGGGTGTGTGTTGTGGTGTTGGTGGTGGGTGTGTGTTGGGGTGGTGGGTGTGTGTTTTGGTGGTGGTTGGTGTGTGTGGAGGTGGTGGGTGTGTGATGTGGTGGTGGTGGGTGCGTGTTGTGGTGGTGGTGGTGGGTGTGTGTTGGGGTGGTGGATGTGTTCAGGTGGTGGTGCTGGGTGTGTGTTGGGGCGGTGGGTATGTATTGGTGTGATGGGTGTGTGTTGAGGTGGTGCTGGGTGTGTGTTGTGGCGGTGGTGAATGTCTGTTGTGGGTGTGTGTTGTGCTGGTGGGTGTGTGTTGTGGCTGGGCTGGGTGTGTGTTGTGGTGGTGAGTATGTATTGGGGTGGTGGGTGTGTGTTCGGGTGGTGGTGGGTGTCTGTTGTGGTGTTGGTGGTAGGTGTGTGTTGTGGTGTTGATGGTGGGTGTGTGTTCGAGTGTTGGGTGTGTGTTGGGATGGTGGTGGGTCTGTGTTGAGGTGGTGGGTGTGTGTTGTGATGTTGGTGGTGGGTGTGTGTTCGCGTGTTGGGTGTGTGTTGGGGTGGTGGTGGGTGTGTGTTGGGGTGGTGGGTGTGTCTTGTGGTGTTGGTGGTGGGTGTGTGTTGGGGTGGTGGTGGGTGTGTGTTGGGGTGGTGGTGGGTGTGTGTTGAGGTGATGGGTGTGTGTTGTGGCGTTGGTGGGTGTGTGTTGTGGCGGTGGTGGGTGTGTGTGGCAGTGGTGGGTGTGTGTTGTGGATGGTGTGGGTGTGTGTTGTGGTGGTGGTGGGTATGTGTTGAGGTGGTGGGTGTGTGTTGTGGTGGTGGTGGGTGTGTGTTAGGGTGGTGGGTGTGTGTTGGGGTGGTGGGTGTGTGTTGTGGCGGTGGTGGGTGTGTGTTGTGGCAGTGGTGGGTGTTTGTTGTCGTGGTGGTGGGTGTGTGTTGGGGTGGTGGGTGTGTGTTGTGGCAGTGGTGGGCGTGTGTTGTGGCGGTGGTGGGTGTGTGTTGTGGTGGTGGTTTTGTGTTGTGGTGGTGTGTGTGTGTTGGGGTGGTGGGTGTGTGTTCGAGTGGTGGGTGTGTGTTCCGGTGGTGGTGGGTGTGTGTTGGGGTGGTGCTAGTGGGTGTGTGTTGTGGTGGTGTGAGTGTTGTGGTGGTGGTGCTGGGTGTGTGTTGGGGCGGTGGGTATGTGTTGGGGTGGTGGGTGTGTGTTGAGGTGATGGTGGTGGGTGTGTGTTGGGGTGGTGGGTGTGTGTTCCGGTGGTGCTGGGTGTGTGTTGTGGCGGTGGTGGGTGTGTGTTGTGCCTGTGGTGGGTGTGTGTTGTGGCTGTGGTGGGTGTGTGTTGTGGCTGTGGTGGGTGTGTGTTGTGGCTGTGGTGGGTGTGTGTTGTGGTGGTGGTGGGTGTGTGTTGTGGTGGTGGTGGGTGTGTGTTGTGGCTGGGCTGGGTGTGTGTTGTGGTGGGTATGTGTTGGGGTGGTGGGTGTGTGTTCGGGTGGTGGTGGGTGTCTGTTGTGGTGTTGGTGGATGATGTGTGTTGTGGTGTTGATTGTGGCTGTGTGTTGGGATGGTGAGTATGTGTTGGGGTGGTGGGTCTGTGTTCGGGTGGTGGTGGGTGTCAGTTGTGGTGTTGGTGGTGGGTGTGTGTTGGGATGGTAGTGTGTTGGGGTGGTGGGTGTGTGTTTTGGTGGTGGTTGGTGTGTGTTGGGGTGGTGGGTGTGTGATGTGGTGGTGGTGGGTGTGTGTTGTGGCGTTGGTGGGTGTGTGTTGTGGCGGTGGTGGGTGTGTGTTGAGGTGTTGGTGGTGGGTGTTGTGGCGGTGGTGGGTGTGTGTTGTGGCGATGGTGCTGGGTGTGTGTTGTGGTGCTGGGTGTGTGTTGGGGTGGTGGGTGTCTGTTGGGGTGGTGGGTGTGTGTTGGGCTGGTGGTGGGTGTGTATTGGGGTGGTGGGAGTGTGTTCGGGTGGTGGTGGGTGTGTGTTGGGGTGGTGGGTGTGTGTTGGGGTGGTGGGTGTGTATTGGGGTGGTGGGAGTGTGTTCGGGTGGTGGTGGATGTGTGGCTTGGGGTGGTGGGTGTGTGTTCGGGTGGTGGTGGGTGTGTGTTGGGGTGGTGGTTGTGTGTTCGGCAGGTGGTGGGTGTGTGGTGGGTGTGTGTTGGGGTGGTGGTGGGTGTGTATTGGGGTGGTGGGTGTGTGTTCGGTTGGTGGTGGGTGTGTGTTGGGGTGGTGGGTGTGTGTTGGGGTGGTGGTGGATGTGTGTGTTGGGGTGGTGCTAGTGGGTGTGTGTTGTGGTGGTGTGAGTGTTGTGGTGGTGATGCTGGATGTGTGTTGGGGTGGTGGGTGTGTGTTGGGGTGGTGGGTGTGTATTGTGGTGGTGCTGGGTGTGTGTTGGGGTGATGAGTGTGTGTTGGGGTGATGGGTGTGTGTTGGGGTGATGGGTGTGTGTTGGGGTGATGGGTGTGTGTTGGGGGTATGGGTGTGTATTGGGGTGGTGGTTGTTTTTTGGGGTGGTGGGTGTGTGTTGGGGTGGTGGGTGTGTGTGTTGGGGTGGTGGGTGTGTGTGTTCGGGTGGTGGGTGCGTATTGGAGTGGTGGGTGTGTGTTGGTGTGCTGGGTGTGTGGTGGTGGTGGTGGGTGTGTATTGGGGTGGTGGGTGTGTGTTCGGGTGGTGGGTGTGTATTGTGATGGTGCTGGGTGTGTGTTGGGGTGATGGGTCTGTGTTGGGGTGATGGGTGTGTGTTGGGGTGGTGGTGGGTGTTTATTGGGGTGGTGGGTGTGTGTTCGGGTGGTGGGTGTGTATTGTGATGGTGCTGGGTGTGTGTTGGGGTGATGGGTCTGTGTTGGGGTGGTGGGTGTGTGTTGGGGTGGTGGGTGTGTGTTGGGGTGATGGGTGTGTGTTGGGGTGATGGGTGTGTGTTGGGGTGGTGGGTGTGTGTTGGGGTGGTGGGTGTGTGTTGGGGTGGTGGATGTGTGTTGGGGTGGTGGTGGGTGTGTATTGGGGTGGTGGGTGTGTGTTTGGGTGCTGCTGGATGTGTGCTGGGGTGGCGGGTCTGTGTTCGGGTGTGTTGTGGTGGTAGTGGTGGGTGTGTGTTGGGGTGGTGGGTGTGTGTTGTGGTGGTGGTGGTGGGTGTGTGTTGGGGTGGTGGGTGTGTGTTCGGGTGGTGGTGGGTGTGTGTTGTGGTGGTGGGTGTGTGTTGGGGGAGTGGGTGTGTTATGGTGGTGGTGCTGGGCGTGTGTTGAGGCGGTGGGTATGTATTGGTGTGGTGGGTGTGTATTCGGGTAGTGTTGGTGGGTTTTCAGGTGGTGGTGGGTGTGTTGTGGCGGTGGTGGGTGTGTGTTGGGGTGGTGGGTGTGTGTTGGGGTGGTGGGTGTCTGTTCGGGTGGTGGTGGGTGTGTGTTGGGGTGGTGGTGGGTGTGTGTTCGGGTAGTGGTGGGTGGGTGTTCAGGTGGTGGTGGGCGTGTTGTGGCGGTGGTGGGTGTGTGTTGGGGTGGTGGTGGGTGTGTGTTCGGGTAGTGGTGGGTGGGTGTTCAGGTGGTGGTGGGCGTGTTGTGGCGGTGGTGGGTGTGTGTTCGGGTGGTGGTGGTTGTGTGTTGGGATGTTGGGTGTGTGTTGGGGTGGTGGGTATATGTTGGGGTGGTGGGTATATGTTGGGGTGGTGGGTGTGTGTTGGGGTGGTGGGTGTGTGTTGGGGTGGTGGGTGTGTGTTCGAGTGGTGGGTGTGTGTTCCGGTGGTGGTGTGTGTGTGTTATGGTGCTGGGTGTGTGTTGTGGCGGTGGTGCTGGGTGTGTTGGGGTGGTGGGTGTGTGTTGGGGTGGTGGGTGTGTGTTGTGGTGATGGTGCTGGGTGTGTGTTGGGGTGGTGGGTGTGTGTTGGGGTGGTGGGTGTGTGTTCCGGTGGTGCTGGGTGTGTGTTGTGGTGGTGCTGGGTGTGTGTTGTGGTGGTGGTGGTGGGTGTGTGTTGGGGTGGTGGGTGTGTGTTCGGGTGGTGGTGGGTGTGTGTTGGGGGAGTGGGTGTGTTATGGTGGTGGTGCTGGGCGTGTGCTGAGGCGGTGGGTATGTATTGGTGTGGTGGGTGTGTATTCGGGTAGTGTTGGTGGATTTTCAGGTGGTGGTGGGTGTGTTGTGGCGGTGGTGGGTGTGTGTTGGGGTGGTGGGTATGTGTTGGGGTGGTGGGTGTCTGTTCGGGTGGTGGTGGGTGTGTGTTGGAGTGGTGGTGGGTGTGTGTTGGGGTGGTGGGTGTGTGTTCCGGTGGTGCTGGGTGTGTGTTGTGGCGGTGGTGGGTGTGTGTTGTGGCTGTGGTGGGTGTGTGTTGTGGCTGTGGTGGGTGTGTGTTGTGGCTGTGGTGGGTGTGTGTTGTGGCTGTGGTGGGTGTGTGTTGTGGTGGTGGTGGGTGTGTGTTGTGGTGGTGGTGGGTGTGTGTTGTGGTGGTGGTGGGTGTGTGTTGTGGCTGGGCTGGGTGTGTGTTGTGGTGGGTATGTGTTGGGGTGGTGGGTGTGTGTTCGGGTGGTGGTGGGTGTCTGTTGTGGTGTTGGTGGATGATGTGTGTTGTGGTGTTGATTGTGGCTGTGTGTTGGGATGGTGAGTATGTGTTGGGGTGGTGGGTCTGTGTTCGGGTGGTGGTGGGTGTCAGTTGTGGTGTTGGTGGTGGGTGTGTGTTGGGATGGTAGTGTGTTGGGGTGGTGGGTGTGTGTTTTGGTGGTGGTTGGTGTGTGTTGGGGTGGTGGGTGTGTGATGTGGTGGTGGTGGGTGTGTGTTGTGGCGTTGGTGGGTGTGTGTTGTGGCGGTGGTGGGTGTGTGTTGAGGTGTTGGTGGTGGGTGTTGTGGCGGTGGTGGGTGTGTGTTGTGGCGGGTGGTGCTGGGTGTGTGTTGTGGTGCTGGGTGTGTGTTGGGGTGGTGGGTGTCTGTTGGGGTGGTGGGAGTGTGTTCGGGTGGTGGTGGGTGTGTGTTGGGGTGGTGGGTGTGTGTTGGGGTGGTGGTGGGTGTGTATTGGGGTGGTGGGAGTGTGTTCGGGTGGTGGTGGATGTGTGGCTTGGGGTGGTGGGTGTGTGTTCGGGTGGTGGTGGGTGTGTGTTGGGGTGGTGGGTGTGTGTTCGGCAGGTGGTGGGTGTGTGTTGGGATGGTGGGTGTGTGGTGGGTGTGTGTTGGGGTGGTGGTGGGTGTGTATTGGGGTGGTGGGTGTGTGTTCGGTTGGTGGTGGGTGTGTGTTGGGGTGGTGGGTGTGTGTTGGGGTGGTGGTGGATGTGTGTGTTGGGGTGGTGCTAGTGGGTGTGTGTTGTGGTGGTGTGAGTGTTGTGGTGGTGATGCTGGATGTGTGTTGGGGTGATGAGTGTGTGTTGGGGTGATGGGTGTGTGTTGGGGTGATGGGTGTGTGTTGGGGGTATGGGTGTGTATTGGGGTGGTGGTTGTTTTTTGGGGTGGTGGGAGTGTGTTGGGGTGGTGGGTGTGTGTGTTGGGGTGGTGGGTGTGTGTGTTCGGGTGGTGGGTGCGTATTGGAGTGGTGGGTGTGTGTTGGTGTGCTGGGTGTGTGGTGGTGGTGGTGGGTGTGTATTGGGGTGGTGGGTGTGTGTTCGGGTGGTGGGTGTGTATTGTGATGGTGCTGGATGTGTGTTGGGGTGATGGGTGTGTGTTGGGGTGGTGGGTGTGTGTTGGGGTGATGGGTGTGTGTTGGGGTGATGGGTGTGTGTTGGGGTGGTGGGTGTGTGTTGGGGTGGTGGGTGTGTGTTGGGGTGGTGGATGTGTGTTGGGGTGGTGGTGGGTGTGTATTGGGGTGGTGGGTGTGTGTTTGGGTGCTGCTGGATGTGTGCTGGGGTGGCGGGTCTGTGTTCGGGTGTGTTGTGGTGGTAGTGGTGGGTGTGTGTTGGGGTGGTGGGTGTGTGTTGTGGTGGTGGTGGTGGGTGTGTGTTGGGGTGGTGGGTGTGTGTTCGGGTGGTGGTGGGTGTGTGTTGTGGTGGTGGGTGTGTGTTGGGGGAGTGGGTGTGTTATGGTGGTGGTGCTGGGCGTGTGTTGAGGCGGTGGGTATGTATTGGTGTGGTGGGTGTGTATTCGGGTAGTGTTGGTGGGTTTTCAGGTGGTGGTGGGTGTGTTGTGGCGGTGGTGGGTGTGTGTTGGGGTGGTGGGTATGTGTTGGAGTGGTGGGTGTCTGTTCGGGTGGTGGTGGGTGTGTGTTGGGGTGGTGGTGGGTGTGTGTTCGGGTAGTGGTGGGTGGGTGTTCAGGTGGTGGTGGGCGTGTTGTGGCGGTGGTGGGTGTGTGTTGGGGTGGTGGTGGGTGTGTGTTCGGGTAGTGGTGGGTGGGTGTTCAGGTGGTGGTGGGCGTGTTGTGGCGGTGGTGGGTGTGTGTTCGGGTGGTGGTGGTTGTGTGTTGGGATGTTGGGTGTGTGTTGGGGTGGTGGGTATATGTTGGGGTGGTGGGTATATGTTGGGGTGGTGGGTGTGTGTTGGGGTGGTGGGTGTGTGTTGGGGTGGTGGGTGTGTGTTGGGGTGGTGGGTGTGTGTTGGGGTGGTGGGTGTGTGTTCGAGTGGTGGGTGTGTGTTCCGGTGGTGGTGTGTGTGTGTTATGGTGCTGGGTGTGTGTTGTGGCGGTGGTGCTGGGTGTGTTGGGGTGGTGGGTGTGTGTTGGGGTGGTGGGTGTGTGTTGTGGTGATGGTGGTGGGTGTGTGTTGGGGTGGTGGGTGTGTGTTGGGGTGGTGGGTGTGTGTTCCGGTGGTGCTGGGTGTGTGTTGTGGTGGTGCTGGGTGTGTGTTGTGGTGGTGCTGGGTGTGTGTTGTGGTGGTGGTGGTGGGTGTGTGTTGGGGTGGTGGGTGTGTGTTCGGGTGGTGGTGGGTGTGTGTTGTGGTGGTGGGTGTGTGTTGGGGGAGTGGGTGTGTTATGGTGGTGGTGCTGGGCGTGTGCTGAGGCGGTGGGTATGTATTGGTGTGGTGGGTGTGTATTCGGGTAGTGTTGGTGGATTTTCAGGTGGTGGTGGGTGTGTTGTGGCGGTGGTGGGTGTGTGTTGGGGTGGTGGGTGTGTGTTGGGGTGGTGGGTGTCTGTTCGGGTGGTGGTGGGTGTGTGTTGGAGTGGTGGTGGGTGTGTGTTCGGGTAGTGGTGGGTAGGTGTTCAGGTGGTGGTGGGCGTGTTGTGGCGGTGGTGGGTATGTGTTCGGGTGGTGGTGGGTGTGTGTTCGGATAGTGGTGGGTGTGTGTTGTGGCTGTGGTGGGCGTGTTGTGGCGGTGGTGGGTGTGTGTTCGGGTGGTGGTGGTTGTGTGTTGGGATGTTGGGTGTGTGTTGGGGTGGTGGGTATATGTTGGGGTGGTGGGTATATGTTGGGGTGGTGGGTATATGTTGGGGTGGTGGGTATATGTTGGGGTGGTGGGTGTGTGTTGAGGTAGTGGGTGTGTGTTGGGGTGGTGGGTGTGTGTTCGAGTGGTGGGTGTGTGTTCCGGTGGTGGTGTGTGTGTGTTATGGTGCTGGGTGTGTGTTGTGGCGGTGGTGCTGGGTGTGTTGGGGTGGTGGGTGTGTGTTGGGGTGGTGGGTGTGTGTTGTGGTGATGGTGGTGGGTGTGTGTTGGGGTGGTGGGTGTGTGTTGGGGTGGTGGGTGTGTGTTCCGGTGGTGCTGGGTGTGTGTTGTGGTGATGGTGGTGGGTGTGTGTTGGGGTGGTGGATGTGTGTTGGGGTGGTGGGTGTGTGTTGTGGTGATGGTGGTGGGTGTGTGTTGGGGTGGTGGGTGTGTGTTCCGGTGGTGCTGGGTGTGTGTTGTGGTGGTGCTGGGTGCGTGTTGTGGTGGTGCTGGGTGTGTGTTGTGGCGGTGGTGGGTGTGTGTTGTGGCTGTGGTGGGTGTGTGTTGTGGTGGTGGGTGTGTGTTGTGGTGGTGGTGGGTGTGTATTGTGGCTGGGCTGGGTGTGTGTTGTGGTGGGTATGTGTTGGGGTGGTGAGTGTGTGTTCGGGTGGTGGTGGGTGTCTGTTGTGGTGTTGGAGGATGATGTGTGTTGTGGTGTTGATTGTGGCTGTGTGTTGGGATGGTGAGTATGTGTTCGGGTGGTGGTGGGTGTCTGTTGTGTTGGTGGTAGGTGTGTGATGTGGTGGTGGTGGGTGTGTGTTGTGGTGGTGGTGGGTGTGTGTTGGGATGGTGGGTGTGTGTTTTGGTGGTGGTTGGTGTGTGTTGGGGTGCTGGGTGTGTGATGTGGTGGTGGTGGGTGTGTGTTGTGGTGGTGGTGGTGGGTGTGTGTTGGGGTGGTGGATGTGTTCTGTTGGTGGTGCTGGGTGTGTGTTGGGGCGGTGGGTATGTATTGGTGTGATGGTTGTGTGTTGAGGTGGTGCTGGGTGTGTGTTGTGGCGGTGGTGGGTGTGTGTTGTGGGTGTGTGTTGTGGTGCTGGTGGGTGTGTGTTGTGGCTGGGCTGGGTGTGTGTTGTGGTGGTGGGTATGTGTTGGGGTGGTAGGTGTGTGTTCGGGTAGTGGTGGGTGTCTGTTGTGGTGTTGGTGGTAGGTGTGTGTTGTGGTGTTGATGGTGGGTGTGTGTTCGGGTGTTGGGTGTGTGTTGGGATGGTGGTGCGTCTGTGTTGGGGTGGTAGGTGTGTGGTGTGATGTTGGTGGTGGGTGTGTGTACGCGTGTTGGGTGTGTGTTGGGGTGGTGGTGGGTGTGTGTTGGGGTGGTGGGTGTGTCTTGTGGTGTTGGTGGTGGGTGTGTGTTGGGGTGGTGGTGGGTGTGTGTTGGGGTGGTGGGTGTGTGTTGGGGTGGTGGTGGGTGTGTGATGGGGTGGTGGTGGGTGTGTGTTGAGGTGGTGGGTGTGTGCTGTGGCGTTGGTGGGTGTGTGTTGTGGCGGTGGTGGGTGTGTGTGTCGGTGGTGGGTGTGTGTTGTGGCTGGTGTGGGTGTGTGCTGTGGTGGTGGTGGGTATGTGTTGGGGTGGTGGGTGTGTGTTGGGGTGGTGGGTGTGTGTTGTGGCGGTGGTGGGTGTTTGTTGTGGTGGTGGTGGGTGTGTGTTGGGGTGGTGGGTGTGTGTTGTGGCTGGTGTGGGTGTGTGTTGTGGTGGTGGTGGGTATGTGTTGAGGTGGTGGGTGTGTGTTGTGGTGGTGGTGGTGGGTGTGTGTTAGGGTGGTGGGTGTGTGTTGGGGTGGTGGGTGTGTGTTGTGGCAGTGGTGGGTGTTTGTTGTGGTGGTGGTGGGTGTGTGTTGGGGTGGTGGGCGTGTGTTGTGGCAGTGGTGGGTGTGTGTTGTAGTGGTGGTTTTGTGTTGTGGTGGTGGTTTTGTGTTATGGTGGTGTGTGTGTGTTGTGGCGGTGGTGGGTCTGTGTTGGGGTGGTGGGTGTGTGTTGTGGTGGTGGTGGTGGGTGTGTGTTGTGGTGGTGGTGGGTATGTGTTGGGGTGGTGTGTGTGTGTTGGCGGTGGTGGGTGTATGTTGGAGTGGTGGGTGTGTGTTGTGGTTGCGGTGGTGGGTGTGTGTTGTGGTGGCTGTGGTGGGTGTGTGTTGTGTTGGTGGTAGGTGTGTGTTGTGTTGGTGGTAGGTGTGTGTTGTGTTGGTGGGTCTGTGTTGGGGTGGTGGATGTGTGTTGGGGTGGTGGTGGGTGTGTGTTCGGGTGGTGGTGGGTGTGTGTTGGGGTGGTGGTGGGTGTGTGTTGGGGTGGTGGTGGGTGTGTGTTGGGGTGGTGGTGGGTGTGTGTTGGGGTGGTGATGGATGTGTGTTGGGGTGGTGCTGGGTATGTGTGGGGTAGTGGGTGTGTTTTCGGGTGGTGGTAGGTGTGTGTTCGGGTGGTGGTGGGTGTCTGTTGTGGTGTTGGTGGTAGGTGTGTGTTGTGGTGTTGATGGTGGGTGTGTGTTCGGGTGGTGGTGGGTGCGTGTTGGGGTGGTGGTGGGTGTGTGTTGGGGTGGTGGGTGTGTGTTGGGGTGGTGGTGGGTGTGTGTTGATGTGGTGGGTGTGTGTTGAGGTGGTGGGTGTGTGTTGGGGTGGTGGTGGGTGTGTGTTGAGGTGGTGGGTGTGTGTTGGGGTGGTGGATGTGTGTTGGGGTGGTGGTGGGTGTGTGTTGGGGGGGTGGATGTGTGTTCGGGTGGTGGTGGGTGTGTGTTCGGGTGGTGGTGGGTGTTTGTTGTGGCGTTGGTGGTAGTTGTGTGTTGTGATGTTGGTGGTGGGTGTGTGTTGGGGTGGTGGTGGGTGTGTGTTGGGGTGGTGGGTGTGTGTGTGTGGTGGTGGTGGGTGTGTGTTGGGGTGGTGGATGTGTGTTGGGTTGGTGGTGGGTGTGTGTTGGAGTAGTGGGTGTGTGTTGTGGTGGTGCTGGGTGTGTGTTGGGGTAGTGGATGTGTGTTGGGGTGGTGGGTGTGTGTTCGGGTGGTGGGGGGTGTGTGTTGGGGTGGTGGGTGTGTGTTGGGGTGCCTGGTGTGTGTTGGGGTGCTGGGTGTGTGTTGTAGTGGTGGGGGGTGTGTGTTGGGGTGCTGGGTGTGTGTTGTGGTGGTGGGGGGTGTGTGTTGGGGTGGTGGGTGTGTGTTGGGGTGCTGGGTGTGTGTTGGTGTGCTGGGTGTGTGTTGGGGTGGTGGGTGTGTGTTGGGGTGCTGGGTGTGTGTTGGGGTGGTGGATGTGTGTTGGGGTGGTGGTGGGTGTGTGTTGGTGGGGTGGAAGTGTGTTGGGGTGGTATTGGGTGTGTGTTGGGGTGGTAGTGGGTGTCTGTTGTGGTGTTGGTGGTAGGTGTGTGTTGTGGTGTTGGTGGTGGGTGTGTGTTGGGGTGGTGGGTGTGTGTTGTTGTGGTGGTGGGTGTGTGTTGGGATGGTGGATATGTGTTGGGGTGGTGGTGGGTGTGTGTTGTGGTGGTGGTGGGTGTGTGTTGAGGTGGTGGATGTGTGTTGGGGTGGTGGGTGTGTGTTCGGGTGGTCGGGGGTGTGTGTTGGGGTGGTGGGTGTGTGTTGGGGTGGTGGGTGTGTGTTCGGGTGATGGGGGGTGTGTGTTGGGGTGGTGGGTGTGTGTTGGGGTGGTGGGTGTGTGTTGGGGTGGTGGTGGGTGTGTGTTGGGGTGGTGTGGGGTGTGTGTTGGGGTGCTGGGTGTGTGTTCAGGTGGTGGGTGTGTGTTGGGGTGGTGGGTGTGTGTTGGGGTGGTGTGGGGTGAATTAAAATTCTGATGATGATGCTGAAACCATTGCCAATTCTTGTAAAAGCCCAGTCGGTTCACTAATGCCCCTTTAGGGGAGGAAATCTGCAATCCTTACCTGGTCTGGCCTACCTGTGACTCCAGACCCACAGCAATGTGGGTAACTCTTAAATGCCCCTCTGAACAAGGGCAATTAGGGATGAGTAATTAATGCTGCCACCTTGCCAGTGATACCTGTAGATGGATAAAAGAATGAAAAGAAACTTCACCAGCCCTGACACCACCCCCCCCCCATCTCTATAACCTCCTCCAGCCCCTACACCCCTCCCTATCTCTGTAACCTCCTCCAGCCCCTACACCCCTCCCTATCTCTGTAACCTCCTCCAGCCCCTACACCCCTCCCTATCTCTAAAACCTCCTCCAGCTCCTATACCCCTCCGTATCTCTGTAACCTCCTCCAGCCCCTACACCCTCTCCCTATCTCTGTAACCTCCTCCAGCCCTTACACCCCTCCCTATCTCTGTAACACCCTCCAGCCCCTACACCCCTCCCTATCTCTGTAACCTCCTCCAGCCCCTACACCCCTCCCTATCTCTGTAACCTCCTCCAGCCCCTACACCCCTCTCTATCTCTAAAACCTCCTCCAGCTCCTATACCCCTCCCTATCTCTGTAACCTCCTCCAGCCCCTACACCCCTCCCTATCTCTGTAACCTCCTCCAGCCCCTACAACACTCTGAGACCTCTGCACTCCTCCAATTCCGGCCTCTTGCCCATCTCCTGATTTCCATCGCTCCACCATTGGCGGTGGTGCCTTCAGCTGCCTGGGGGCCCTCAGCTCTGGAATTCTCTCCCTGAACCTCTCCATTTCTCTCTCTCTCTCTCTCTCTCTCCTCCTTTAAGACGGCCCTTAAAACCGACCTCTTTGACTGAGCTTTTGGCCTCCTGTGCCTAACATCTCCTTACCTGTCTCAGCGTCAAATTCTGTCTGATAACGCTCCTGTGAAGCACCTTGGGACGTTTTATTATGTTAAGGGTGCCATATAAATAATGCAAGGGCAGGTAGAATGATTGATGAGGCAGGGCTGTGTGGGCTAGGGGAAATTTGATGTAATAATGTGACAGAACATTGTTTAACCTTTTAGCCGAGAGGAGTATTGAGAGAGGTGGGGTGAAATCAAAAGGAAATTAGGAAAGCAAATAGAGGGTGTCAAAGAATATTAACAAGCAAAATCAAGGAGAACCCAAAGATGTTTTATCAGTACATTAAACGAAGAAGATAACTAAGGAAAGAGTAGGGCCCATGAAAGACTAAAAAACTAACGCGTGTGTGGAGACGGGGGACGTGTGTCTGGTTCTTAATGGATACTTTGCATCTGTCTTCACAAAAGAAGGGGACAGTGCAGACATTGTAGTCCAGGAGGAGGAATGTGAAGGGAGAGAGGAAGCGTTAAGGGGATCAGCATCCATGAGAGTAAATAAATCACCAGGACTGGATGAAGCGTACCCCAGGCTGTTAAAAGAAGCTGGGAGGGGGAAATTGAGGAGGGTCTGACCATCATTTTCCTCGCTGGACACAGGTGAGGTGCCAGAGAATTGGGGGGGGGTTCTGCTAATGTTGTACCTTTGTTTAAAAAGGGGGTGAGGGATAGACCGAATTATTACAGGCCAGTCAGCCTGACCTCAGTAGTGGGCAGATTATTGGAATCAACTCTGAGGGACAGGGTAAACTTGCACTCGGAAAGACATGGGTTAATCAAGGACAGTCAGCATAGATTTGTTAAGGGAAGGTCATGTCTGACTAATCTGGTTGGACTTTTTGAGGAAGTAACAAGGGGGATTGATGAGGGTGGTGTAGTTGATGTAGTCTACATGGATTTTAGCGAGGCTTTTGACAAGATTCCACATAGCAGACTGGTTTTTTAAAAAAAAGCCCATGGGACACAGGGGAGTGTAGAAAGCTGGATGCAGAATTGATTCAGTGGCAGGAAACAAAGGGTAGTTATTGATGGATGTTTGTGCGTTTGGATGGCACCCAGTGGGGTTCCGCAGGGCTCAGTATTAGCTGCCCTGTTTTTTTATGGTATATATTAATGACATGGAAGTAAATGTAGGGGGAATGATCAAGAAGTTTGCAGACGATACAAAAATTGGCCGTGCAGTAGATAGCAAGGAGGATAGCTGTGGACTGCAGGAAGATATCAATGGACTGGTCAGCTGGGCCGAAAAGTGGCAAATGGAATTCAACCCAGAGAAGTGTGAGGTGATGCATTTGGGGAGGTCACACAAGGCAAAGGATTACACAGTAAACAGGAGGATACTGAGAGGTGTAGAGGAAGTGGGGGACCTTGGAGTGAATGTCCACAGATCCTTGAAGGTAGCAGGACAGGTCAATAAAGTGGTTAAGAAAGCATATGGAATCTTTTCCTTCATTAGCTGAGGCATAGAATATAAGAGCAGGGAGGCTATGCTGCAAGTGTGTAAAACATTAGTTAGGCCACGAAATTGAATGTTGTGCGCAGTCCTGGTCACCTCATTACAGAAAGGGTCTCATTGCATTAGAGAGAGTATAGAGGAGATTCACAAGGATGTTGCCAGGACTGGAAAATTGCAGCTGTGAGGCAAGATTGGATAAGCTGGGGTTGTTCCCCTTGGAACAGAGGAGGCTGAGGGGAGATTTGATTGAGATAGAGCTTGGATAGAGGGTATGGGAAGGGCCTATTTACTTTAGCAGAGAGGTCACTGACTAGGGAGCATCGATTTAAAGTGATCGGTAGAAAGATTAGAGGGGAGAAACGGAAAAGCTTTTTCACACAGAGAGTTGTGGAGGTCTCACTGCCTGAGAAACCCTGGACTCATTTAAATGGTGTCTGGATATGCACCTCAAGCGCCATAACCTGCAGGGCTATGGACCAAATGTGGGGAAGTGGGATGAGGCTGGGTAGTTCGTTTCTCAGCCAGCGCAGACACGATAGGCCAAGTGGCCTCTTTCTGTGACATAAACACTCTCTGATTTCCAACAAAGCAACTTGCATTAGTATAACGTCTTTAGCAGAACAAAACAGCCCAAGATGCTTCTTTGGGGCGTTACCAGACAAAATTTGACACTGAGCCATGTAAAGAGATATTAGGGACCAGCTGACCAAAAGCTTAGTCAAAGAGTTTGGTTTTAAGGACCATCTTAAAGGAGGAGAGAGAGAGAGAGAGACAGAGAAACAGAGAGAGAGAGACGGAGAGGTTTAGGGAGGGAATTCCAGAGCTTAGGTTCCAGGCACCGACGCAAAAATAATGGAGCAATGGAAATCAGGACCGTTGCCAAGGAGAGGGATAGGGTCGACCGTAAGGGAATGGAGTTTGAGATGGGGCCACAGGCTATGACTTCCATTTTCTCAGTATTTAACCAGAGGGGGTGTGCTTCACCCCCTAACACAGGAGTGAAAATAGCATTCCTTAATGATGTGACAATATTTTTCTCACAGAAAGTGGGGATTTTCAGTGGTGCATTGTGAATGTTCTGACTCTATTGTTTTCTTTGCTAACTCGATATCGAATTATTGCACAGTAAAGCTGCAAAAGCAATTCTTCCGACATAGAATAATGCCCTTTCATCCGAAAAATCAGTAGGTGTTAGAAAGTGCATTTATAAGCATAATGCTGCATCCTGTACATCAGTTGGAGAACTATTCTCATCTTCAACCCACTACATGGAAAGAGATAGAGAGAGAAGGGTTAAAGATGGCCCGAGAGATAAGGAGAAAGAGTCAGAGGCGAGAGTGGGAGTGGAAAGAGAATCGTGCGCTGACAGAGGAAAGAGAGTGCAAGATAAAGAGAGAGAAGAATCTATAGAGGAAAGGAAGGAGGCAAGTCAAGAATGTGAATAGAAATAGAGAAAATGAGACAGAGCAGGAAGGATGAGAGTCAAAGTGTGGGATAGATGGAGAAAAAGGGAAGGGACTGGGAGGCAGTGATAGAGACAGAGAGAAAAAAGCAGAGAATGACATGGAGGTGAGAGAAAAAAGAGGGAGAAAGAGCTTCATGAGTTGGAGAGAGCTTAGCCAACACCAAGCTGATCCATGTGGGACGAGGAAAGGTCTGGCTGATTCCCTTCTTAGCCTGAATCAGCTGATCTCCATGGTAGCCGCACAACAATTAGTCCTGATAGGCCTGCGTCAGAGCAGGTTAACCCCAGCTCGTGACCCACCACCACCACCACCAGGCATAAGTCAGGAGTGTGATGGAATACTCCCCACTTGCCTGGATGAGTGCAGCTCCCACAATACTCAACAACACCAACCAGGACAAAGCAAGTCCTGCTTGATTGGCACCTCATCCACCACCTTAAACGTCCACTCCCTGGTTCACAGTAGCAGTAGTGTGTACCATCTCCAAGATGCACTGCAGCAACTCACCAAGACTAGTCATCCAGAGGCCCAGGTAACGCTCTGGGGACACGGGTTCAAATCCCACCACGGCAGCTGGTGGAATTTAAATTCAATTAATAAAATGGTGAATTGAAAGTTAGTCTCGGTAACGGTGACCGTGGCAACAATTATCTGGCTCACTAACGTCCCTTTAGGGAGGGAAATCTGCCGGCCTTAACCGGTCTGGCCTACACGTGACTCCAGACCCACAGCTATGTGGTTGGATCTTAGCTGCTCTTTGAAATGGCCGAGCGAGAGCACTCAGTTCAAGGGGCAATTAGGGATGAGCAACAAATGCTGCCCTCGCCAGAGACAGCCACACCCCGTGAAAGAATTTTTAAAAAAAATCACCCTGGCTCACAACTGCAGATGGGGAGCTCTGCAATGGGCAACCCTCCCTGCACCACCATCAGCACCCTCCCACCCGTCAAATCGCTTAACCAATGTGTTTAAAGGGGAACCACTGGATGAAGCAGTGGTGAGCACCCAGCTATGACAGAGCTGCAGCACAGCCTTTGTTAAGAGGTAAATAAGGGCAAGAAACGTGGAGGAACAGGACGGAGAAAAAAAAGCTCGAAAGACTGAGAGACAGATGGACCAAGAACTACAAAACAAGAGCCAAGCAGAGAGAGAATAGAATGGAATGCATCAGTTAATATTCCACTCAACGATGCAATTGTCTCCTTGACCAGAATTAACACATAGTTGGCGTTGGCTTTCTGAATATTAAAGAGAAATATGCATTTTTGGAATCTTTCCAAAAGACATTTTCTATTTGAATTCTTATCAAAGGGAAAGTGTGACTCAACCGAGAGTAGCACATCACCACTTAAAGTAGGTTACTGCCTCCCACCTGACTGCTCCTGGCACGCCACCCTTTATCAACTCCTCACATCTCTTCTGCCTTAAAAGCCCCTGTTGCCATTATGCTGGACCTGACTCGATAGCAAGCCAAAAAAAATTAGGTCACCTTGAAGCATTCCAACCTGTTAAACCGTTTCGAAGATACCTCGCAAAAGAGGACAAAGAGTCAATGAACACTTAACAAACATAAGAATTGGAAGCAGGGAGGAGGCCATTCAGCCCCTCGGGCCTGCTCAGCCACTCAATAGGATCATGCCTGACCTTCGACCTTTCTTTTTCATTCTTTCATGGGATGTGGGCATTGCCTTGCAAGGCCGGTATTTGTTGCCCATCCCTAATTGCCCTCGAACTGAGTGGCTTTTCACGGGGCAGTTAAGAGTTAACCACATTGTTGTGGGGTCTGGAGTCACACATGGGCCAGACCAGGTAAGGACAGCAGATTTCCGTCTCCAATGTGATAGGGTGAACCAACAATCAATGATAGTTGTCATGGTCACCATTGCTGAGACTAGCTTTATAATTCCAGATTTATTAATTGAATTTAAATTCCACCAGCTGCCCTGGTGGGATTTGAACCGGAGCATTATCCTGGCTATACTGGATTACTAGTCCAGTGACATTACCACTACACCACTGTCTCCCCCTCAATTCAGCTCCACTCCACTTTCCCACCAATCCCCAACATCCCTCGATTCCCTTAGTGTCCAGAAATCTATCGACCTCTGTCAATGGCTGAGCATCCACAGCTCTCTACCCCATGGAATTGCAAAGATTCACGACAACTTTGAGTGAAGGAGTTTCTCCTCAACTTAGTCCAAAATGGATGACCCCTTATCCTGAGACTGCGACTCCCCCAACCAACCACACCCCCCCAACACCCACCCCACAATCCCAGGAATCAGTCCATGGAACCTTTCTCACACCTCTCCTAAGATAGCTAGATTCATCCTTAGTTAAGGAGGCCAAAGTTGTGTACATTACTCCTGGTATCTCCCAAAAGCCCTACATAATTACAGCAAGACTTCTACATACCCTCACTCCTTTGCATTAAAGACTAGCACACCATCTTCCTTCTTAATTGGAACCTAGCAACAGAGGAGGCCATTCAGCCCCTCAAGCTGTTTCTGAAATTCAATGAGACCATGACTGATCTGTGACCTAATTCCATCTACCTGCCTTTTCCCCATATCCCTGAATTCCTTTAGTTAACAAAAATCTAAAAAATCTCATATTTAAAATTAATTGATCCAGCATCAATTGCCACTTGCAGAAAGAGAGTTCCAGACTTCTCCCTCCCTTTGAGGAAGTGTTTCCTAACTGCACTCCCGAAAGGTCTGCTTCTAATTTTTAGACTCTGCCCCCTCGTCCTAGACTCCCCGACCAGTGGGAATAGCTTTTCTCCCTCTCTACCTTATATCTTCCCCTTAATATCTTGAAAATTTTGATCCCCCCCCCCAACCTTCTCAATTCCAGGAAGTACAATCCCAGTTTGTGTAATGTCTCCTTGTAATTTAACCTTCGCAGTCATTCTGCCGAATCTGCACTACATTGGCTCCAAGACCAACACATCCTCCCAAACGTGTGGTGCCCAGAGCTGCTTGCGGTGCTCCAGGTGAAGTCCAACTTTGTATAGCCGAAGCCTGACTTCTACCCCCTTTTAATTTCGTTCTCTAGATGTAAAACCTCATATTCCATTAGCCTTCTCGATTATTTTCAGTACCCATTCGTTAGGATGGTTTGATTGAAGAATATGTCTGTTAAAGAAGTCTTAATGATCTTCTGTATGTTAACAGCAAGTCTTTATTAACTACTTGCATCTATCTGTATACACATATACAGTAAAGGGTACAGGCATGGAGCTATCTCCATCCTAGGTTTTTACACATCTCTGGCCAACACCACACTGACCCTAGGTCTAGGATAATGTGCCTTATTACTCACCATGTGGGCGGTACTATACTCAGTCCCACATTAACCCTGTATATACCAGACCCTTCTGCTACACCTCCCCCTAAGTCTTTATCCCATGGATATAGAGTTACTTTGGTTTACTTCAAGTCTTACATTGTTATATGTCTTATGTATTTACCTTGTTACAACCTTAATGCTATTCCATCATTATTGCTATTACAGTATTAGCATTAACAACATTCTTAATACCCCATCTTACCCCCCACCCCCCCTTCAAATCCTTGATGTTAGAGGTTCAGGTGATCTGCAGGCCTTATAACCTTTCCACACCTCGTTCCCCGCTCTGTCGGGGGAGTGGTAGGCTCTGTTGGTTCAGCTTCTTGCTGTAGGCTTGGAGGTTGGACTGGCATTCGGGTCTGCTTTCATCCTTTTCTTCCATTGCTTTACCTGGTCAGCTCAACTTTTGTGTCGCCGCACGGCTGCTGTAACTCTTGACCATTTCTTGCGGGGTGGACGAAGATGGTATCGGTCCCCTCAGCGCTGCTTTTTCTTCCTTTTCCGTGTGGGCCATCTGGAAGCGGAGGAAGAGCGTTCCTGTGGCAAGAAGAAGGTTGAGTGGTACGGTCACCTCTGCTTTTATTGATGGTAACAGGCTGCTACCTGGTTGCAGCACCCCATGTGGTTGTGGCATGCTGGCTGGAAGTTGCTGTGTGTGTGCACAGTGGTTGCTGTGTCGACCAGCTGTACCATCATCGTAGTGGGAGGCAGAGGCTTCTCATACGGCTGATCATCCCCTGGTACCGCTTCCACTGGAGGTGCCATGGTAATCTCGTGGGAGGCAGGTTGGTCTGACCACTGGGGACTTTCCCGGACCTGGAATGATAATGGAGAAACCTTCTTTTTAAATTCATTCATGGGATGTGCGTTTCGCTAGTTAGGCCAGCATTTATTGCCTATCCCTAGTTGCCCTTGAGAAGGTGGGGGGTGGGCTGCCTTCTTGCACCACCGCAGTCCCTGTGGTGTAGGTACGCCCATAGCGCTGTTAGGAAGGGAGTTCCAGGATTTTGACCCAGCGACAGTGAAAGAATGTGGTGATATATTTCCAAGTCAGGGTGGTGAGTGACTTGGAGGGGAACTTCCAGTTGGTGACGTTCCCATGTGTCTGTTGACCTTGTCCTTCTAGATGGTAGTGGTCGTGGGTTTGGAAGGTGCTTTCAAAGGAGTCTTGGTGAGTTGCTGCGGTGCATCTTGTAGATGGTACACACACTGCTGCTGCTGTGCTTCGGTGGTGGAGGAGTGAATGTTTGTGGATGGGGTGCTGATCAAGCGGGGCTGCTTTGTCCTGGACGGTGTCGAGCTTCTTGAGTGTTGTGGGAGCTGCACTCATCCAGACAAGTGGGGAGTATTCTATCACACTCTTGACTTGTGCCTTGTAGATGGTGCACAGGCTTTGGGGGAGTCAGGAGGTGAGTTACTCGTCACACGACTCCTGGCCTCTGACCTGCTCCGCAAAGAGAGAACAGAGGTCGAAGGTGAAACCCCGAGCCAGAATACTCTTTAGTGTTTGAGCACTCTGGACCACGCTGTTCTGCATGGCTAACAACAGTGTTTAGTCTTTACATCCGGCACTGTCAGCAGGAGATCCAGGGCAACATAGACATTCCTGCTCAGAAGGGAGAAAGACTGATTCCAGACAATGTGCATCAGCTCAAAGATCAGTTTGCTGCTCCATGTTGTGTTGTCTCTACCGATCGTTTTTTCCCTGACAGACCATTTTCCCTTTCCAGCTCCCAATCTGTAATTGTGCTTCTGCCAATTGTTTTTGAAAGACCTCACGCTCTTTAGTGAGAACTTCTACCTCCGCTTGCCATTCCGTGTTCTTGATTTTCATCTCTTTGTAGACCTCTTTGGGGATGTCATGCTTTTCCAAGGTTCCTTCCAAACGTGCAACTGTTTCCTTCAGTAATGCAGTCTCATCCATGTTCCTCTCCGTTTCCTCACAGAATAGTGAGCACTCCTGAGCCTTCTTTGAAAACCAGGCTGTCAGTTCTTTCAGAGTGGCATTAAATTCATTTTGTTTTGCTTCGTTACCTTCCTGAGGGATGAAATCGGACCCGAGGGATCCTTGTAGCATGTGAAGCTCCCTCGACAGTTTTCCTTCTCATTGCAAAGCTCGAGCACTTTGTCTCGCGCCTTGTGTAATCTGACAGCCTCATCAAGTTTGTTCTGCCACTCTGCCGTTCTGCTGCTCAAGATATTCTTTATTCCTTCTGAAGGGTAAGGGACTGTTTTTGAATCTGCTCCTGAAGGACAATTAGCTGTCCTTTCAACTCTTCCTTGTTCAGTTCTTGTCTTCTCACTCTGTGTATCAGTGTATAGCTTTGTCATTGCTGATAGCTCCCACACAAAGCTTTTCTTGAAGTATCATTCAACATTGTTTCCAGCTTGTCCCCCTGGAAAAACGTATTGGTTCGTCAAAGAGTCTTTCAAGGCAATGAGCTCTGTGGGTGCCTCTCTTGTCTGCTGTCGTGCCTGGCTGTACTTCGGTTTGAGTTCTTCCAGCGCAGCTTTTAATGCAAAAATTTTCTGATTTGGATTCTGCTTTCTCTTGATCCGCCTGACATGGGGTTTTTTCCTTGTCCTTCGCTACCTGCTGCTGGTACAGTTCTGGAAATGTGTCCACGTCTTCGAAAAGGAAATCGTTCGGGACTTCTGGCTCGGGCTTCCCATAAAGGTGTACTATTGGGGCTTCCAGAGAGTCCTGTGCCTCTCTGCTGCCTTCATGTGGCTTGCTCAGGTGTTGTCTTTCGCCTTTTCATCATTTCGCTGGGTTTTGTTTTATATGCCTCTTAAGCTCTGAACTCTCCTCAGCTTGAAGATGAAAACTTTCTTCGAAGGCTGTTAACAGTTCCCCCGAGGCTGGTTTCAGATTCATTAATGTCTTGCATCAGGACAATGTGATTCACGAGGATCACCAGTTAAAAAAAAATACATTAATCTGGTGTTCTTTTAACTGAGGCCTGATGTGCTCCAGTCATGTGAAAAGTGGCTTCTCAAGCATGCCGAATGTCCTGTTGGCTCTGGCCCTAGGATTGGTCCAAACCGATCTGGCGAGTGGGATTTTTGAAGATTATAAATGTGTGTGGGCACAGCTTTAAGAGCTTAAAGGCGCCACCGTTCCCTGCAGAACAACGGATTTCCCGCGCTTGCCCAAACTGGTGGCGGTGTGCTTCGGGTAGAAGAAACGTGGGCCAGCGGTCCGCCGACTTGACTTAATCAGCGACGTAGCGTTGCACGAAACCACAGGCTCCCTGTTTGGGGGTTCGGATGGTCACAAGGTTCCCGAGAGTCGGAGGCCACGTGTTGAGGCTGGGAGTCGGGGAAATTGGCATTAGCGACGGGTTTCGTTCACGCGGCACTTCCGGCTGAATTAGCAAAAGGACTTCTCAGGACTGGCTGCAGCCTGGAAGTTAAAAGGATTTAGCTCACCCTTACAGGCCATGAGCTCTGCGCGCTGAAACTGAGTTCTACTGCTGTAAAACTCCCACCTCAAGTTTCCAAGCTCTTCTCCCCGGAGCTTTTCCTGGTAAACTTTCCTCAGCGCCTGTAGCTTCAGTTGGGAGCTTCTTTCAGTTCGGAATCCAATGAAAATGCCCTTTTCCTTAGTCTTTCAGCATTTCTGTGAGGATGAGGGTTTTTGATCTACAGCTGCCACCATGTTGGGATGGTGTTGGTTAAACAAGTCTTTGTAATCTCCTGTATGTTAGTTAACAGCAAGTTTTTATTAACGACTTGTAACTATATACAAATATACAGTAAAGGGTACAGGGCATGGAACTAACTCCATCTCAGGTCTTAACATGTCTCCGGTCAACACCATGCTGACCTTAGGTCCAGGTCATGTGCCTTATTACATCACTGTGTGGACGGTACTGTACGCAGTCCCACATTAATCCTGTATATACCAGCCCCTTCTACACCATTCATGACATTTAATGATATGTCTCTTTGGACCTCCACTGTTTCCACCATTTAGAAGGTTCATTCCTTGTTTCATTCCTTGTTAGGTCCAAAGTGGATGCCTTCACATTGGAATGCACTGCCCGCAGTTTTGCCCATTCCTGCTTCCTGTACTTTCATGCTTAGATCACTGACTCCTGCTCTGCCACATTCCCTACATTACAGCAGGTACCATACTTCAAAAGTACTTCAGTGGCTGTAAAGTGCTTTGAGACGTCCAGCAGTGCAAGTCTTCCTTTTTCACTGAGCATAAATTTGGAAATAATATTCGAGTTTCTTTTTTCAAAGTTTCCCTCCTTACATTCTTGCGAGGTTAAAGAACTTGCAATTTTTATAGCAACTTTCACATTTGTAAGCACTGGAAAGGCAATGAAATACTTCCAGAGGTGCAGCCACTGCCGTTACAAAGGCCAACACAGCAGCCAATTTGTGCACAGCAAGCTTCCACAAACAGCAAATGACATGAATGGATTTGACCGAGGGATGAATGTTGATCCGCACTTCTCCCTATCCTGAATGGTGCCACAACACCTTTTACACTCACCTGGACAGGGCCTCGGTTTAAAATCGCTTCGAGGAGTGGGTAAGACAATGGAAGGTCCATGCACTCACATGAAGGACTGGGGAAGCTGGGATTGTTCTCCTCAGAGCAGAGAAGGTTAAGGGGGGAAATTGCATCGAGGCGTTCCAAATCAGGAAGGGGTTTTCTATACAGTAAATAAGGAGAAACTGTTTCCACTGGCAGGAGGGTCAGTAACCAGAGGGACACAGATTGAAGAGAATCGGTAAAAGAACCGGGGGGGGGTTTGGGATGGTGGGGGGGGGTGGGGGGGGGTGGTGGTGAGTGGGGGTGGCGATGAGGAGAATTTTTTTTTACACAGCGAGTTGTTGTGATCTGGAAGGCGCTGCCTGAAAGGGCGGTGGAAGCAGATTCAATAGGAACTTTCAAAAGGGGGAATTGGATAAATGCTCGAAGGGGAAACATTTGCAGGGATGTGGGGGAAAGAGCAGGGGATGGGGGTCAGTCACTGGGACTAACTGGATAGATCCTTCAAAGAGCCAGCACAGGCATGATGGGCCGAATGGCCTTTTATGCCGTTGAGTTCAATAGTTGTAAAAGGCAACGCAAAGGAAGACTTGCATGTATAAAGCCCTTTGCATGACCTCAGGGCATCCCAAAGCACTTTACAGCCAACAAAGCACTTTCAAGGTGTAGTCACTGCTACCAGGTAGGAAATGAGGTAACCATTTAGCACACAGCAAGCTCCCACAAGCAGCCGTGAAATCAAGACCAGACAATCTGCCTGAAAGGGCGTTGGAAGCAGATTCATTAGGAACTTTCAAAAGGGGGAACTGGATAAATACTTGAAGGGGAAACATTTGCAGGTCTATGGGGGGAAAGAACCGGGTGTGTTTCAGTGATGTTGGTTGATGGATAAATATCAGCCGGAACCCACCCCTGCTCCTCTTCCAATAGCGGCCGTGGGATCTTTTATATCCACCCTGAGGGGGCAGGCGGCTTCAAAAATCTCCTCTCAAAGACGGCACCTCCGGCAGTGCAGCACTCCCTCAGGGCAGCCGCTGGGAATGTCAGCCTGGATTATGGGCTGAAGAAGTCTCTGGAGTGGGGGACTTGAACCCACGACTCAGAGGCAAGAGAGAGAGAGAGAGACCCACGGAAGGCACAACCTTTAATATTAAAGGAGGTGGCGGGCAGTGACATTTTTGGGGAAAGGGCAAGAGTTGCAGTTCTTTTCGAACAGGCGAAAGTCTTTCTTGTCGAGAGCGCATTTCCTCTGCCGCTGGTGTTTATTTGCACAGGAGATGACTTAACACCAGGACGTGGGTTTCTCTCCGGTTCCAGGAAGCAGGAGGTGACCTTCCGCTGTGAAGGGTTAGACAAGGACGAATGAGTCAGCCAACTGAAGTGCTGCTAGACTGTCACCCAACAATCAAACTGGCACAGAAAGCATCCCCGCTTTAATCCCTGTCCCACTCTGAGAGTGGAACAGCCGTGGGTGGCCACCGGTGTCAGCTCAAGCCTCAGAGTCACAAGGTTGTAGGTTTAAGCCTCACTCTGGACGCTTCAGCCTACAGCCCAGGCTGGCAAGTCCAGTGAGGGAGTGAAGGAAGTACCCATCTTTCAGTTCAGATGTTATGTGCTCTCTTTGGTGGTCCTGAAAGATCCCGTGGCTGCTATCGGAAGAAGAGGGCGGGGTGGGGCAGGTGAGGTGGGTGGGCGTGCTCGTGGTGCAAGTTCTCCCCGGTGTCCTGGGGCCAATACTTATCCCTCAACCAGCACCACTAAAACTGATTATCACGTTGCTGTTAATGGGAGCTTCCTGTGTGTCAATTGGCTGCTGTGCTTCTGACTGTATAACAGTGACCGCACTTCAAAAAAACAAAATGTTTGTTGTTGGATGAAGTGCTTCGGCACGTCCTGAGGTTTGTGAGAGGTGCTACAAGAACGCAAGTTCTTTCTCCTCTGCCTCAGCCAAACTAACTTATCCCCAGTTCCCTCTTCAGCCTCTCTGAGCTCCTTTCTCCTCGCTCTCCTCTTTGCCCAATTAATTTCTTCACCCCAGCCCCGTCACCTTGTCCGCATAATCACCCAATCCTCTTTGGCTATCCGCTGGAGAGTGGACAGGACTCCAGGGGTGATGCCCACTGCAGTCGAGCGGCCTAACAACACCTTCCAGCGCCCTATGTGAAGAATGACCACGCGGACCAGACACTGGAAGCCAGCTGGTATCTATTGAACTGGCAAGAGCCAATATCATTGAGAGAGCAAGAGGACAGATGAGGTGGGGGAGGAGGGAGTTGTAGGAGTAAACCCCTCACTGCCCAAGAGACGTCACAGATGCAAACCACTCCCAATATTGAGAAAGAAACAATTGCATTTCTTTTGTGCCTTTTACAACCTTAGGAGATCCCAAAGCACATAAGAGCCAATGGAGTGCTTTTCTGAAGAGTAGTCACCTAGAGGAAACGTGGCTGTCAGTTTGCACACAGCAAGATCCCACAAACAGCAATGTGGTCATGACCCAGTTCATCTGTTTCTCAGTGACTGTGGTTGAGGGATCAATATTGGCCCCAGGACACTGGGGAAAGCTCACCCTTTCCTCCTGCCTCCCCCCACCAACACCACCGCTCTTCTTCCAATAGAGGGCAGAAGAGGGCCTGGGTTTGACGCCTCATTCAAAAGACAGCACCTCTGGCAGCACAGCGCTCCCTCAGTACTGCACCGGGAGTGCCGGCCTGGATTTTGGGGGTTTGAGCCCTTGAGGTGGTTCCCCGTGACCTTCCAAAGTCCACCAACTGAACCAACTTGGTGCCTGATTCCGTCCATACACATTGATCTCTTGTGGACAATGACTGGGGAAAGTGCGGTGGAATAATATTGGAATAAAGCAGAACCTCTTGCAGATCCATGCACAGAATGAGCCAAAACTAGTTGGAGTCACCAAGTGTAGCCGGATGAGATTGCAGACTATATTCGGATCAGGAAACACAGATGTTTATCCGCCCCGTTTTCATGTATTAAAATTCACCTTTTATAATAGCACCATGTCACGATGATGCAGAAGGAGGCCATTCAGCCCATCGAGTCTGTGCTGGCCCTCTGCAGAACAACCCAGTCATCCCCCTTCTCCCTCCTCCCCCACCGCTCTATCCCCAAAACCCTGCAAATTTATTTCACTCGACTGTCTGTCCGATTTCCTTTCAAAATCATTCACAGTCTCTGCTTACGAGTTCCAGGTCGTTACTCCATAAAAAGGTTATAAAGTCCTTCCTCACATACCACCACTCGCCACCCGCACCCTGCCCCCCCCCCCCACCCCCCCCGCCACCAACACAACACTACTTATCCAAAGCCTTAAATCTGTCTCCCCTTGTACTTGTGACATCACTATTTCTTTGCCGACCTTAGCCAAATCAGTCTTAACCTTGTCCACCTCTATCAAATCCCCCCTCAATCTCCTTTGTTCCAAGGGAGAACAACTCCAGCTCCTGTCAGTGCAGACTCGATGGGCCGAAGGGCCTCTTCTACACTGTGTGATTCTGTGATCCTCCAATCTAGCCTTGCCGCTAAAATCCTCTCATCCCTGGAACCGATCTGGTAAATCTCCTCTCAGGGGCCCTCGCATGCGTGTCAAATTCATGACTCTTGTCACAGGAGGGTGGGTTACCAGTGACCTTAAGTGGAGCTGCAGGAACCTATCGCCAATGCGCAGAGTGGTGCCAATTAAATAACACGCAATCTTAAGTTTTCCAGTGGCTAAGTCGCCTTTGTACATTCACTGTACAGGAACACAGCAGTACTGAAAGGAATCTTGTTGCAGTTTCCACAACTGCTGCAACTGTTTTCCCTCCCTCCCTCTCTCTCTCTCTCTCTGTGTGTGAGAGAAAAAACACATTGCCTTAGGGCAACTGAGAGCCCGCTACCCCTCACCGCACCCCACCCACCCCCACCAATCCCCAGCTGCACTCTCTCTGGGAGAGGGTTAAAATGTGGGCGGGAAGTCAGAGTGGGTGGAAGACATTCGAAGCTCCTCTCCCCGCACCACTTCTAAAGCAAACCACTTCAAGTATGAGTTTCATCTCGACCCAGAGATGGCTGATCTTGCAATTTATGGTCTGGCAATATCGGGGCATCGCAACCCAAAGCGAGGGGAGGCCACCTCATTCTGGAAACCACTCAAGTCGGAGAAAGGAAATACTCGGAATGAAGGTGGTGGATGTCACACCTAAAATGTCAATAAACACCAGACAGCCATTTCCTATCAGCTTTAATCTCCAATAGGCCCAGCCTGGAACATCCCATGAGCTATTGGTGGCCGGGATTTTCTCAGTGTCGAGTTGTCGCCCGGCCTGCGGCTGTCGATGCCTGCAAGGCGACGCAGTTCCACTTCATCCAGGGATAAATAGTGTCGGACAGCAATGACAGGGCTGGTATTGTGCTGTGACTACAGCACGCGCGGGAATCTGTGGAACGCACCGCAACCCCAGACAACCATCCGCGCCGAGAGCGTCTGCAGCTTAGGCAGCTTCGGCTCCCAGTTGCTGAGCTGGAGTCTGAGTTGCGGATGTTGTGGAGCATCGGGGAGGGTGGGGGGGGTGGGAGAGAGTTTGCCTGGACACTCTGTCCCAGGAGGCAGTCGCTCCCCGAGTTTAGGCAGAGTTGGTCAGCGGTCAGGGGCAGGAGGGTGTGCCTGCGAGTCAGGGGGGTAAGCGGAAACCAGCGTGCGGCAATGGGGGAGCCTCAGCCCCGGACTTTGTCCAACGGGTACGAGGCGCTTGCTACCTGTGTGGATGAGGAGGAGGAGGACTGCGAGGTGGATGAGGGGACGGGCCATGGCACCATGGTGAAGAACGCCATGGATTGAAGAGGAATGCGGTGCTGATAGGAGACAGTATCGTCAGGGGGATAGCTACTGTTCTCTGCAGTCAAGATCGTGAGTCCAGGCGGCTGTGTTATCTGCCCAGTGCAGGATTCGGGACATGTGCTCTGGGCTAGAGAGCAACTTGCAGTGGGAGGGGGAGGATCCAATGGTCGTGGTCCACATAGGTACCAACGATACAGGTAGGACTAGGAGAGAGTTTCTGCATAGGGAGTATGAGCAGCTAGGGGCCAACCTAAAAAGCAGAGCCTCAAAGGTAATGATCTCTGGATTGTTACCTGAGCCACGGGCAAATCAGTGAAGGGTAAATAAGATTAGAGAGATGAATGCGTGGCTCAAAGGCTGGTGTGGGAGAAGTGGGTTTCGATTCATGGAATACTGGTACCAGTACTGGGGAACATGGGAGCTGTACCATTGGGACTGTCTACATTTGAACAGTGCTGGGGCCAGAGTTCTAGCCAACCGTCGAGCTAGGGCTGTAGAAAAAGCTTTAAATAAATAGTCGGGGGGAAAGGGATCATGTGAGAGGAGATATAGTAAAATGAAGGGAAAGAACAAAGTAATGGAGCAGGGCAGCAATTTGGGTAATGAGTATCTAAGTGTGAAAAAAGGGGACAGAATGTACAATCGTAAGATTGCACCAGCAAGTAAAGCCGAAAATGGTTAAAAAACAAAATCTGATTGCACATAGCATTTGTAACAAAAGGGGCGAACTGTTAGCACAGTGACATAGATAAATATGGATGACCTGATAGGTATTGCAGGGAAATGGCAACCAGTTGAAGATTGACTGAGGCTGGGATCTGAATGTTGAAGAGTATCTGACATATTGGAATGACAGGAAGCTAGGAAAAGGTGGTGGGGTAGCTCTGTTAATTAACGATGGTGTTAGTTCAGTACTGAGAGAAGACCTTAGCTTGAAAGAGCAAGATGCAGTCCCTTTAACTCTGAAGAAGAGTCATACGGACTCGAAACGTTAACTCTGTTTCTGTCTCCACGGATGCTGTCAGACCTGCTGAGTTTTTCCTGCATTTTCTGTTTTGATTTCAGGTTTCCAGCATCTGCAGTATTTTGCTTTTATCTAAAATGTAGGCTCAGTTTGGGTGGCGATATGAAATAGTAAAGGTAAGAGGTCACTTGTGGGAGTAGTTCATAAGTCCCCTACGGTAGTTACACTGTGGGACAGGGCATGAATAAATAAATGGGGAGTATAAAAAAGATACTGCAATAATCGTGGGTGACTTTAATCTACATGTAGATTGGGAAAGGTAGCCTGGAAAATGAATTCATGGTGTTTTGGGGACAATTTCTTAGAGCTGTATGTTCTAGAGCCAACCAGGGAGCAGGCTATCCTGGACTTGATAACTGCAATGAGGCAGGATTAATCAATAACCTCATAGTGAAGGAAACTCTAGGTAACAGCGATCACAACATGATAGAATTTCGTGTTCAGTTTGACAGTGTGGGTCCATGGCTAGTGCTTTAAACCTGAAGAAGAGAGCATGAAGGCAGAGCTGGCTAGGATGAACTGGGCAACAAGGTGAACAGGTAGCACAGTCGAGTTGCAGCAGCAGATTTTTAAGGAGATATTTGAGAACGCCCAGTAAAGATTTATCCAAGTGAGAAAGAAAGACTCTTTGAGAAGGATGTGTCATCTGTGGCTAAATAAGGAATCACCAAAGGTTAGTACGCAGGTCTAGCAGGTAACTAGGAAAGCTAGTTTATGGTGAGGGGAATTGATTACAAAAGTAGGGAGGTTATGCTTCAATTGTACAGGGCACTGGCGAGACCACATCTGGAGTACTATGTACAGCATTGGTCTCCTTATTTAAAGAAAGACATAAATGCGTTGGAAGCAGTTCAGAGAAGGTTTACTAGACTGATGGCAGGAATGGGTGGGTTGTCTTATGAGGAAAGGCTGGACAGGCAGGGCTTGTATCCGCTGGAGTTTAGAAGAGTAAAAGGCAACTTAACTGAAACCTTTAAGATCCTGAGGGGTCTCGACAGGGTGGGATGTGGAGAGGATGTTTTCCTCTTGTGGGAGAATCTGGAACTAGGAGTCACTGTTTAAAAATAAGGAGTCGCTCATTTAAAACAGAGATGAGGAGAAACATTTTTCTCCCAGAGGCTCGTGACCTTTGGAACTCTCTTCCTGAAAAGGGGGTGGAAGCAGAGTCTTGGAATATTTTTACGGCTGAGCTAAATAGATTCTTGACTAACAAGGGGGTGAAAGGTTATCGGGGGGTTTGAGGTTACAGTCAGATCAGCCACGATCTTATTGAATGGTGGAGCAGGCTCGAGGGGCCGAGTGGCCTCACTCCTGTTCCTAGTTCGTATGTTCAAGGGTGGTCTCAAATAGAAAGAAAGAACATACAACCCTGTAAAAGGGTTGGTCAGAGGACTGGATAGATTTTAAGAGCAAGCAAGGAATGACTAAAAAGATGATCAAGAGGCAGAAAGCAGAAGAGGAGAGAAAGCTAGTAAGTGATATGAAAAGAGCGTAAAAGTTTCTTCAAGTATTGGAACAGGAGGAAAGGAACTGAAGCGAGCGTTGGTCCTCTAGAGACTGAGTCTGGGGGGGGCAGAATTTCGTCCTTGACGGGCGGGCGGGTCCCACCGACTCGGCGGGCGGGCAAGCAACCGATCGCTGCCACCAAAAAGGGCCCCGCCACTGGATGAGGTTTGTAAAAAGAAAGATGGCGCCTGCCCGTTGGTCCCCTGTGCGCCGAGCCGAAGTTGGCACGGGCCCCTCAAAATCCTCGACGATTGGCAAGTTAAGGGCCTTAACGAGGCCTTTCATTAATGGCGAGCCCGCGTCCCGCTGCTGAGCGCGGCCACCAACCGAAGTATCGCGATGTCTTAAGCGCCGGCGTGCGGGACTCTGCCGCCCGCACACCAGCCGGAAGATTCTGCCCGGGGAACTGATCATGGGAAGCAAAGACATGGTGGGGAGGCGTTGAACAGGTATCTCGTGCCCTGTCTTTCACGGTCGAGGACTTGGAAAACTTCCCAAGGATTCTTGAAAATCAAGAGGCGTTAGGGAGGGATGAACTTAACATGGTCACTGTCACCAGGGGAAAGGGTGCTCGGAAAACCATTCGATCTAACGTTTGACAAGCCCCCAGGAGCGGATGGTCTGCTCCCGAGAGTTTTAAAAGAAGCAGCAGTGCAGATAGCAAGACCCGTTGGTTATAATCTTCCTTAGATTCTGGAAAAGTTCCAGCGGATTGGAAAATAGCTAAGGTGTCATGTTTATAATGGCCTAGATTTTTTCCTTTGGCAGGCGGGCTGGACAGGAGCGGGTGGGGACGAGCGCAGAGCCGATCGCCACCCGCGAGCACCTGCGCGCCGCCATTTTACGTGGGCTGGCCAATTCAGCGCTACCTGTGCGGGTGTGGTGGGAGGGTGGGGGGTGCGGAGGGAGAGTAGCGGCCTGCGCCCCTTTCGCACGTGCGCGCCACAGAATGAAGCAGTCTCCCTGAGGCACAGAGCTGCCCTCGGGGAGATTGAATTAGACAATTAAAAAGTTCCAGAAAAAAGTTATTTAAACGTGTGTGTCCCCCTCGTGCAACAGTGTCCCTTGAAGGGACATGTTTGTAAAGGTGGGAAAATTCATTATAATTTATTTCATTAAAACTTCAGGACACCTCACCCACGGGCTGGATGAGGTTTCCTGAAGCTTTCATAAAATAAATTAATTCATCTTATTAATTATTTTAATTAAAAGCACGAAGGCCGCTTGGGCTTTTCGCCTGCCCGCCAACCTTAAGGTCGGGTGGGTGGGGTTCTTACGCGCTTTAATTAATACCTCAATGGCCTCAATCGGCCCTTAACATTTCGGCGGGTGCACAGCCAACTCCAGCAGGCGCCCGCCGAGCGAAATATCACGCTGGGGCACGATGTCATCGGGACGCACGCCCAACATCGTCGTGCGTCACTTTACGCCTCAGCGTGTCAGTCTCGCCCCTGCACTCCAGCTGGAACATTCTGCCCAACATTATTGGAAAATATTTTTCTTTTGAAGTAGAGGCTTAGTCTGTCTATGTGTCTTAATTGGATTAAATTCTGGGTGTTTTGACATGTACGAGTTTTGATATGTAAGGGAGATAGAGTGTATTTGTATTTTTTGAATCGAGAAGTGGGGTGGAAACTGATACCTATCTATCGGATACCAAGCAATATGTTTATACCACTAATAAAATTAGAACCGCGAAAGGGGTTTTATTGTTAGAAGAGGCTGGTGACACAACGAGAATTTACATTCAATAGTCGGTGGTAAGTATAATTTCAGCGGTTTTCAGGTGTGCAGAGCAGAGGCAATATGAGATCAAAAGGCAGCTGTAAGCCTCCAACTGTCTCCATGGGAACCAAAGTGAAAAGAATCTCATTTTGAATTCTTAAGGTGAAAGTGCTTTGCCTGGTGTTTGGTTAAGTGTATGGGTTGTTGTTGCCTTAATGGGGATTGGTTTAGGAATTTGTTAAAACTTATGATAATAGTAATTTGAAGCCATGTCTATTTTTATTTTAACCTATGTGAATTAATAAAATGTTTCATTTAGCTTAATGTAAAACCTCGAGAACTGGGGGTCTGATTCCTGAATTTAGAGTCGCTTCTCAAACATAATACTTAAAATTATAGGTTATGACAGTTGTTTAAAGTTTCCCTCTGGGATTTTTAAGTAACTCAGCTTTACCAACTGCATCAGTCATAACAATTGTAACACCTTTATTGAAGAATGGAGGGAGACAGAAAGCAGCAAACTATAGACCAGGTAGTCTAGCATCAGTCATAGAGAAAGTGCTAAAATCCATCATTAAGGAGGGATTGGCACAATGCTTAGAAAAATCACCATTTGATCAGGCAGAGCCAACCTGGTTTTGTGAAAGGGAAATCATGTTTAACTAATCTGTTAGAGTTTTTTTGACAAAGTAACATCCAAGGTAGATAATGGGAAACGAGTGGATGTGATGTACTTAGATTTCCAAAAGGCGCTTGATAAGGTACCACTTTGGAAGGTTGCTATTCAAGGATGAGGGTTGAGCTTTGTCCTGTAATTACTCTGGGAAGTTTCCAGAACTGTAACCAACTTGCAAGTCATGTGACCTGTAGCAGCCATCTTTTTTTTAGTCCAGCAAAGTCCATTTTTGAATAAGCAGAAAATAAGGTTTTTACACAACTTATGATCTCTTTCCTGTCTTGTAGGCATGACAGAGGCACTCCCTTTTAAGACAAGCACGAGGAGAATATTTTCCTCCCAGACAGGTCATTGGTGTGTGGAATTCTCATCCCCAGAAAGACCATTTACCGAGTCTGCTCTGTTGCTCGGTGGGACTTCCTCTGTGGAAGATGATAACTGCTCACCACCGAACAAGGATGTGAATGCAGAGAGTGTGATACATCTGAGGACTCCTTGAGGGACTGGGCTCTTATCCGAGGCAGAGGTTTTATCAAATGTTGTTCATTCGAAATTTTGTAATATAATACAAATTTTAAATCCGTTCACCATTTTAACTCCAACAATTGTGGTAATCCCCCTAATGATGCCCCTGTTAATGAAGAAGGCAGCGAAGTTCATGTTAGGAACATTCAATGATTTTAATGTCACTGTTAAGATTCACTAACCCTGTGTTCAATTTAAATTTGTGATGAAACTTTAAATCCTATTACTAGTTTTCGGAGACATTAGGACTTCTAGGCTTTTGGTTATCTGCAGTAAGTGTGAAAAGCCTGTCCGAATACTGCCTCGCCGCACGTTATTATGCAAAATATAAAGGGAGCAGGGTAGAGGGCAGAGCCATTGTGGCCTTTAATTGTTCCAGGTAAGAGAGAGCCTCCAGACACAGCGAGGACGCAGCCCACACAAAGTCCCCGTGCACTCCAGATTACCAAACCAGAAAAGAATAGCTGCCCTGGATCGAGTCACGAGTGGGAGAAGAAATGTTGCAACTCCTCCATTTAGCAGAAGAATTCACTGGATGCAAGAATACTAACGTAATGACAGCCGGAATATATTAGTAACTAAAAGCTTTCCGGGGAGGCACAGCGGTACTGTCACTGGGCTGGTAATCGAGAGGACCCAGGGTAGTGCCCTGGGGACGTGGGTGCGGGTACACAGCATGGCAGATGATGAAATTTTAGTTCAATCAGCAGAAATCTGGAATTATAAAGTCTGCTGGTGACCTTGAAGCCATTTAACTTAGAAAGAATCTGTGACTTAAGATGCTCTGTGTTTTATCTTCGGTGTGCATACCAAGGCTTTCATGTAATTTCCTGTCACAAATGGGTTGAAGTATAGGTTGAGCACCACAGTTTTTGTACCTGGGGGCACTCCTTGTCACACACAAACAAGAATTTAAACACAAACATGTGGGGGAGATGGTGGTGGTAACTAGTAACCCAGAGGCCCAGGCTAATGCTCTGGGGGACACGGGTTCAAATCCCACCAGGGCAGCTGGTGGAATTTAAATAAAAAAATCAATGAATCAATCTGGCTTAGTGAAACCAGTGTTAGTTGTTGTAAAAACCCATCTGGATTGCCCATGCCCTGAAGGGAAGGAAATCTGCTGTCCTTACCTGGTCTGGCCTACATGTGACTCCCGATCCACAATAACGTGGATATGGTTGACTCTTAATCTGCTGTCCTTATCTGGTCTGGCCTACATGTGACTCCCGATCCACAATAACGTGGATATGGTTGACTCTTAATCTGCTGTCCTTATCTGGTCTGGCCTACATGTGACTCCCGATCCACAATAACGTGGATATGGTTGACTCTTAATCTGCTGTCCTTATCTGGTCTGGCCTACATGTGACTCCAGATCCACAATAACGGTTGACTCTTAAACGTCATCTGAACAAGGGCAATTAGGGATGGGCAATAAACGCTGGCCTAGCCCTCGGTGCCCACATCCCATGAATGGATAAACAAACCACCAAAATGACTAAGCTTAGGCGTAAATTTTAATCTTGAAGCAGGTCATGCAAATTTACCTGAACTTAACCACTTCTTCAAAGATGCGGAGACAAAGTGGTTCCTCAAAGAACACAGAAGAAGAATTCATTTTAAATAGGGGTAATTTAATAACTAGTGAGACAGAGCCTAGAGATATTAACGATGACAAGATTGATACTGTAACATTAAAATGAATATAAGCGACAAGCTAATTGATAGTGACAAACAGAGTGTTAATAAACAACAAAATCGGACGTGTGATTGGACAGATGTTCGAAGGGGTCGTCTTTTCAGGTCTAAAAATAGGTCAAGTGAAAGAAAAATCGAACACCACGCATCTCGTACTAATGAGAATCCACCCTCTAGAGAGCACCAGAACTCAGAACAAGTCTCGCTGCAAAGAAACAAAGATTTAAAGGAATCCAAACTTTTTGCAAAAGCAAAGGTTTGGCTGGACGGTCAATGGGTGGTCCCGGTCAAATTAAATGCCCCTTGGAAATGGGTGAATTGGAAGATGATTTGCCACAGAGATTGTCAACGACCGCCCCCCCCCCAAATAATAAAACTGATGTAGGCAAATTTGCTAAATGCAGCGCGCGTGCACTGCCCCCATCGCGCAGTCACGTCTAACCAGTCGACATTTTGTTTTCGGTTTCTTGAGTGCGGGCTGGCTGCTTCCTTGAATTTGTCCAGATGAGTTTAAGGCGAAAAGGTTCAGCAATAAGTCTCTCTTTACACTGACGCTCGGTTCTGTGCGACCAAATCGTTAAGAGGGAGGCCATTTTATTTTTTAAATTACCTTTATCTGGTGGTGACAGTGGGGGTGGGGTGGGGTGGGGGGAAAGGAGGGACCAGACATCCACAAACTTAGATCCCTAACAATATCGTTTTCAACATTTTCCACCCATCTCCAGATCCTGCCAGTGGCTGAACCTCTCTGGAGGCTCAAAAGACCAGTGCCTGCAGTAGCTGTGATCTGCCAGCAGAGGGTGAGGTCGTATCACTTTAATCACCAGAGAGAGAGAGAGAGAGAGAAACAGGTTTGAGATGATGAGGCTTTGACCCAATTCATTCACTCACCCAGAGACAAAAGATCACCCATTTCAGCAGCCCCTGCTGCTCCCGACGTGAGTTTCGACTTTTCACTCCCAGCACCAAACCAGCTGATGAAATGACCTTTCTTTTCCCCCTCCCTGTAATGATTATCCCAGCTCACTGACCTGAGACGCTCACTCTGTTGAGCTGAGCCCTGCCCAGACACTTCCTTCTGCCGATTTCACATTTCCAGCTTCTGCCGGGTGGTTTGCTCCCCTGTATGTTCCAATTGTATGAAGGGTCAAATGGCATCAGCCACTAGACTGCCACATGGCAGAAGGTGTAACTCCTCTCTCACTCAGATCGGCCCACCTCAGCTCCCCACCTCCGGCCCACCACTCCCCCCCCACCCCTCCCAACCCAGACACAGGCACATTCACTTTGGACCATCCCGTACTTGAGGGGCAGGGTTTGGAGACTCAGAGAGCCGAGATCTGATAGGCAAAAAAGGTTCTGCTTTGGGTGGAGTGTGGTTTTGAGTGACAGAGCTCTGCTGTATCAGAGACCAAACGCAGACTGGGTGACCGCTTTGCGGAACGCCTTCGGTCTGTCCGCAAGCGTGACCCAGACCTCCCTGTCGCTTGCCATTTCAACACACCACCCTGCTCTCATGCCCACATGTCCGTCCTTGGCCTGCTGCATTGTTCCAGTGAAGCTCAACGCAAACTGGAGGAACAGCACCTCATCTTCCGACTAGGCACTTTACAGCCTTCCGGACTGAATACTGAGTTCAACAACTTCGGATCATGAACTCTCTCCTCCATCCCCACCCCCTTTCCGATCCCCCTTTTTCCCAATAATTTATCATTTTTTTTACAAATATATTTTTCTTTTCCCTCCTATTTTTAAATTCATTTCAATCTACTGTTTCATCTCCACCTTTTTAGCCCATTTCGATCCCTTCTCCCCACCCCACCCCCCACCAGGGCCATCTGCCACTAGCTTGCTTCCCTTAATGTCCCCATTAGCACATCCTTTAGATAATATCACCACCGTCAACACCCCTTTGTCCTTTTGTCTGTGACATCATTGGCAATCTCTTCTTGGCCTCCACCTATCACTGGCCCTCTATCCAGCTCTACCTGTCCCACCCACCCCCCTCAACCAGCTTATATTGCACCTCATTTCTCTATTTCCTTAGTTCCGATGAAGGGTCATACAGACTCGAAACGTTAACTGGGTCCCTCTCCGCAGATCCCATCAGACCTGCTGAGTTTTTCCAGCTACTTTTGCTTTTGTCCTGCTGGATCAGGACGGGTGAGTGTCCTCTGCTCCCGCTCTCGCCCCTGAGATGGATAAGCTGCAAAACAATGGGCTGCAGCCGAAAAGGTAATTGAGCCGTGTGTGTGGCCCACAGTGGTGGTGGTGGGGGGGGGGAAACGGGTGGGAAGGGGGAGGTTGGGGGTGGGCGGTGGGGTGGGGGGGTGGGGGGGTGTGGTGGGGGTTGAGTATCCCAGCGCCTGCTCCAGTCTGCGGGTTACTGGGCGCAATCGTCCCAGACCTGCGCCAGCAGGTGGGGAAAATGATGCCGGCTGCAATGGCAGCTTCTCGCGCCACGTTAATTACGCAGCCCCGGGAAACGGGCCGCGTGGAAAGCAGGCTCTCCAATCGCCCGCCCTGCGCACCGCCTCATCACGCCGGGCGCCATGTTTACCCCTCTACCCATCCCGGCGCTTCCAGCACCTGACTGCTGCACAGAAGACGTGGCCCCGGAAGGCAAAATGACTGTAGCCCCCTCCCCCACCTCCCGCCTCCCACCCCCCCAACCCTGGCCTGGTTCGGTGACGCGTCCCTCGAGCACCTTATGGACGCCATGGGGACCTGCCAGGATGGCCGCTATCCCTACTCTGGCCGCAGGATGAGCAGCGGCGTAACCAATCCGGCTTGGGAGGCGTTGGTCAGCGCCAACGCCCTGCAAAAAAAGAACAGCCACCCAGTGCCGCAGGAGGACGAATGATCTCCTCCACTCCCCCCACCCAGGGTAAGTCACTCTTCTCATCACCCTCAACTCCACACACTCACAAACCCATCTCACACACTCACAGGGCCCGCACTCACTGCCGGTTCCAGGGACATCACCATTCACTCTCTCACACACTCACCGTCGTTGTGCTCAACCCCGTCCATGGCGCCACTCACCACCCACGCAGGCCAGGCACACTTCTCATCTGGCCCGGCCGGCGTCCCTGCTCACACTCTCTCCATCTCTATTCATGCAGGACGAGCTGGCGCACAACAGGAGGGAGAGATCACAGACCGGTGGAGGGATGCCTGAAACGAGCATCCTCACAGACTAGCCAGCCAGCCGGCCGGTGAGGATCTGGACCGGTCCTGTGTGGACGGTGAGGTTGGCGCTGCTCTACCTAGTGAGGATCCAGCAGCACAACATCCACCAGACAACCATGCCGTGAGTGATGTGTCCTGTTCCACAGGCCACTGCCATGCACTAATTCTCTCCCCTTGCTTTCGTAGGCATATCTGCCAAACAGCCGACTGAGTCCATGACCCAGGGCCTCCAATCAAGCCCTGAAGAAACCTCTGAAGAGGAATCTGGAGGTACCCTCCTTGAAGTCCCGTCACAGTGCTCACCCACACCCCCCACCAGCGCAGAGACACACACCTCGGTGGGACCGAGCTTTAGAGTAGCCTCGGGATCACAATCTGGTGAGCGCATCGCACTTTCTGACCCACAGCAGGCGGAGCCAGGGGCTTCCCAGGTCCCCGGCACTTGGAGGACAGCTGGAGGCCAGAATGTTGCTGAGTCAGAGTCAGATGAGCAGACTCGGTTATGTCGCAGTTGCTGGAGCTGCAAAGACAAACTCGGGAACAACAGGAAGGGATGTCCGCTGCACTCTTTGGATTGCAAGGCACGATGGAGGAGTCCGTCCGCCTTCAGGCTGAAGTGATAGCGCTGGCATGTCAACGCACCGAGGTCAACACTGGCAGGATGGTGGCCACCTTGGAGACCTTGGTCCAGGACGTTGCTCCTGCACTGCTGCGTGGGCTTAACTCCATCACTGGTGCCATAGTTGGCCTCCAACAGTGTGTACGCGAGAGGGGTGCTGGGCAGCTCGATCTCACTCCAGCTACCCCTTCTCCTCAAGGAGTCAGCCAGGGGCCCTCAGGCACCCATAGGGAGGAGGATCAGCAGGTGTTCCCCGCCCTGCACCTCCGCTGTGGAGGTCTGGGGAGAACCAAGATGTAGCGGCAGGGTTAGGAAAGTTAAGAAGATATAACTCTTTCTGAGTTAAAACAATCAAACTAAATTAACAAAATTAGGATAAATCAGGCACAGCCCCTAATTCAGGTCAGCCATAAAACCAAGAACAAAATTTAAAGGAACCTTACAAACTTTAAACCAAAATGTGATAAAAGGGGTCAATAAAGCACCCCAGCTCCCGCGGTGCCGTTAAGAAGATGTAACTCTTTCGAGTACAAACCTGTTTCCATCTGTTTCAGATGAAGTTACATTGTTTCATAGTTTGCCATTGTGAGATTTGAACTCTTGATCTTGGGGTTACAAACCCAGTACCATAACCACTTGGCTATTTAGGCCAAGCGTTAAGAAGATGTAACTCTTTTGAGTTAAAACCAATAAAACCAAATTAACAAAATTGGGATAAATCAGGCACAGCCCCTAATTCAGGTCAGCTGTAAAACCAAGAACAAAGTTTAAAGGAAACTTACAAACTTTAAATCAAAATGTGATAAAAGGGGTCAATAAAGCACCCCAGTCCCCGCGGTGCCGTTAAGAAGATATAGTTGCACAGTCTGGACGCGGGTGTTAATCACTTGTACATAATGCTCACTATTGTCAATAAACTCCCAAGAATGTCTCCCTGCCTATGGCTTCTTGTTCTGATGAGCCGTGTTCGTCTCACTCAGATATGAAACCTTTCTGCACAAGATAAAGGCAGGCGTCTCAGTCCAGGGCCTCTTCCCTGTGCTCTGTGCAGCCTTCAGGCCAAAGTGATGGTCCAGCCTCACACCCCCTGGACACATTGGTGAAGCCTGCACCTCAACGGTGCTGGTCATTGCTGCCAGAATATAGTGGGCAGGTGTCACAGAGTTCCCTCTTTCTCTCCGTGTGCTCTGAGCATCTTTAACATGGGGCTGGTCCCCATCTCTTCAGCATCTGTGGCCAGTGACACTGTGCTCCTGAAGGGCTCGGGTGCTAGAAGGCGGACAAAGGATCAGATGCTTTTAAAGTTTCATGGCTGCGTCTCTATGAAATGACCCTGATCACAGAGCACAAGTGAGCTGCCCTTGGCCAGACAGGAGTCAGACATTCTCAGAGGCTGTGTGAAGATCTGTGGAGTGTCCTCACTGCAGGTTGTCATCTTCCTCCTGCAATCGAGCGACTATTAGGGTCTCCACTGCGTCTCCATGACAGGAGCGGTATTACAGAGGGTATGTGTGCTGCCATAAGCCAGACTGGAGTCAAACACTCACAGATACAATGTGAGAATCTTATGGAGTCTCCTCACGGCCTGTCATCATCATCCTCCACAAATCTAGCAGCTGTGAGGGCCTCCTGAGCGTGGCCGCCTCGTCTGGCAAGTGCGAGGGCCTCATGCCCATCTTCATCACCTTCGAGGACCCCCTCACCCTCATCACTATTGATGTCCTCCTCATCAGAGGAGACCTCCAGCTCCTCCAATTCCTCCTCAGCCAGTTCCTCTCCCCGTTGCAGCGCCAGGTTATAAAGGGCACAGCAGGCGAGGGTGATGCGTGACACCCTCTGCAGACTATATTGCAGGGCTCCACCAGACCGGTCCAGGCACTAGAACCTCATTTTCAGCATCCCGATGGTTTGCTCCACCAAGTTGCTAGTTGCAGCCTGAGCCTCGTTGTAGCATCGCTCTGCTGCAGTCTGAGGCCGCCACATGGGTGTCATCAGCCACGGCCTCTGTGGGTATCCCTTGTCCCTGCGGAGCCATCCCTGCAGCCTCTGTGGACCCTGGAAGACGTCAGGGGTCTCTGACCGACAGAATGTGGGAGTCGTGGACACTCCCTGGAAACCGAGCACAGACCAGCAGGATGTGTTTGTGGTGGTCACGCACCAGCTGCACATTCAGCGAATGGAAGCCCTTGCAGTTGACATAGCTAACCCCTTGTTGTGACCCCTGTGAGATCTGAGCACGGCCAATCGCACCCTGCAACCCGTGGGCAACCCGAGATCTGAGCAAATCCAGCCACTCTCGCATCCTGGCTCTCCCGGTCCCAGGTGAGATGCACAACGTTGTGTGACCCTCATGGATGCACTTGTGGGAGGAGGCTTCTGAGATGTCACTGAGGTCACCTGTGGAGCCCTGAAAGGAGCCACTGGTATAAAAATTGAGCACCGTGGTCACTTTCACGGCCGCTGGCAGTGGATGCCCTCTATGTCCCCATGGCGCCAAATCCTACAACAGCTGGCAGATGTGACCAACCAGTTCCCTAGACATGTGCAGTCTTTGGCGAAACTGGTTCTAGGACATTTGCAGGAATGAAAAGCGGCATCTATAGACTCTGGGTTTAGCTAGGCACTGACCAGCAACAGCTCGCTTCCCCTTTTCCCTAAGGGTGCTGCTCCTCCCTCTGTGCAGCCAGGTGCCTCCATCACTCTCTTCTCCGTTGTCTCTGCTCTCTGTACACCACGAGGCATACAGCTAGTTCACCAGGCTCCGTGCTCCTGATGTACACCTCCTGCAGGGTGAAAGAGAGAGACTCGTGGATTGGCAGGGGTATACTCAGCGCCTCTCTTGGTTAAGTCTGAAAGCCCCTTAACCCATCCCAGAGAGTGCTGACCACCACTTGGATGGCCAGAGTCCAGTGCGCAGCCTGGTTGCCCGAAACCCCACCCTCCTCCGCCCCACTCCACCTGACCGATTGGGGGCAGCTTTGCCCATTGGGACTGCAGGCTGTGCTCTCAGCTCAGGCACAGGCATTCTCCTGACCCGCACTGCAAGGCTGCGCTGTTAACTAGAACCATGGGGGAGACTGGTCTGAACCGGGATGTGGATATTGCAAGGGGGCTGTGTGCGCCTCCAGCAGTGACTGCTCCATGGCCCAGCTTCAGCAAGGAGACTGTACAACGTGCCCAGTCTTCCAACTGTTCTGCAGTCCACTAAAACACTCATTAGTTTGCAGTCTGTGCCCGAGGGGTGAAAAGGTCTGGAGCATTTGGTGGCACTTCCAGGCCTCTGTGTTGCTTGAGTGGGCAGAGAAGCTCGAGGCCCGACTTCACGCATCAAGAGGAATGGTCACTTAATGCAAGGCGTCCCCAATGCATGGCCGCTTCCCTCCCCCCCGCCCCCCAGCAACCCCCACATGTGTTTGTGCGCTACCTTCAAACAAATTGCTCCTCCCCTCCTCCCCACCCCCATCCCACCACCCCCCCAAAGTCGCCTCAACCACAGGGCAGCCTTTGCCTCCATCGCATCCAATGCGCCTCAACCTTGGAGTCCACCAGGCGACCCAGGCGACGGCTCCACAACTTCACTGTGCCCTCACCTCCGAGCTCCCCTCAAGGTGCAGCCCGCCAAGCGCAGGCCTTTTACCTGCCGCCGTGACACGCGTCGACGTGATTGGACGATCCGGCAGGGTCTGGGCGGGGAGTGGGCTGCCCTTACCATGATATGCGGACGGGTTACAATGAGGTTCCCGACATCCGATGGTGGGAATCGCGGCCCCGCCATTGACGTGCTGCGGGGGCATTCGCAAACTGGCTTCCCAACGTCGTGAGACCGGTTTCCGGCCTCCCCGCCATATTGTCCACTCACGTCGCTGAGCGCGACCGACGCCAGGGGACATGGAAAATTCTGCCCACTGTGTGTGTCTTTACACTGTGTGTCTGCACCCTGTGCTCTGGGAGTGGGAGGCGTCTGTGTCTGTGAGAGTGAGCCTATGTGTGTGCGTGTGTCTGTGTGCGTGCTTGTGAGTCAGTGTGCGTGTGCATGTGTGCGTGAGCGTGTGTTTGTGAGTGAGCGTGTGTGCGTGTTTGTGAATGTGTGTGTGAGCATGTATGTGTGAGCGTGTGTGTGCGTGTGCACGTGTGTGCGTGTGCATGTGTGAGCGTGTTTGTGAGTGTGCGTGTGTGTACATGTGAGCATGTATATGTGAGCGTATGTGTGTGAGCGTGTTTGTGAGTCAGTGTACGTGTGTGTGTGCATGTGACCATGTGTGTGCGTGTTTGTGAGTGTGTGTTTGAGCGTGTGTGTGTGTGCATGTGAACATGTATGTGTGAGCGTGTGTGTGCGTGTGAGCGTATATGTGTGTGTATTTTAGTGAGTGTGTGTGTGAGCGTGTGTGTGCGTGTTTGAGTGAGTGTGTGTGTGAGCATGTGTGTGTGTGCGTGTGAGCACGTATGTGTGAGCGTGTGTGTGCGTGTGAGCATATATGTGTGAGTGTGTGTGTGTGCATGTTTGTGAGTGAGTGTGCATTTGTGTGTGAGCGTGTGTGTGCATGTGAGTGTGTGCGTGTGATGTGAGCATGTACGTGTGAGCATATACGTGTGTGTGTGTGTGTGTGAGCGTATGTGTGCGTGTGCATGTGTGTGTGCATGTACGTGTGTGAGAGGCCAAACCCTGTCTGTATCTCCAGGCAGTTCAGTCTCAGTTTCTTGTTCCCTCCCTGGGCCTGGTTAAGTTGTGTCTCCTGGAATTGGCTGTGTGCTGTGAGGGACAGAATCTCAAACCTGGGAGAAGTGGATCAGGAGTCACTGGATGGGAATCTCAGTCAGCTGCGTGTGGGCTGAGTGTAATGGACTCCTTTTCGTCTCCCCTTACCAATACTAATCTCTTTCTCTCTCTCCCTCTCTTTCTCTCTCCTACTCTCCGTTCTCCTAGTGCTTTCCTCTTTTCTCACTTTCTCTTTCTCTAACCTGTTGAATGTTCCCCACGTGCTTTCCCATCTCTCCAACTCTTTGTCTAAGCCGCTTTGCCTTCCTTACCCCTGCACCGGTCTGTTCCTTTTTCTCTATCTCTTCACCAATCCTCTCCTTTATCTCTGCTCATGTCTCCCTGGTTTTCTTATTCCCTTTTTCCTTCTGCCTTTCCCCATTTTCTCCCTCTCTATGTTTATTCCCTTTCTTTCCCTCCCTCCCTTCCTTTCCCTCCCCTTTCTATCCCGACCCTTTCTTTCTCTCCCTCCTGTCTCACTTTTCTGTCGCTCTCTCTCTCTCTCTCCCCTGTCTTTTCTCCCTCCCTTTCTTTTCTGTCCATTCTTTTCTCGCCACTGCGATTTCTGCCCCTTTTCAGTTTTTGGGTTGACCCCCTTCAGGGGCCCCACGTTCATTTCTGACCCCACCCCCCTCAATACCTGGGGGGCCCCGGTTAATTTTGATGGATTTTCCCTTCCATTTCCACCCTCCACCACCACCCCTCCCCCACCCCCACCGACCAGTCTGCCCATAAAACCTCCCCCACCTCACCGGCTTTGTGAGGTCACCCCATTAATTGGCCCCTCAATTTGGGGGCGCCACCCATCCATTTATGCCCTCCCTTCAATTCTGTGGGACTGCCCCCATCAGTTTATGGCACCACCACTACCAACGCCCCACCCCCACCCTACCCCACCCCCCTCTGCTCTCAATATTTGGGAGTGTGGGGTTGAGGTTAAAATCAGATCAGCCGCGATCTTATTGAATGGCGGAGTGGGCTCGAGGGGCCGAATGGCCTCCTCCTGCTGGTACGCTGGTACCTCTGTCACCTCCTCCAGCCCCGCAACCTTCTGAGATCCCTGCACACATCCAATTCTGGCCTCTTATGCATCGCTCCGCCATTGGCGGCCATGTCTTCAGCTGCCGGGGGGCCCTAAACCTCTCCGTCTGTCTCTCTCTCTCTCTCTCACCTCCTTTAAGACGCTCCTCAAAACCGACCTCTTTGACCGAGCTTTTTTCTCACCTGTCCCTAATATCTCCTCGTGTGGCTCGGGGGAAATCTTGTTTGATGATTGCTCCTGTGGGAGCCCTAGGCAGGTATCTCGTCTGCGCTCCTGTATTCCTGGAGGTTTCTCCACATGACTAGCCCCCACGCTCCAGCCACCAGTCAGCCAGCGCATCCATCCTTGTGACACACCACCCTCCTGCGCCAGTTGGAAAGCAGAAAGACTCATTATCCAGTCAGACGATGCTTGAATCACAGAATCTCGCAGTGCAGAAGAGGCCCTTCGGCCCATCGAGTCTGCACCGACACATGAGAAACACCTGACCCACCTAATCCCATTTACCAGCACTTGGCCCACAGCCTTGAATGTTATGAGGTGCTCATCCAGGTACTTTTTAAAGGATGTGAGGCAACCCGTCTCCACCACCCTCCCAGGCAGCGCATTCCAGACCCTCACCACCCTCTGGGTAAAAAACCTTTTCCTCACATCCCCCCTAAACCTCCTGCCCCCCTACCTTGAACTTATGCCCCCTCGTGACTGACCCTTCAACTAAGGGGAACAGCTGCTCCCTATCCACCCTGTCCATGCCCCTCATAATCTTGTGCACCTCGATCAGGTCACCCCTCGGTCTTCTCTGCTCCAACGAAAACAACCCAAGTCTATCCAACCTCGCTTTATAATTTAAATGTTTCAACCCAGGCAACATTCTGGTGAATCTCCACTGCACTCCCTCCAGTGCAATCACATCCTTCCTATAATGTGGCGACCAGAACGGCACACAGTACTCCAGCTGTGGCCTCACCAAGGTTCTACACAACTCCAACATGACCTCCCGACTTTTGTAATCTATGCCTCGATTGATAAAGGCAAGTGTCCCATATTCCTTCCTCACCACCTCACTAACATGCCCCTCCGCCTTCAGAGATCTATGGACACATACGCCAAGGTCCCTTTGTTCCTCAGAACTTCCTAGTGTCACGCCGTTCATTGAATTCTTCCTCATCAAATTACTCCTTCCAAAGTGTATCACCTCACACTTTTCAGGGTTGACTGTCAGCCACACAGCCTTTATCCCCCCATCTTCAATATTTTTACACCTGGCAGAGAGGAACGTTGGTAGGAAATGACTAAAAAAGAAACAATCTTTTTCTCAACGACCCAACGACCTATGTACATGGTCGCGTGGAGCTCTGACTTGGAGGTCGATCTTCAAGGCCTGGAGGGTTGGCGATCCTTTACCCTATACCCTATTGGTACGAGTTGCTGATGTTTCCAGCCACCGCAGCGCTTTTCAAAGCGCAGGTGGATTTGAGGAATCCAGTTTTGCAATTCACCGTGGCAGGAATGGAACCCACGACCCCAGGGTTTCTAGACCACCCCACACACAGGTGCTGCGGCCCATCGGAGTTCTTTGCCCCGCCCCCCCCACCATTCACTGAGATGGCTCCATCCCTGTCCCAATGTGTTGGCATCTGGCGTGTGACCTTTGGAGTGCGATCAGCACCGTACTGGATGTAAGAGGGGACGCTCTTTATTTATTTATGTGAAAGGGGGGAGTACGGGCTAAACCTCTTCGCCTCCCAATCTTATACCACTTTTCTTAACGTCTACTTTTTGACGAAGGTTTGACAAGGAATGGGGCACCGAGGGCAGAGTTATTCCCGTGAAAGTCCCATCGCCTCCCGCCCCGTGTCCCCATGTTATGTCAGCCTTTCCCCATTTTTCAGGGAAACCCGTTCTGCTCTGCTGGGTCAGTGACCGAATAAGATGGCAGGAGCCTCCCTTGGGTCATAGGGTTTTAGGGAGTCGTTTCGGCACAGGAGAAGGCTGTTCGGCCCATCGAGCCAATGCTGGCTCTCTGTCGAGCAGTCCAGTCAGCCCCATTCCCCCCTGCTCTACCCCCCCGTAGCCCAGCGAGTTTATTTCCCTCAAGTGCCCATCCGATTTCCTCTTAAAACTGTTCATCGTCTCCGCTTCCACCCCCACCTCATGGGCACTGTTCATCGTCTCCGCTTCCACCCCCACCTCATGGGCAGCAAGTTCCAGGCCGTTACCACGCGCTGCGTAAAAAAGTGCTTCCTCACACCCCCCCAGTTGCATCTCTTGCCCCAAAACCATAAATCTGTGGCCCCGCCACCCATTCCTTGAACCATCAGCCAATGGGAACAGCTTTTCTCTGTCTACCTTACCTAAACCTGTCACCATCATGTCCCCCTCTATCAAATCTCCCCTCAATCTCCTTCGCTCCGAGGAGAACAAGCCCCGGCTTCTCTAGCCTAACCCTGTCGCTAAAAAGCCCCTCATCCCTGGAACCGTTCTGGTAAATCTCCCTCCACACCCTCTCGAGGTCAGGGACTTGAGAAGGGTTTTTGAGAGGCGGAGAGTTGATGGCGGAGTTCAGACGCTGAGTGCGAGGGACTGAGTAAGGCCGAAAAGCCTCTCACGAGTGGTGGGGTGGAGGGGAGCAGAGTGCGCAGAAGGCCAGAGTTAGGAGACACTCACACCCTGTGAAAGAATAAAAATAAACCATTGTTCAGTTAAGGGGTGCAAAGGGAATTGGAAGATGAGGCCTCGGATTTAAAACGTAATTCTTTTCGTTGTAACCCGGGTTCCCTCTGAAATGATGTCATGCTAATAACGTCACTGGACCAATCATCCAGAGATAAAAATCAAACGACTCTGGAGGCTGGAGATTTGAAATAAAAACAGAAAGTTCCGGAAAAACTCAGCAGGCCTGGCAGCATCTGTGAAGAGAGAAACAGAGTTAACATTGCAGGCCCGATATGATTTCTTCAGAACCAAAGAGCTCTTCCTCAGCTCTGACGAAGAGACATACCGGACTCGAAACGTTAACTCGGTCTCTCTCTCCACAGACGGGGCCAGACCGGCTGAGGTGTTTTTCCCCAGTGCTTTCTGTTTTCGGTCAGCAGTCCAGACGGGCAGGCCCATGGGCTCGAATCCTGCCACAGCAGCCGGTGGAATTGAAACTAAATTAATAAATTCAATTCATTAATCGAAGCAAAAAAACCTGGAATGAAAGCTGGGCCTCAGCAATCATGACCGTGAAACTACCAGGTTGTTATAAAGACCACTAACGTCCCTTTAGGAAGGAAATCTGCTGCCCTTACCCGGTCTGACCTACACGTGACTCCAGACCCACAGAAATGTGGCTGACTCTCGAGTGCCCTCGAGGGGCAATTAGGGATGGGTAACAAACAAATGCTGGCATCACCAGCGACATTCATATCCCGTGAAAGAATAAATAGTTTTTTTTTAAACTGCCCCAATCCTTCCACAGCACAGTGAGCAGATGTAAATCCTGTTGTGGAGCTATTCCCAATATGAGCAAAGCTTCGGGAAAGGAATGGGACAAAATGAGGAAAACATTGGGGCTAAATCCAAAGGAAAAAATAACACGTCCCACCCAAGACTGGGGATTAGAATTTCTACCCGCCTACGTCTTACTGTGATCTGGAAGGCGCTGCCTGAAAGGGCAGGTGGAAGCAGATTCAAGGGGAATTGGATAAAAACTTGAAGGGGGAAAGATTTGCGGGAATATGAGGAAAGAGAAGAGGGGTAATATTTGAAGGGAAGACAATTTGCAGGGCTATGGGGGCAAGAAAGGGGGGAGAATTGGACTAATTGGATAACTCTTTCAAAGAGCTAGCATAGGCTCAGTGGGCCGAATGGCCCCCTGCAGTGATGTAGGAGTCTAGCATTGGTAAAATCAGACCGTTCTGGTGACCCCTTGAAAAGGGCACAACTCCACAAAGTTTCCCAGCCATGTGGACCAGGCGGTCCCAGGTTTGACCTTGGCTCTGTCGGGCAGCATAGCTCAAGCAGCAACAGAGTGGGGGGAGGGAAAAGGGGGGCACGGAGGGAGGGTGCGTCCCAGTGGGCCTCAGCTCCCCAGTTGGGTTGTGGGTGATGTCGGGGCTCTGACTCCAGCTCGCTGGCCTTGTTCGAACCGTGCTTGGGTGCACCTTCTGACAAAGGCAAGGGAGAGAGAGAGGCAGGGCTACGTTCCCCCCTGCGGAGGGTAACATGTATCACCAAGACTTACACAGGACTACCAGATGGCCATGATACCAAAAGAGCAACCAAACCCAAAGGAATTGGAGGGAGTAAATGCCTTCACAGGGGGCAATTATGGAAAAAGTTGGTCAATCACTCACTGCTCCAACATGGGGCTACATTACAGTAGGCTGTAATGGGGCGGTGTAGATTGCAATGTTTTATGTCCTGGGTAAATGAGTTCATGGGCCAGTCAAACTCTAACTGCACGCCTTCCTATGTTCTTATCAATTGCTGCTTGCAATCAATAATGGGGAGAGACTGATGTAAGAATAAACAGTGATGGTTTATTGAGACATAGGGCAGACCACCAGGTCATATGTGCTCACTCAGAAACCTCCAGACCTAGACTGACAGTTCCCAGCTGCCCGCGCTGTAGACTGATTCGTCAGTGCTGTCACATGATCAGCACACTTGCATTCTCTTAAAGGGACAGGGTACCTCACTTTACCGCACAAAGATAAATCAGGTAACCTCAGGAGTCAGGGAGTCTCCTGATGTGCAACCATTGGGCACAGAAAGAAGAGTTTCCGATCAATTTTTATTAAGCTACCACTAGCAAGAAAGATTAAAAATAAGGCCCGCATTTATATGGAATTCCTTTCGTGGCCTCAGGACGTCCCAAAGTGCTTTGCAACCAACGACATGCATTTTTTGAAGTGTAGTCACTATGTTGTAGTGCAAGAAACACAGCAGCCATTTTGCACACAGCAAGATCCCACAAACAGCAATGTGACCATGGTGTTTTCAGCGATACCGCTTAAGGGATAAATATTGGTGCAGGACACTGGGGAAAACTCTGTCACCCCACCCCACTCCGCTCTTCCAACAGTGTTATGGGATTATTTGACACCCCAAAGAGGGCAGTCAAGGCCTCAGTTTAACTTTACATCTGCAAGGTGACACCTCTGACAGCCTGGCCCTCCCTCGGCAATGTACTGGGAGTGTCAGCCTAGGTTTTGTGACAAGGCAGCTGGAGTGGGGCTTGAACACTCAGAGATGACAGTGTCAACCTGGCTCCAGAGAACCTGCTGTATCTCTGAGAAACATGGGCTAGATTCAGACTAAGTGATGGGAGCCCTGGCATCCTTTAAAGGTCAAGTTTCTTATTTATTCATTCATTGGATGTGGGCATCGCTGGCTGGGCCAGCATTTATTGCCCTTTGAGAAGGTGGCGGTGAGCCGCTGCAGTCCATGTAGTGTAGGTACACCCACAGCGCTTTTAGGGAGGGAGTTCCAGGATTTTGACCCAGCGACAGTGAAGGAACGGCTGGTGTAGCTCCAAGTCAGGATGGTGAGTTGCTTGGAGGGGAACTTCCAGGCGGTGGTGTTCCCATGTGTCTGCTGCCCTTGTCCTTCTAGGTGGTAGCAGTCGTGGGTTTGGAAGGTGCTGTCTAAGGGGCCTTGGCGGGTTGCAGCAGTGCACCCTGTAGGTGGTATGCACTGCTACCACTGTGTGTCGGTGGTGGAGTAAGTGAATGTTGGGGTGCCAATCAAGCAGGACTGCTCTGTCCTGTGTGGGTGTCGAGCTTCTTGAGTGTCGTCAGAGCCGCAGTTTAAGACAATGTTTGCTGGAGAGTCCAGTGACTGTGCACAGGTTTTGAAATACTTTCATTCATTTGACCAAGTCTTAGCTGAAGCCAGCAGGATGTTGCTGAATCGGCTGATAGGTCAACTGGCCAATCCCTGGATAGAGTGATGATGGGTAAGAAAGCCACATGGAGTTTCCTAAGGTTTAGAGCCGACCAGTTTCCATCATAGCTTGAGGAGGGGTGCCCCAAAGAAATGCTGGGGAATGCCCCCCCCCACCCCTCCCCCACCAGAGGTCCCCATGTATGGATTGCCTGGCAATTGCCCAGGAAGTTCAAACTTCCCTGCACTGGGAACCATCCAAAACTATGAGTTAAGTCGCAAATATCAGATGGTTCCGACTGTCTTACATCGATAGTTACCCAGAAAAAAATGGAAAGAATTAAAACCACTTCTAACTTCTGAGTAATAATAGTACGGACCCACACCGAGCCCCAAGGTGCTCCCCCCATTGGTCCCCCACAATGACCCCCAACCCACCACGGGACTCCCCTTGCCCCCCCCCAACATGGGACTCGCCTCACCTCATCTCCAACCCACCAGAAGACTCCCCACACCCCTCCCTCAACAACCCCCATACACCCCGACTACCACCCAAACACCCTCACCTCTCCCCACCTCGCTGACCATCCCCCCTGACCACCCAACCCCCACCCCCTCATTGACCACCCGACCATCCCCCGACCACCTGAACCCCACCCCCCAACTAACCACCCAACCCCCCGCCCCGCTGACCAACTGACCCCAACAATGGCCACCCAACCCCCTCCACCTACCCAACCAACACCCTTACTGACGACCTGACGCCTCCTCTACTGACCACCCGATTCTCCCCTCCAACAATGACCACCCAACCCCCCTACTGACCACCCAACCACCCCTCCCCTCGCACCACCACTGACCACCCAAAACCCTCGGGCCAACTGACCAACCCCCCCCCCCCCCAACGCCCCCAGACCTACCCACTTACCTTACAAATGTACCTACTCCCCAGCTTCTCAGAGTGGCTGGACCTTTAAACTTAACCCGCTTTACAGCAGCCACACCTGTATATAAAAAAAAGGGGGGGGGGGGGCAGGCGTGGTTTCCTTACCTCCAACTCCCCTGCCCTCAGGGTCCTGCTGCACTACACTGTTTCCACGCAACCTGAGTTGGAAGGTCGAGCGAGACAGGAGGGGTTGGATTCCCAGGCAAGAACCTAGGAGCGGAGTGGCAATCCGACTCTGATCGCCACTCCGCTGAAGTCATGGGCCTAAATTTAACAAGAGGCTGGGGCTATTCCTCTAGAAAGGAGAAAGCCAGTGTCCCGATAAGAGGCATTCAAAATGCTGAAGGGGTCTGCTAGGGTAAATGCTCGTGGGGGGGGGGGGGGGGTGGGGGGGGGGATACAAAACCGGGGCCATCAATACAAGAGAGTCGCTGACAAATCCAATCAGGGAATTCAGGAGGAACTTCTTCACCCAAGAGAGCGGGGAGAACGTGGGACGTGCTGCCACAGGGAGTGGTCGAGGTGAATCGCAGAGATGCATTGGAGGAGATGGGGGGGGGGGGGGGGGGGGGGAGGAATAGAAGGACCTGCTGATGGAGGGAGATGGGGAGGAAGCCCGTGTGGAACTGAAATACCAGCACGGGGCAGAGGGGCCGAATGGCCTGTTTCTGCGCTGGGAATTCTCTGGAAGATTGCGTGGTGTGCTTTGTATGTTGCAGGGAACACTTCGCAGTGGATTAAAATACGCTAAACGAATATCTTTCCATTCCCATATTGTAAAATAAATCGATCTGTTGATTTTAAAGTTTGGCTTTTTAGTGATTTAAAGCCACAACCTGCCTCAAACGTTTCAGTGTGAATCCCAAAAGCTAAGACAAACGTACTAAAGTCAGTGTCCAGACGAGGGGCTTATTGGCGACAGGTCTCAAGCTACATTAGCACATATCTAGGCACCAGGCACCAAAGGCGAACTCCTCACAGTGAAGGGACGCCAGACGCTCTCACAGGAGAGGGCAGACGGACTGAACCTTGAGACGGCGTCTGCGGTCGACCCCAGACCGTAAACGGCGGCGATTACTACAGCACCACTTGAAGCAAAACCGCAGCCCGCCCCCCCCCCCCACCACCGTATCCCCAATGGTTTAGGAAGGGAACCTCGTACTTTCCAGCCGAGAATGCTGAAGGAGCAAAGCCAGCAACGGTAGGGCAGAGCCGGGCATATTCAAAGAGGCCGGAGCGGGCAGAAAGCAGAGACTTTATCGGGGCGGAGGAGGCTATTGGAGGGGTGGTGGGGGGTCACGTTTGAGCAGAGGGCGAGAATTTTAGCTTCATGGTGTTACCAGAGGAGCTGCAACACCTCTTAACCCGTGGATTTTTGCTTGATCCACACAGGCAGTGGGAGGGAGTGTCCACTAACTCTCCTATTTCTTTCCGCAAGACAGACTACACAGAGACCCTCGAGAAGAACAGTGGATAAAATGTGAGTTTACTAGTTTACATTCACGTTAACATCTTTCAGGGTAGCTAGATGGTGATATACCAACATTTAACAAAGTGCATTAGTCACCTCTGTAATCTTCGTATATGCTGCAAAGTACATAAATAATTACTATGTAAAAACACCTCCATATTTACAATTATAATATTTTAATATATAAAACTTTATATTAAATCTGAGCATATATAGCGAGATAAGATTTTTCTTTATGTTTAAAAATGATGAACTCTCTAATCCAAGGAGGTTTCTCCTGTACATTGGCGTCTAAGGTTCTGTTAGATAGTTCTCGTGGTTTCCACGTCACATAAACACAGGCTCCTAAAAAGCAGGCAGTGGCAGGGTTGTTAATGGCATCTTACTGAAGTGTAAAAGGTGAGTGTGCAACTGTAAACCCTGGACCTTCTGCAAGGGGTGGAAGGAGCAAGCCACCGGCACAATCCAGGATCCAGGAGGAGACTGTGCTTGGAGCAGTGTTAAAAAGGGGGAGAAGACAGACCCTAACAGAGGAAGGGCGCACTTCAACAAGGTGGGAAAAAAGTGGCGTAGTGGTCATGTCACTGGACAATCCAGGGGCCCAGGCTAATGCCCTGAGGATAAGGGTCCAAATCCGCCCCCCCTGCAGCTGGCGGAACCTAAATTCGATTAATAAAATCTGGAATTGAAAACTCATCTCAGTAATGGCAGCCGGGATACTGTCATCCATCTGGTAAAAACCCATCTGGTTCGCTAACGCCCCCCTTTAAGGAAGGAAATCTGCACCAACCCCCCCCCCCCCCCCCCCACCCCTTACCCGGCCTGGCCTACATGGTGGCTCCAGGCCACACGGCAATGCAGCTGACTCTTAAACTGCCCCCCCCCCCCCCCCCCCCCCCCCCCCCACTGAAATGGCCGAGCAAGCCAGTGAGCTCAAGGGGCAATTAGGGATGGGTAACAAACGCTGGCCTTGCCAGCGACTTCCACGCCACCATGAAAGACTGGAAACAATGCTCCTGGGGACACGCGTACTTCTCATCGAGGAAGGGACTTAGCTGTCCGTTACAGAGAGCATGGCCGGCCAGCCAGGGAGGGGAGGCTGTTTAAGAGGGAACAATCCACACTGGAATAGCCAAACACGGGCTCTGGCTGCTCTGCAAGGTGATTGTGCTGTAACCATTCCGTGATTCTGTTCCACAATTACACACCCCTTTCAATGGAGGCTTCTTGTGTGTTCAGGACCCTGGCCCTGTGTCCTTGGACAACGAGACAAAAGGAAGTCAGGGGTTTCTCAATTTAGAATCGTACAGCACAGACAACCATTCAGTTAGCTTTGAAAGAGTTATCCAATTTGTCCAAAAGACCCTCCCTCTACTCAGTCCCCCCTCACCGCACCCATCGCCCTGCAAATTTTTTCCCCTTCAAGTGTTTATCCGACTCCTCCCCCTTGCTGAAAGTTGCTATTGAACCTGCTTCCCGGTGCTCTCCAACTCGCTGAGGTTCTCGAAATCTCACCGGCCCCTGGATTTTTATTTGTCACCCTCCCCGAACCTGGGTTCCCATCCATTCTGGCAAATGATGAAGGTTCCTCAATATGCCCAGTTCCAACCATGGGCAGCTAAAACAAAGCAACAACACAACTCTGAATTCCACTGTTCCAAACCTGGCCTTTGCTCGAGAATAGGGCAACTGTGAGTGTCAATAGTGAGTGAGTGTTTCCAGGTGATAGATTTAGAGCGCTGCATGAGCAATGTTATCACGTGTTAAAGTGTCAGGCTGTAATTCCCCCTGCACTCCCCCAAATGACTTGCTAGCACATCGATAAACACCAGTACCAGCTTGCAAACGTGGCTAACACAAATCCAACACGTTCACATAGACCTGTTGCCCCATGGTGTAAAAGGCGAGTGTGCAACGGTAAACCCTGGACCTTCTGCAAGGGGTGGAAGGAGCAAGCCACCGGCACAATCCAGGATCCAGGAGGAGACTGTGCTTGGAGCAGTGTTAAAAAGGGGGAGAAGACAGACCCCAACAGAGGAAGGGCGCACTTCAACAAGGTGGGAAAAAAGTGGCGTAGTGGTCATGTCACTGGACAATCCAGGGGCCCAGGCTAATGCCCTGAGGATAAGGGTCCAAATCCGCCCCCCTTGCAGCTGGCGGAACCTAAATTCGATTAATAAAATCTGGAATTGAAAACTCATCTCAGTAATGGCAGCCGGGATACTGTCATCCATTGCTGTAAAAACCCATCCCGCCTTCTTGAACCGCTGCGGTCCCTGTGCTGTAGCCGCACCCACAGAGCCATTAGGGAGGGATTTGGACCCAGCGGCAGTGAAGGAACGGCCGATGTATTTCCAAGTCAGGAGGGTGAGGGGCTCGGAAGGGAACTGTAGGTGGTGGTGGTTCCCCTGCGTCTGCTGCCCTTGTCCTTCTAGATGGTAGAGGTCGCAGAGGGGGGGGGGGGGTAAGTGGAGCGGTGTGGAGACCTGATGATCATTAAACCACCCTTACGAGATCGAGGCTATGATTTTATGGTCCCACCCACCACCCGAATCTTCCACTCCTGTAAGTCAAGATGGTGAAATTCCTGCTCTGAGGGAGGCAAACTCAAAATGCTTCCAATTCCAAAACTTGAATCTTGCCGATTCGGGAGGCACATTGCTGAATCTTTTCCTCTTGCACTTATCAGGACAAACACAGGAATGCCAAATTTCAAACAACAACAATTTATACTGTGGGAGAGAAGGGTGCCGATTGGTTGGCAAGTCAACTCTGATTGACCCTGGAGAATGCAACGGGGAATAATGGGCTCCCAGGGCAATTCAGGAAAAGGTACATGCCTTGAGCAGATTCCATTTGTTTACAGGGGTCCCTGAGTATGAATGTATGTCACTGCTCGCAAGTATAAATGAGCCACATTATGAGCTCAACCGATTGTCTCAAATTCATTGTTAGGTGCAACGATCAACGCACTCACTATTGTCCAGTCAGTGCTGCCCAATTGCGCAATCACATCTAACCAGTACACGCTCTGATTTAGGTTTTGAGAGTGCGGGCTGATTGCTTTCTTGAATTTGTTCAGATGAGTGCAAGTTGAAAAGTCTATCTTTACAACGATATTTAATTCTGTGCTACCAAAACTGATTTAATACCAAAACTATAGCCGGGCGAGGAGGCGGGGGGGGGAGGGTGGGGGGGGGGTTGGGGGTGGTGAGGCAGTTTTAGTTTTAAGTGACTATCATCTCGTGGCGATAGTGGGAGTGGGATGAGGGAAAGAAGGGACTGGAGAGCCACAAGAGAGCGTTTTTAAGGGATGGGAGGCAGTTGCCAATCTGAACTGCATACTCCACCCTCTGGGGGGACTTAAACCTCTGAGAAAACAGTCGAGGCGCTGGCGTGAACATTCAGCGCCGATACACGACCTGAGAACACTGCCCAAAAACGTCTTTTTCAGGAACCCTCGCACGTGCACGTTGACCGGCTCATAGCCACGGGGAATACTTTCGTGGGCATGGGCTCCCAGAATGGGGTTGGGGGGTGTCGGGGTTGGGAGGGGGGGGTGTTGCAGGGGAAGTAGGGGCTTCACTCGCCAACCTCTCCTGTCGTGGGAATCAATCAGCAGAGTGGGGATTGAATAGCAGGAGGCTACGGGCATGGCCGGTAAGGGACATCAAGAGAAGCAATGGCGGCGTAAGGAGATACCTTATCACGCAGCGAGCGGTTAGGATCTGGAGAGAGTTGCCCGAGAGGGAGGGAGGGTCCGTTGAGAGGGAATTGGGATTGGTTACCTGAAAAGGAAGGATGCGCAGGGCTTAGGGGGAGTGTGGCGGAGGGAGGGTCCGTCAAGGCTTTCGAGAGGGAATTGGGATTGTTACCTGGAAAGGAAAAATGCGCAGGGCTTGAGGTGGGGGGGAAGGGAACCAGGTGAATGTCACATGCACGACGGGCCGAATGTCCTCCCCCTGTACTGTAACAATGCGTGTCGTCAGTCCGAGGCACCCACTGAGTGTTGAGAGGGGGCAACGAGACCCATCTCCTGCGCCTGCAGCTTCCAGTGAAGGTTTGAATGGTTCTGACCATGGATTGGAGAAGGTGTGCCCCTGAGTGGTGGAACGACCAACGCACTCAGTATTGTTCAGTAAGTGCTGGGGGTGGGGGGGGAGGTGGAGGAGGTGGGTGGGGAGGGGTGTGTGGGGGGTGGGGCGTTTCTTTTCGGTTAAAGGACCGATCCATCAAGTGTGATTCAACAGTATCTCCAGCCAACACGGGCAGGAGGTGATGAACTGCCTGGAGTAACAAGGCCCCCAGCCTTTCGCAAAGCTGATCCGGATGCTGTTGGGATCAGAGGGCCCGTCGGGGAATTCGGAGCCCGCCGCTCGCTGCAGGGCGCGCGACTTGTCGTAGTCGAAGACCTTGGCGGAGTAGCCGGGCAGCACTTTGTGAACGGAGAGCGTCCGGGCGCCGGGGGGGCCCAGGGTCGGCGAGTTGACGAAGACCGGGTGCTCGCTGCGGTTATAGGCCCAAACCCCGTCCCGCTCCTTGCTCAGCAGGATCCCGCTGCCGATCTTGCCGCGCGTCCGCCTCACCAGCTCGTGGCGGTTGTCCACGTGGAGGTGGCCCAGGCAGAAGCCCGTGCCGCGAGGCAGGTCGCAGAAGACGCCGACCGAAGGCTCGTGCACCGCGTAGAGGCGGCCCACTCTGGTCCGGTATTCCCAGTATGCCACACTGCACCAGTGTCCGTCCCTGACCGCGTGTGGGGACAAGCTGAAATCTGCAAGAGGGAGAAAATAAGGCCACCACCCAGAAAGCAAAGATTCACACTTCCGCCAAACAAACTCATCGACGTTGACAGCACAGAAGGAGGCCATTCGGCCCATCCTGTGCATGCCGGTCAACAAAGATCTGACGACACTAATCCCATTTTCTAGCGCTTGACCCATAGCCCCGGCGGCAAAACAAGTGAATATCTAAACACTTCTTAAATGTTACGAGAGTTTCTGACTCAACCGCCCTTTCAGGCAGTGAGTTCCAGACTCCCACCGCCCAAAATTCTCCTAAACTCCCCTCTTAGCCTTCTACCCCTTACCTTAAATCTATGTCCCCTGGCTATTGACCCCTCTACTAATGAAAAAGTACCTTCCTATCCACCCTATGTCCCTCATAATTTTATACACCTCTATCAAGTCCCCTCTCAACCTTCGCTGCTCCAAGGAAAACAACCCCAGCCTACCCAATCTTTCCTCCTAGCTCAGACCCTTCAGCCCAGGCAGCATCCTGGGAAATCTCCACTGCACTCTCTCCAGTGCAATCACATTCTTCCTATAATGTGGTGGTCAGGACTACACGCAGTATTTACTTGCATTTAAATGGCACGGCCACCAGTGGACATCAGGGGATGCGCAAGAGGCTGGAATTGGAGGGGCTTCGAGATCACGGAGGGTCACAGCGACTAGAGAAGTGTACAGGGATAGAAGGGAGTGTGAGGGAGAGATGGTGGTCATGTCACTGGGCAAGTAGCCCAGGTTAATTCCCCGTGGACACGGGTTCAAATCCCAGCAATCTACATTCAATTGTAAAAAACCTGAAGTTGAAAGCTGGGCCCTCAGCAATAGGAAACATTCAAAATTATCAATCCCACTAAACCCCTTTGGGAATTCCGGCACCTTTACCTGATCTTGCCTTCATGCCCAAAGTGTGGTTGACTCTTGATAGCCCTCAAGGGATGGGCAACAAATGCTGGAATAGCAACAAAGGAAGCAGGAGTAGGCCATTCGGCCCTTTGAGCCTGCTCCGCCATTCAATATGATCATGGCTGATCCTCTATCTCGACGCTCTGCTCCCGCTCTCTCCTCACACCTCTTGATGCCTTGAGAGCGCAGAAATCTATCTATTTCCTTCTTCAATATATTCAGTAACTTGACCTCCAAACCCCTCTGCAGGAGGGAATTCCACGGGTTCACCACCCTCTGTGTGAGGAAGTTTCTCCTTATCTCGGTCCTAAATGGCCGACCCCATATCCTGAGACTGTGACCCCTTGTTCTAGACCCCCCCCCCCAGCCAGAGAAAATATCATCCCTGCATCCAGTCTGTCTGGCCCCATCAGAATTGTATATGTTTCCATGAGATCCCCTCTCATTCTTCTAAACTCCAGTGAATACAGGCCTAGTCGGCCCAATCTCTCCTCATACGACAATCCTGCCATCCCCGGGAATCAGTCTGGTGAACCTTCGCCGCACTCCCTCTATGGCGAGTATATCCTTCCATGGGCAAGGAGACCAAAACTGCACACGATACTCCGGGTTAGGTCTCATCAAGGGCCCTGTGCAGCTTGCCCAAGACGAGATGAGTACATCCCAATGTAGGGGTGGGGGGGAGGCACCTTCCCCACAATCAGGGGCAGGAGCCCAGATTAATCTCCTCCTCCCAGCTAAAGCTCCTCGGGTCTCGCTGTGCCCTGACTGGAACTCCAGCCAACCCTCGAACTGGCATAGGAAGGGTTAAAGACAGGTTGTAGACATGAGGCTCACGTTCCCGCGGAGATTAAAAGGGTCAGGGAACCAAAGGTGGGCGGGTGGAGTCACGATACGGATCGCCCGTGATTAATATAACGGGCTGGCAGGAGCGGAATGGCCTCCTCCCGTTCCCAAAGCGCACAGGAGGAGCGAAGAGGTGGGCCGATCGGTCACAAAGGGCATAAGGCCAGGCCGAGTGAGTACAGCACCAGGGAGCCACCACGGAGACCCACACCAAACTCCGGCCAGACATTCTGGCTACTTTTGTTGTGGTCACGTGGGCCCCAGAGAGGACGGAAGCCAGCACACTGCTCCCGGGAAAGCAGCCAAGGAAGCTGGAGCAGGATTCCTAAAAACGTGCGTCAAGGCACATTGTCCTCGCTGTCCTGTGTGTGATTTGCGATTTCCTTTGGCAGGGTCCAAGGGGGGAGTCCAAAAATAACAGCAAGCCCACTGCTGCGGTGTGGGGGTGCTGGCGGCAACAAGTGAGACGCGGGAAAAGCTTCCCCTCTTCAATGGGCCATTCTGTTTTCAAATGGGAGGGGTTGCGATTTCTGCCTTTTTATAAGTGAAACGGGAAGCAGATTTCAGGCTTGCCTGTCCTTCCTCTGGCTTTCTCTCTGTCTCTGTCTCGTTCTGTCACTGTCTCTCGCTCTCTCTCTCTCACGCTCCTGAGCTCTCTCTGGCTTGCTCATGCTCTCACTCTCTCTCTTTGGCTCACTTGCTCCCTCTCGTTCTCTCTCTCTCCCTGGCTCACTCGCGCTCTCTCTCTCTCCCTCCCTGGCTTGCTCGCTCTCTCTCTCTTTGGTTTGCTCACTCTCTCTCTGGTTCATTCACTTTCTCTCTTTCTAGTTCGCTCGCTCTGTCTGGCTCTCTCTCTCTCTCTCCCCCTCTCCGTGGCTCACTCCCTCTGGCTGGCTCACACACACTCTGTGGTTTGCTCGCTCTCTCTCTGGCCTGCTCACACCCTGTCTCACTCTCTCACACTCTCTCTCTCTCCCTCTCTTTCTGTCTGGATCACTCATGCTCTCTCTCTCCCTGCCTCTCTCACTCTTTCTTTCTCTTTCCCTTTGCCTCGCTCCCTCTCCCTCTGGCTTGCTTGTTCTCTCTGGCTTGCTCGCTCTCTCTTCCTCACTGACTCACTGAGTTCTCTCTCTCTTTCTCTCTCTCTCTCTCTCTCTCCCGCTGCCTGGCCCACTCTCTCTGGCTCTCTCCCTCTTTTTCTCTCTCTCTCTCTCTCTCTCCCTGGCTCGCTGGGCTGTCTCTCTCTCTGTCTTTCCCTCTCTCTCTCTCTTTCTCCCTCCCTGGCTGGCCCACTCTCTCTGGCTCTCTCCCTCTTTCTCTCTCTCTCTCTCTCTCCCTGGCTCGCTGGGCTCTGTCTCTCTCTATCTTTCTCTCTCTCTCTCTCCCTCTCTCCCTCCCTGGCTGGCCCACTCTCTCTGGCTCTCTCCCTTTCTCTCTCTCTCCCTCCCTCTCATTGTTTGTCCCAAGTCAGACTTGACGGGACCTCTGCCCACAATCCCCAGACCTAAAAATAAAGCTGTTCCTGCTCTGACAATAAGACATGAGCAGCTGAGAGTTTCCTGGGCAAGGAGGAGGACGGTACAGCCTTGGGTGTCCCATCCCAGCCATCATCCTTTTCTACGTCTGCATCCAGTTGCATTTTTTAAAAAATGTGAACACACTACGTCTTCAGGCACAACAGCTCTCAGCTGAAAAGCTCTCTCTGCGAAGGCATCACGGGACCCTTCAGAACCTGGTATGGCGGCTTCACATCTTGCCACTTTGAGTGTGAGTTTGGCTCATGAATATCACTCTAACCTCTGTCAAGGAAGTTGTGGCCAGAGTTTTTTTTTAAATTCTTCAATGGCATGCGGACATAGCTGCCATTTCTTACCCATCCTGAATAGCGCTTGGAACTGAGTGTCTCACTTGGCCATTTTCAGAGGGCACTTAAGAGTCAACCACATTGCTGGAGTCACGTGTAGGCCAGACCGGGTATGGACAGCAGATTTCCTTCCCTAAAGGGACATTAGTGACCCAGATGGGTTTTTAATACATCATTACTGAAGCTAGTTTATATTCCAGATTTATTCATTGGATTTAAAATTAAACCAGTTACCATGGTGGGATTTGAACCTGTGTACGCCTGCCAAAGAATTAACCTGGGCTGCTGGTCTAGTGACACTACCACTACACCACCATCTCTCTAACTATTTAATCGCACTAACAAATTGCATTTCTATAGTGCCTTTCAGCTCCTGAGGCTGTCCAAAAGTGCTGCCTTTCAGTTGTAGGCACTGATGGAATGTATGAAACACAGCAACCTGTTTTTGCACGGCAAGATCCCACAAGCAGCCATTTTTTTTCCATTAGCAATGTTGGTTGAGGGATATATAATAGGCCCCAGGACGCCAGAGAGTTCTCCCCCACCCAGCTCTGCTCCCAAGAGCAGCCATAAGTTCTTCTACATCTGCCTGAGAGGACAAACAGGGCCTGTTTTAACTTCTCATCTGAAAGACAGCACCTCTGACAGCGCGGCACTCCCTCTGTACTGACCCTCCGACAGTGCGGCCTTCCCTCAGCACTGACCCTCTGGCAGTACAGCACTCCCTCAGTACTGACCCTCCGACAGTGTGGCGCTCCCTCAGTACTGGCCCTGGGAGAGTCAGCCTGGATATTTGTACCATATTTGGTTGTGGCTGGGGTGTGGGAAAAGCAGATTTGCAGGCTGTACCCTGTCCTATACAAACAATCCCCATCCACCACTACTCTCCGTCTGGCTGAACTTGTTCTCACACTGAATAATTTTCCATAAACTCCTCTCACTTCCTCCAAATAAAAGGTGTGGCTATGGGTAGCCGCATGGGCCCCAGCTATGCCTGTCTCTTTATGGGATATGTGGAACATTCCTTGTTCCAGTCCTACTCCGGCCCCCTCCCACAACTCTTTCTCCGGTACATCGATGATTACTTTGGTGCTGCTTCATGCTCTCGTCTGGGCCTGGAAAAATTTATTAATTTTGCTTCCAATTTCCACCCCTCCATCATTTTCACACGGTCCATCTTTGACACTTCCCTTCCCTTCCTTGACCTCTCGGTCTCAATTTCTGGTGATAGACTGTCCACCAATATCCATTACAAGCCTACCGACTCCCACAGCTACCTCGACTACAGCTCCTCACACCCCGCTTCCTGTAAGGACTCCATCCCATTCTCTCAGTTCCTTCGCCTCCGTCGCATCTGTTCTGATGATGCCACTTTCAAAAACAGTTCCTCTGACATGTCCTCCTTCTTCCTTAACTGAGGTTTTCCACCCACAGTCGTTGACAGGGCCCTCAACCGTGTCCGGCCCATCTCCCACGCATCCGCCCTCACACCTTCCTCTCCCTCCCAGAAACATGATAGGGTCCCCCTTGTCCTCACTTATCACCCTACCAACCTCTGCATTCAAAGGATCATCCTCCGCCATTTCCGCCAACTCCAGCATGATGCCACCACCAAACACATCTTCCCTTCACCCCTCCCCGGCGGCATTCCATAGGGATCGTTCCCTCCAGGACACCCTGGTCCACTCCTCCATCACACCCCACACCTCAACCTCCTCCCATGGCACCTTCCCATGCAACCGCAGAAGGTGCAACACCTGCCCCTTTACTTCCCCTCTCCTCACCGTCCAAGGGCCCAAACACTCGTTTCAAGTGAAGCAGCTTTTCACTTGCACTTCCCTCAACTTAGTCTACTGCATTCGCTGCTCCCAATGCGGTTTCCTCTACATTGGAGAGACCAAACGCAGACTGGGTGACCGCTTTGCAGAACACCTTCAGTCTGTCCGCAAGCATTACCCAGACCTCCCTGTCGCTTGCCATTTCAACACTCCACCCTGCTCTCATGCCCACATGTCCGTCCTTGGCCTGCTGCATTGTTCCAGTGAAACTCAACGCAAACTGGAGGAACAGCACCTCATCTTCCGACTAGGCACTTTACAGCCTTCCAGACTGAATATTGAGTTCAACAATTTTAGATCATGAGCTCTCTCCTCCATCCCCACCCCCTTTCTGATCCCCCTTTTTCCCCCCCAATAATTTATACAGATTTTTCTTTTCCCACCTATTTCCATTATTTTTAAATGTATTTCCATCCATTGTTTTATTTCTACCTTTTAGTCTATTTCGATCCCTTCACCCCACCCCACCCCCGCTAGGGCTATCTGTACCTTGCTCGTCCTGCTTTCTACCCTTAATGAGCACATTCCTTAGATAATATCACCACCTTCAACACCTCTTTGTCCTTTTGTCTGTGACATCTTTTGGTTATCTCCACCTATCACTGACCCTCTATCCAGCTCTACCTGTTCCCCCCCCCCTTAAACCAGCTTATATTTCACCTCTTTTCTATTTTTACTTAGTTCTGTTGAAGAGTCATACGGACTCGAAATGTTAACTATGTTCCTCTCCGCAGATGCTGCCGGACCTGCTGAGTTTTTCCAGATATTTTTATTTTTGTCTTGCCCTGGGAGTGTTTGATGGGGACAGTGTAGAGGGAGCTTTACTCTGGATCTAACCCCGTGCTGTACCTGTCCTGGGAGTGTTTGATGACGACAGTGTAGAGGGAGATTTACTCTGTATCTAACCCCGTGCTGTACCTGTCCTGGGAGTGTTTGATGGGGACAGTGTAGAGGGAGCTTTACTCTGTATCTAACCCCGTGCTGTACCTGTCCTTGGAGTGTTTGATGGAGACGGTGTGGAGGGAGCTTTACTCTGTATCTAACCCCGTGCTGTACCTGTCCTGGGAGTGTTTGATGGGGACAGTGTAGAGGGAGCTTTACTCTGTATCTAACCCCGTGCTGTACCTGTCCTGGGAGTGTTTGATGGGGACAGTGTAGAGGGAGCTTTACTCTGTATCTAACCCTGTGCTGTACCTGTCCTGGGAGTGTTTGATGGGGACAGTGTAGAGGGAGATTTACTCTGCATCTGACCCCGTGCTGTACCTGACCCAGATTGGAAACACATTCTCCCTCCACCACAGAAAACCCTGACTTTAATGGCAGTAAAATGCATCAAAAGACGGTGGGAGTGTTTTGAAACAGAGTCAGGCCCTAGCTCCCATCAGGTCCTGGATGACAGTACGAAAAGGATCAGTGCGCCACACCACACCTCTGCCCTCCACACCCCTCCAAGGCCACCACCACCGACCCCCCAACAAACCTGACCACCACCACCCCCTCCCTCAACTGCCCAAACACCGAGTCAACATCTCCGCCTATTGGGAATGTGAGCAGCCCTTCTGACCTGGCCAGTCTCCATTTGTGTGGCTGGAAGGCTCAGTTGCCCTGTGTTCATGTGCATCCTCGTGTTCAAACAGGCCTAGGGGAGAGAAGGGGGAAAAAAACAACCATTTACTCCAGCCCTTGAGCAATTAGACGCCGGGCAGCGCACTCACAACCCAGTGCAGGGACTTTGGGGAATGGGCGAGGGATGGGACTAGCGGGAGCCCTGGCACAGACATGAAGGGCCGAATGGCCTCCTCCTGCACTGTAACCACTCCGTGGTTCTGGAAGACCCACGGATCCAATCCCCTGATCCATCCTCAATTGGATCTCAGACGGTCATGAGGAGAGGGTAGGGAGGCATCTGACCTGCATTACACAGCCAAGGTACTTCATTGGCTCCGAACTGCCTTTGGATTGTCCCGAAGTTGGCGTACGCAGCTATAAGGGTGGGGGGGAAGGGGTGGAAAAAAGTCATCGGCTTGCCTGAAACATTGGGTGGCGGTGGGGGTGGGGTGCGTGGGGGGTGTTCAACCAGCCACTTCAGCTGCCACTTTTGGAAAGTATGACTGACATGTGGCCCCCATGGGGGTGTAGGTGGGGCGGTGAAGGAGAGAGTCATTTCCTTGTACTCACAGCAGTTTTGGGGCATGTTCCCCTGCAATTTCCAATCGCAGTAGTTTTCAGCCCCCTGGCGGGCTGGAATTTCCAACTCCATGCTTTTACAAGCAGAACCGCAGGCAGACGCGGGCGCAGAATGTCAGATCCCAAATAATCAGACTGTATCATACAGACTTTTCTTTTTATTAATTCATGGGCCCAGCGTTTATTGCCCATCCCTAATTGCCCCTTGAGAAGGTGGTGGGTGAGCTGCCCTCTTGAACCGCTGCAGTCCCTGTGGTGTAGGTACACCCACCGTGCTGTTAGGGCTGGAGCTCCAGGATTTTGGCCCAGCGACAGTGAAGGAATGGCTGATATACTTCCAAGTCAGGATGGTGTGTGGCTCGGAGGGGAACTTCCAGATGGTGGTGTTCCCATGTGTCTGCTGCCCTTGTCCTTCTAGGCAGTAGCAGTCTTGGGTTTGGAAGGTGCTGTTTAAGGAGGCTTGGTGAGTTGCTGCAGTGCATCTTGTAGATGGTACACACACTGCTGCTACTGTGCGTCAGTGGTGGTGGGAATGAATGTTTGTGGATGGGGTGCCGATCAAGAGAGCCGCTTTGTCCTGGATGGTGCCAAGCTTCTTGAGTGTTGTGGGAGCCACACTCATCCAGGCAAGTGTATTCCACCACACTCCTGACTAGTGCCTTGTAGATGATGGGCAGACTATGGGGAGCCAGGAGGTGAGTGACTTGCCGCAGGAGTCTTAGCTGCATTCATCCAGGCAAGTGGAAATTGGGATGTCTGTATTGAGCTGGGGATGATGAACAAACTGAACGTGGACAAGAGACAGTCAGCTGCATCCCAGTCAGCTTAAAGGAAAAGGATTTTTATGATGCTGGAAGACATACGTGTGCCCCTATATAGGGACAGGATGTGCCATTTTAAGTCAGTTCTTCCATTCAATTAGATCACATGTACCTCAACTCCGCATCCTTATAGAATCTATCGATCATCCATTGGTCAGGTTTGAAAACTAGACCAAGCTTCCTCAGAATCAGGGAGTTTGAGATTTCCAGTACCCTTTAAGCAAAATTAGAAATTGCATTTTCCCCACCTGAACCAAGGTGACCGATAGATCCTTTCAGAATGCATAGTTAAGCGCACGCATGCGCTTAAATATTTGGGAACCAGGAGATGAACTTACCATCGATGGTCTTCCGATTGTTGCTGGGCAGCAGTTTGGAGTAGGGTGGTGGTGGAGTTTCTGAAAACAAGAAAGAGAGAACAAAAAAATAAGTTTATTTTTTGGTGGTGGGAGTTCCCCTCAGCTTTCAGATGTAAACGTGGCCATGCCTGCACAATGACTGTGAAATTAGATACTAATTTTCCTCTTGGCATAAACAGAAAATCGAGGTGTTCGGACATTAGTGCCAACCACAAAGGCAAAGGCCATCCCTGGAATGAGTGGGTTGTCTTATGAGGAAAGGTTGGACAAACCGGGCTTGTTCCCACTGGAGTTTAGAAGAGCGAGGGGTGACTTGATTGAAGTTTACAAGATCCTGAATGGCCTTGACAAGTTGGACATCAAAAGGACGTTTCCTCTTCTAGTTGAGTCCAGGACTAGGGGGGTCACTGGTTTAAAATTAGGGGTCGCCCTTTTAGGACAGAGATGAGGAGAAATTGTTTTCTCTCTGAGGGTTGTGTGACTTTGGAACTCGCTGCTCCGAAGATGGTGGAGGCGGGGCCACTGAATATTTTTAAGGCAGAGGTAGATGGATCCTTGTTAGGCCAGGGAATCAAAGGTTATCGGGGGTAGATGGGAATGTGGAAATCGAAACACAAGAGGGTCAGCCGTGATCTTATTGAATGACAGAGCAGGCTCGAGGGGCTGAATGGTCTACTCCTGTTCCTATTTCTTATCGCAACCCCGATACCAATCAATCACTCGGTGCCAGTATCAGTTGAGTATCAGCCTGCCAATCCTTCCGACACGTGCCAATGGCAGAAAATAAGAGTGGGACAGATTCCTGGTCAGCCATGGGATGGGAAGAACGTTGGAGCCTCTACCATCACTATCCACAGCTCCAGGCTACAACAAAAAGTGCATGTTGCCATAGCTCCTAACTCTGAATGAACTGTAACACACCATCTAGAAGGTAGCACCTGCGACAATGCAGCACTCCTCAGGAGGCACCAGCCTTGAGTTTCTGGAGCAGGTCTTGAACCAGCAACCTTTGCAACTCCGCTAAGAGGGTACTGCTGCTGACTTGAGCTACAGCAGACACCTGAAACTCTAACAGAGACCTGGTCTGCTTATTCAGGCGGATGACAATGTGGGAGCACGGGGCTATTGGAAAAAGAGAAAGGGATTTTCCTACTGTTCGAGTCCAACCATACTCTTTCAATGAATGAGATGAAATAAGCCGTCACCATGTTCGTTTCCATGGGACCTTGCCACATGTAAACTGACCGGTCTACATCACCTTTCCGAGCCTTTGAGTTTTCTCTTCAAATCTATCACTTTCCCAGAAAGCTAGCCTTATGCTCTTTGCAAACGTTCTCTTCGCCAAGTATTTTCTCATGCAAACAAAAGATGAATTGATAGGCAGCGAGGGACCTCCATAAGTGGCTCTGCCAGGGATTGGGAGGGCAGAGTTGATGGAGGTCATGGGCTTATGTTTTCGGTCCCCAGTCACTAGTTCCAGACGTGCAGATGTTGAGAGACTGCGTTAATTGTATAAACTCAGGTTAAGTATCTACGGGTGGAGGGCATTGATTGGATGATTAGTGCTGTGTGACCGTTCACTCAGGGAGTCCGAGTTGCTATAGCACCCTGCCCTTGTGCATGCGTGTTATATTCTGTGGGCAGAGATGGTAGAGATTCGAACGTTCTTTCCACCACAAGGCTGACCAGCAATCTCTCCTGCTCTGACTGTCTGCCATTGAGTATGTGTTGGAAGGATTTACAGGCTGATATGCAACCTGTTTGGCCGCGTTACAGAAGCAACTACTTGGTCCATCAAATCCTGGGGTGCGACTCAAACCCGGAGCCGCTAGCTTAGAGGAAGGGACGGGTACCCACTGTGCCTCAAGCCTCAAGACCTCCTCATTATATGTGCTGAAGGGCAGGTGGTGGCATGGTGGTATTGTTACTGGACTAGTATTCCAGAGATCCAGGGTAATGCTTTGGGGACCTGGGCTCTGATCCCACCAATGGCAGACGGTGAAATTTGAATCCAATAAAAATTTGGAATTAAAAGCCTGGTGATCATCATGAAACCATTGTCGTAAAAACCCATCTGGTTCACTAATGTCCTTTAAGTAGGGGAAGATCTGCCGTCCTTACCTGCTCTGGTCGACATGTGACTCCAGACCCACAGAAATGTGGTTGACTCTTAAAAATTCCCTCTGAAAACAAGGGCAATTAGCCAGTGACACCCACATCCCTCATTGACACTGGTGTGGGAGTAACGTTAGGAGCTACATGCTTGTAATGTTGCACTCTGTGAATAAATGTAAAGATGGGTTTCTGGTCTCCTACTTCAACTGGCAGTCAGCAGTTTAACAAACTCGGGGTCAGATGGAACATCCATGCGGGAATCGTCTCCCTACACTCCGCTCCTGGTCGTGCAAAATGACGACTTGGGGAGTAGCTGGTGCCATCAGGCCTGCCAGGAGAGGGCTGGAGGAATGCATGAGTGCAGGGCTGCCACGTTTTTTTGCATTTGTATGTGGATGGTTGGGTACGTGCGCTCCTTTCCACCGCCGCTCAGCCTGTGTCACAATAGGCGTGAAGTGCGGTAGGGACAAGATGAGAATGCAAGATGCTTAACTCGTGACCGGCACCTCCACCAACCAGCGAGGGAAGATCAGAAGGCACAGACGAATTAATAAAGCTCCTGCCTTATGCTCACTGACCGACACCGCTTTCCGGTCCAGCAGCAAAGTTATTTCAAGATTCTTATCCTTGTTTTCAAGGTCCTCAGCCCCTCCTATCTCCGTAACCTCCTCCAGCCCCTACACCCCTCCCTAACTCCGTAACCTCCTCCAGCCCCTACAACCCTCCCTATCTCCGTAACCTCCTCTGGCTCCTACACCCCTCCCTATCTCCGTAAACTCCTCCAGCCCCTACACCCCTCCATATCTCTAACCTCCTCCGGCCCCTACACCCCTCCCCATCTCCATAACCTCCTCTGGCCCCTACATGCCTCCCTATCTCCGTAACCTCCTCCGGCCCCTACACCCCTCCCTATCTCCATAACCTCCTCTGACCCGTACAGCCATCGCTATCTCCATACCTTCCTCTGGCCCCTACACCCCTCCCTATCACTGTAACCCCCTCCAGCCCCTACACCCCTCCCTATCTCTGTAACCTCCTCCAGCCCCTATACCCCTCCCTATCTCTGGAACCTCCTACAGCCCTCCCTATCTCTGTAACCTCCTCCAGACCCTACACCCCCTCCCTGTCTCTGTAACCTCATCCAGCCCCTACACCCTTCCCTATCTCTGTAACCTCCTCCAACCCCTACACCCCTCCCAGTCTCTGCAACCCCTCCAGCCCCTACACCCCTCCCTATCTCTGTAACCCCCTCCAGCCCCTACACCCCTCCCTGTCTCTGTAACCTCCTCCAGACCCTGCACCCCTCCTTATCTCCATAACCTCCTCCAGCCCCTGCACCCCTCCCTATCTCTGTAACCTCCTCCAGCCCCTACACCCATCCCTATCTCTGTAACCTCCTCCAGCCCCTACACCCCTCCCTATCTCTGTAACCTCCTCCAGCCTCTACAACCCTCCCTGTCTCTGTAATCCCCTCCAGCCACTACACCGCTCCCTATCTCTATAATCTCCTTCAGGCCCTACCCCCCTCCCAATCTCTGTAACCTCCTCCAGCCCCTACACCCCTCCCTATCTCTGTAACCTCCTCCAGCCCCGACACCCCTCCCTATCTCTGTAACCTCCTCCAGCCCCTACACCCCTCCCTATCTCTGTAACCTCCTCCAGCCCCTACACACCTCCCTATCTCTGTACCCTCGTCAAGCCCCTACAATCCTCCCCATCTCTATCACCTCCTCCAGCCCCCTACAACCCTCCCTCCCTACAGGTGTTGTATAAATCCACGTGGTTGTTGTTGTTGGTGCCGGTTTGAGTCAGGACGTAGTGAGCAAAGGGGAAGAAGGAATTGTCCAAACAATCAGACTCAACAATGTTTATCATATCAGTAGAACCACCTCCCCACCAGTAAATATACTACCTGCTGCGGAACTGACCTGCGAAGTCCCCCAGCTTGATCTTTAACTTCATGTGGAGCTAGATGAGCTCAGGCAGGGATACTGACTACCATTGAAGGGTCCTGGTAGAAACCTGGGCCTTCGGAAGTACTGGGAGAATCGATTAGCTGGTCAGTTGTTGTATTGCTGGTTGTGGGAGCTTGCTGTGCACAAATTGTCCCCGCATTTCCCACGGGACATTAGAAATAGTCGGTCATTTGGCCTCTCAAGTTTGATCTGCTATTCAGTAAGATCACAGCTGATCTTCTGACTGAACTCCACTTTTCTGCCCCATCTCAATTCCAGAAGCCTATCGACCTCCATCTCGAATCTACTTGACTATTTTTTTTATTGTTCCTTCACGGGATGTGGGTGTCGCTGGCTAGGCCAGCATTTCTTGCCCATCCCTAATTGCCCTCAACACGGTGAGCCGCCACAGGTCTCTGGGGGTAGAGAACCCCAAAGATTCACCACCCTCTTGAGTGAAGAAATTTCTCTTCATCCCAATCCAAAATGGCCAACCCCTTACCCTGAGACTGTGAACCCAAGTTCGGGGTGGGGTGGGGGAGGTTTGGGTAGCAGTGAGGGGGGGGGGGCATGCAGTGGTGGGCAGTGGAGGCTGTTGAAAAACAGCCTCCCAGGATATATCCTGTCAAACCCTCCAATGTCAAGACTATAGAGTGGGTGCAGAGAATGGTTCCAGGGATGAGGAGCTTCAGTTCCCATGAATAGATTGGAGAAGCTGGGGCTGTTATCCCTGAAGAAAAGAAGGTGAGAGGAGATTTGACAGAGGCGTTCAAAACCAGGAGGGGTCTGGACGGAGTAGATAGGGACAAACGGTTCCCATTGACAGAAAGATCGAGAACCAGAGGGCACAGGTTAAAGGTGACTGGAGAAAGAAGCAATGGAGACATGAGGAGAACCAATTTTCACGCAGCGAGCGGTGAGGATCTGGAATGCGCTGCCCGAGAGCGTTGGGGGAGGCGGATCTGATCGAGGATTTCAAAAGGGGATTGGGTCATTATCTGAAGAGGAAGAAAGCACAGAGCTACGGGGGAAATGTGGGGGAGTGGGGCGAGGTGAGTCGCCCTTGCGGTGAGCTGGCAGGGGCACAATTGGGGCTGAATGGCCTCCCCCTGCGCTGTAACCACCCTGCGATTCTACTCTGCAGCCAATTTGCGCACAGCAAGCTCCCACAAACAGCAATGCGACAATGCCCCTGAAGACCATCCATTTTTAGCAAAGTTGGTTGAGGGATAAATATTGGGTCCCAGGACCCGAGGAGGGGATGGGGTGGGGGATGGTGAGGGGAGGGGGAGACACTTTCCCCCCCTATTAGCCCCCCCCCCGACCCGGCTCCGCTCCACTGCTGTTCTTCCAGTAGTGGCCCTGGGACCTTTCAGGGCGAGCACTGAGGGTGTTGCTGCACCACATGGACTGCGGAGGCTCACCACCACCACCTTCTCAAGGGGCAGTTAGGGACAGGGCAATAAACATATGCAAGAGTAAAAAATAAATTACAACACTTTAAAAAGTAAAAGCGGTAAATTGTCGCAAGGTGCTTTAGGCGCTATACAAATGCAGTTTTAAAACATAAAACACACTCAGAGGAGACATTCGGGGTTAATTGTCGCAAGGTGCTTTAGGCGCTATACAAATGCAATTTTAAAACATAACAAAACACACTCAGAGGAGACATTCGGGGTTATTCCCGCAGATTTGCTTGCTCTTTTCGCTAAAGGAGTAAAATCCGTGCAAAACGAATGCGGAAAGGGCACTTTCCCACGAGTTACCTGGCTCACACAGCCTGCTGAAGTGGTAAGGGTTGCAGCAGACGGTGGGGTGATCTTCGGACATCCTCCAGAAGCAGTCGCAGATGCACAGGCGCTTGAGCTGGTGGAGGTGCTTGAGGTCCGGCCAGCGGAAGAGTTTGCAGGTCAGCACTTGCGGCCAGTAGTGCTGCTTGCCGATCCGCAGCTCGCTCCGGGGGAAGGACACGCAGCGGGTGCGGTCGTCGGTGCCCCTGGCTTCCAGCGCCCGGGCCAGCAGCTCCAGCTGCTCGTCTTTCAGCCTCTTCAGGAGGGAGTGGGTGGCCAGCTTCAGTCCGCTCTGCGGGTCCTGATCCGCATTCTGGCCGCTCTCTCCTCCCGGCTTGGAGCAACGGCTCCTCCACAGTCTCCGCACAACCCCCGAGCGTCTGGACCCAAACATGCGACGCCCACAGCTCAAGAAATAGGCATTCAAACTAGAGAGAGAGAGAGAGTATTGAGAACCAGCAGGGTGGGGGTCGGGGAAAGAGAATTTGCTGGGGGGATAAAAGTTAAGCTAAAGAAATGAGAGATGAAGGGAGACAAAACAGGAAAAAAACTAGTAACTAATGTAAAAACTCTTTACAATCTTCTCTCAAATTTTTTACAAATTTCTATCAAATTTTATAACTTTCCTTCAAACTTTTTTTATAATCTTCCAAACTTTTTTACAATCTTTCAAGCTTTTTTTCATAACTTTCTCTCAAACTGTTTTTACAATCTTCTCTCAAACTTTTTTACAAAGTTCTTTCAAACTTTATAACCTTCCTTCAAACTTCTTTAATAATCTTTCAAACTATTTTATAATCTTCTTCCAAACTTTTCAAATAATCTTTCAAACTTTTTTTTAACAATCTTCTCTCAAACTTTTTTACAAAGTTCTTTCAAACTTTATATAAACCTTCCTTCAAACTTTTTAAATAATCTTTCAAACTATTTTTACAATTTTTTTAAACACAGTTTTCAAACTTTTTAATAATCTTTCTTTTTTTTAAACAAACTTCTTTCAGGTTTTTACATGGTAATTTCAAACATTTTTTAAACAATCTTCTTTCACTCCATTTTTTCCAAAGTTTACAAACTCTTGAAACCGACGCCCCCTTTGAAAAGTAACGTGAAAGTGACACATGTTAAAATCCCAGGTTGATTTCCAAAGTTTATAATCGACCTGCAACTTGCTTAAAGACAAAAAAAAACTTTCAGAAATACTCCCATCCTCTCTCGCTTTTTTTGTTCCATTAAAAAAGCCACGATAAAAGGGGGCGTTTTAATTCCTCTCTAAGTTTACAATTTGACAAACGTCACTTTGACTTGACCTCCCCTCTCCCCAACACTCCAAAAATATAAACATCAACTCACCTCCAAACTGTTCTCCGAGTAATGCCCTTTAAAACTAAGGCGAGTAGCACCCTCCACTCTTCTCCTGGTTACAACAATCCCTCCCGATGCTTCTGTGGTCTCCCAAAGTCTGGGATAACAGGGACTTCACCTCTTACTTTTCTGCAGTTTACATAAGATTGATGAAAAGCTGGGAGAGAGAGAGAGCTCAAAAAGCAACCCTCCTCATCTTACAAACATTCTCCTTTCCTCTTGCACCACCCCCTGCTCATCTTTTGAGAACCCATTGGTCAGACTTGGCCACAGTCAGAGGGAAGAAGGCGGGACAAGGGATTGAATGGGGAAAAAGAATTTCCCTTTAACCCTTTCACGTTAGGATTAAAGAAAACAGCTTGGCATTTCACTCTTTTCTCTGTGTTAACCCCTTCTTCCGATCAAATTGGAGGAACCCTTTGAAACTGTCTCCTCCCTTGACAAAAGCAAAATGCTACGTTGCTGGAACTCTGAAATAAAAACAGAAAACGCTGGGAAAAACTCAGCAGGTCTGGCAGCATCTGTGGAGAGAGGAACAGAGCTAACGTTTCAAGTCCGTATGATTCTCCTTCGGAGCTAAAGTGGAAATGTGATGGATTGTAGACTGTTTAAGAGGGGATAGAGCAAAATAGAAGATCAGGGATAGATGGGAGCTCGAAAGAGATTGACAAAGATGTCATGGACCCCGGACAAAAGTAGTGTTAATGATAACGTTAAAGACTAAAGAAGGTGCTGATCGTGGCATAAAGGTATGAATAGCAGAATGTCCTCCCTTGACAACTTGTCCTAAGATTTATAAGAATTATTCAGAGTATGAGGAAGTTCAGTCATGTGGATAGGTTGGAAAAGTTGGGACTGTTCTCCTTGGGGAAGAGAAGGCTGAAAGGAGGTTTGATAGAGGCGTTCAGAATCAGGAGGGGTCTGGATAGAGTAGACAGGGAGAAACTGCTTCCATTGGCGGAAGGATCGAGAACCAGAGGGACACAGGTTTCAGATGACTGGCAAAAGAAGCAATGGTGACATGAGGAGAAACTTCCATCACGCAGCGAGTGGTTAGGATCTGGAATGCGCTGCTTGAGGGTGTGGGGGAGGGAGGGTCAGTCAAGAGGGAATTGGATAATTTCTGAAGAGAGAAAGGTTTCAGGGCTACATGGAAAACGTGGGGGAGTGGGACGAGATGAGTTGCTCTTGCAGAGAGTCGGCACGGACACGATGGGCTGAGTTGCCTTCTGTTTTGATTGATGAGGGTAGTGCAGTGAATTTTAGTAAGGCATTTGACAAGGTCCCACATGGCAGACTGGTCAGAAAAGTGAGATCCCATGAGATGAATTACAGGGGAAGGTGTCAAGTTGGATCCAAAATTGACTCAGCAACAGGAAACGAAGGGTAAGGGTCAATGGATGTTTTTGCAAATGGAAATCAGTTCCACAGAGATCAGTGTTTAGGGCCCTTTATGTTTATTGTATATTTTAATGATTTGGGCATAAATGTGGGATTCATGATTGGGAAATTTGCAGATGACACAAAAATTGGCCGTGTACTTGATGGGAAGAGGATAGCTGTTGTCTCCAGATTGATATCAATGGTTTGGCTGAGTGGGCAGGAAAGTGGGAGATGGAATTCAATCCGGGAAAGTGTGAGGTAATGCATTTGGGGAGGGCAAACAAAGCAAAGGAGTACTCAATAAACGGGAGGATATTGAGAGAGGCTGAGTAATTGAGAGAGCTTGGAGTGCGTGTCCACAGGTCCTTGAAGGTGTCAGGACAGGCAGACAAGGTGGTAAAGAAAGCATGTGGAATGCTTTCCTTTATTGGACGAGGCATTGAATACAAGAGCAGGGATGCGATGATGGGACAGCTTAATACGCTGGTTAAGCCACAGCTGGAATTTTGTTCACCACATTACAGGAAGGACATAATTGCTTTGGAGACAGCACAGAGGAGATTTACAAGAATGCTGCCAGGGCTTGAAAATTGCAGCGATGAGGAGAGATTGGACAGGCTGGGGTTGTTTTCCTTAGAACAGAGGAGGCTGAGGGGTGACCTAGCTGAGGTGTATAAAATTATGAGGGGCCTAGATAGGGTATACAGGAAAGACTTGTTTCCCCAAGCTGAGGGTTCAGTTACCAGGGGGCATAGATTTAAGGTGATAGGTAGAAGGATTAGTGGGGACATGAGGAAAAACCTTTTTCCTGGGGGAGGTAGTGGTATAATGGTATCGTCTAGCATTCCAGGGTAATTCTCTGGGGATTTAGGTTTAAATCCCACCATGGCAGATGGTGAAATTTGAATTCAAACAAAAACCTGGAATTAAAAGTCTGATGATGATCACAAAGCTAATGTCATAAAAAAAAAACCATCTGGTTCACTAATGTCCTTTAGGGAAGGAAATCTGTCATCCTTACCTGGTCTGGCCTACATGTGACTCCAGACCCACAGCAGTAAATGCTGGCCTAGCAGTGACACCCACATCCCATGAATTAATTTTTTAAAAAACACAGCAGGGTGGTCGGTGTCTGGAAATGACCGCCTGAATCAGTGGTTGAGGCTGAAATGTTCAACTCATTTAAAAGGTACTTGGATCTGCATCTGCAAAGCTTCGGACCAGGTGCTGGAAAGTGGGACTAAAATCAGCGCCTAGTTTCTTTTTCATTTTTTCTGGCCGGCTGAATGATGGGCTGAATGGCCTCTTTCTGCCCTAACTTTCCTATTGTTCTGTAACTATTCTGGAAATCTACGATTGTGTAGCACCTTTCATGCAGTAAGATGTCCCTCGGTGCTTCACAGGAGCATTATTAGACTTAAATTTGACCCCGAGCTCCGTGATGAGATATTAGGGACAGGTGATCAAAAGCTCAGTCAAAGAGGGCGGTTTTAAGGAGCATCTTTTCAGAAGTGAAATGAGGAAATACATCGACTCACAAAGGGTGTTAGAAGTGTTGGGCCCTCTTCTGCAAATGGCAGTCGATGCTGGATCAATTAATTTTAAACCTGAGATCAATAGATTCTTGTTAACGAGTTAAGGGATGTGGGGCAAAGGCAGGTTGATGGAGTTAGGTCACAGATCAGCCACTGAATGGCAGGACAAGCTCAAGGGACTGAATGGCCTCCTCCTGTTCCTAAAAGAGGAGAGAGACAGAGGGGCAGAGAGATTCATGGAGGGAATTCCAGGCAGCTGAAGGCACAGCCGCCGATGGTGGAGCGATGGGAATCGGGGGATGCGCAAGAGGCCGGAATTGGAGGAGCGCAGAAATCTCGGAGGGATGTAGGGGCTGGAGGAGGTTACAGAGATAGGGAGGGGTGTTGGGGCTGGAGGAGGTTACAGAGATAGGGAGGGTTGTAAGGGCTGGAGGAGGTTACAGAGATAGGGAGAGATGTAGGGACTGGAGGAGGTTACAGAGATTAGGAGGGTTGTAGGGGCTGGAGGAGGTTACAAAGATAGGGAGGGTTGTAGGGTCTGGAGGAAGTTACAGAGATAGGGAGGGGTGTAGGGGCTGGAGGAGGTTACAGAGATAGGGAGGGGTGTAGGGGCTGGAGGAGGTTACAGAGATATGGAGGGGTGTAGGGGCTGGAGGAGGTTACAGAGATAGGGAGGGGTGTAGGGGCTGGAGGAGGTTACAGAGATAGGGAGGGGTGTAGGGGCTGGAGGAGGTTACAGAGATATGGAGGGGTGTAGGGGCTGGAGGAGGTTACAGAGATAGGGAGGGGTGTAGGGGCTGGAGGAGGTTACAGAGATAGGGAGGGGTGTAGGGGCTGGAGGAAGTTACAGAGATAGGGAGGGGTGTAGGGGCTGGAGGAGGTTACAGAGATAGGGAGGGGTGTAGGGGCTGGAGGAGGTTACAGAGATAGGGAGGGGTGTAGGGGCTGGAGGAAGTTACAGAGATAGGGAGGGTTGTCGAGGCTGGAGGAGGTTACAGAGATAGCGTGCAGAGATACATCTATTTTGCTTCACATTCTCAAACAGAATTTCACCCTGTTTCGCAACCTATCCAACGTTCCTGACCTCCGAACACCCTGCCCTGCAAATATTTCCTCTTCCACGTATCTTCCAATTGTTGAAATCAAGTCTCATTATCTCCTACACATTCCATTCCCAGGCTTTGGAACTCCTCACCTCCAACAAATGCATACGTGGGTCTAGCCATTACTCTCTCACTTGGCTAATCTCTGCAGCTGCTTGTCAGACTTGGTGGCCCCCTTCACCAGAGGCCTTGGGCCTTCAGCCTGGCCTCCCCAATTCTCAAAATGCCAGGTGAGCTGAATCACAAAGGGCAGGGTCAGACAGTCAGACGCAGCCAGTATAAGTCACACCCTGTTCCAGGCTGACCACAGACCACAGATATCAACAAAGCCCAAACCGAAGAGGCTCAGAGGCACCATAACCGTTTAGTCATCAGACAGCCAGGGACTCAGCTGAGACCAGGCAGCAACAGGGGCCTTTGCCTTCAGTTCCGGACCCAAGGCAGCACAGACCAGGAATTCAAATCAGGGTATGCAGCCTGCAGTATCGCTCTGAACTCCTGCACTGTTGCTAAGTTATCGGACCTGCTAATCTGACATCCAGTACTGAATGAGCGGAGATTTCCCCCAATTGGGAACACTCAAGACGTTGCCAATATTCCCTGCTCCAAACCCCGTTCCCTGGCTGCTAGCCCCATCCCTCTCCATGGCACCTGCCTGAGGCTAAACCAGGCATTTTGCACTCTGGGTGTCAGGTTTGACCCCGAAAGGAGCTTTCGACCAGATACACACACCACCTATTTCTGTGCTGCTGTTACCCTCAATCATGCCTTTGTTACCTGTAGATTGGACTATTCCAACAAACTTCTGGTCTGTCGTCCACATTCTATCCTCTGTAAACTTCAGACCATCCAAAACCCTGCTGCCTGAGTCTTAACTCGCACCAGGTCACTTTCACCCATCTCTCCCCCTGTGCTTAACGGTTCCTGGTCAAGAACCTTCATTTCAAATTTTCCATCGCTATTTTCCAATCCCTCTGTGGACCTCGTGCACCCTCCCCTCAATAACCTCCTCCAGCCCCTACACCCATCCCCTCAATAACCTCCTCCAGCCCCTACACCCCTCCCCTCAATAACCTCCTCCAGCCCCTACACCCATCCCCTCAATAACCTCCTCCAGCCCCTACACCCCTCCCCTCAATAACCTCCTCCAGCCCCTACACCCCTCCCCTCAATAACCTCCTCCAGCCCCTACACCCCTCCCCTCAATAACCTCCTCCAGCCCCTACACCCCTCCCTTCAATAACTTCCTCCCGCCCCTACACCCCTCCCTTCAATAACCTCCTTCAGCCTCTACGATCCTCCCCTCAATAACTTCCTGCAGCCCCTACACCCCTACCCTCAATAACCTCCTCCAGCCCCTAGAACCCTCCCCTCAATAACCTCCACCAGCCCCTACACCCCTCCCCTCAATAACCTCCTCCAGCCCCTACACCCGTCCCTATCTCTGTACTCCTGTAGACCCTACTCCCCTCCATATCTCTAAGCTCCTCCAGTCCCTACACCCCTCCCTATCTCTGTAACCTCCTCCAGCCTTTACACCTGTCCCTATCTCTGTAACCTCCTCCAGCCCCTACAATACTCCCTATCTGTGTAACATCCTCTAGCCCCTACATCCCTCCCTATCTCTGTAACCTCCTCCAGCCCCTACACCCCTCCCTATCTCTGTAACCTCCTCCAGCCCCTACACCCCTCCCTATCTCTGTAACTTCCTCCAGCCTCTACACCCCTCCGAGATCTCTGCGCTCCTCCCATTCCAGCCTCTTGCGCATCCCCCGATTCCCATCGCTCCACCATTGGCGGCCGTGCCTTCAGCTGCCTGGGGCGGGGGGGGGGGGGGGGGGGGGTGGGTGGGTGGCCTGAGCTCTTGAATTCCCTCCCTAAACCTCTCTGCCCTCCTCTCTCTCTCTCTCTCCTCCTTTAAGACACACCTTAAAACCGACCTCTTTGACTAAACCTTTGGTCGCCTGAGCCTAATATCTCTTTAAGTGGCCCGGGGTCAAATTCTGCTTCATAACAAACTTGTGAATCACTTCAGGGCATTTTATCATGATAAGCGTGTGACTCAATGAGCCACTTGACCTTCTGACTCTATGTATAAGCTGTTGTAAGGCTCCAAGTTACATTTGGTGGGTGCCTTTACCTGCTGAGCCATTGGGGTGGACTGTTTGTTTATTTTCTCAGTATGAGGGCACTTGCCAGGCAAGGAATGAGAGAACTTTGCCCGGGAGTGATGTAATGCTCCTAAATATTTATTTGTCCAATTATGTCAGAATTCAGGCCATTCAAGGCCTGTGCGCCACGGTTTCCTTCGTTTGTTGAAGAAAAGAAATCCAGTTGGAATTATTTATAGTTCATTGAAGAAACCTGTTGTTCGTCCTACCCAGCCCATTTCCTAAACTGTTAATTGTTTGGCGTTTCATTCAGAACAGGTATTTTTATAATATTTTGTGGGACTGCTTTTTAAAAATACACACTCGCGCGTGATGCACAATGTTGTCTCCGGCGTACATGTCACCCTACAAATTATCCCCGTCTCCGCACTGGCATTTATTTATGGGTTGTACAGGAGAGGGCTTTCAATGTGCTGAAAACCGAGGTGTGTACAGGATTACAAAAATGGCTGCAGCACAGAAAGAGGTCATTCGGCCCATTGTGGCTGCGCCGGCTCTCCAAATGAGCCATCCGTTTAGTTCACCCCACCCCACCGCCCCCCCCACCCCCCCAGATCCCGCCTTCTCCCCGTAACCCTGCACATTCTTCCTTTTCCAATTGCAATCTAATTCCTCCTGAATGCCTCGATTGAACCTGCCTCCACCCACACTCTCGGGCAGCACATCCTAGGCCCTAACCACTCGCTGCGTACAAACGTTTCTCCCCGTGTGGCCATTGCCGCCTTCTCTCTCCGACCATCTTAAATCTGTGGCCCTCTGGTTCTCGATCCTTCCACCAATGGGAACAGTTCCCCCCCCCAACACTCCCCGATCTACTCTGCCCAGGACCCTCCTGACTTTGAACACCTCTACCAAATCCCCTTCAACCTTCTCTTCTCCAAGGAGAACAGTCCGAACTGCTCCAAACTATCCATGCAACTGAAGTTCCTCATCCCTGGAACCATTCTCATGAATGTTCTCTGCGCTCTCTCCAACGCCTTCACATCCTTCCGAATGTGCGGCACCCAGAACTGGACACAATACTCGAACTGAGACCAAACCAGAGTTTTATACATGTTTAACGTAACCTCCTTGCTCTTGTACTCTATGCCCCTATTAATAAAGCCTAGGATGCTGTAAGCTATGACACTGCTAATACTAACTCATCCTGTCCTAGAACTTCAAAACTGTGGAATTCCTCCCCTTCTTTAGTATTTCCAGCCTTGAATGAGTCAACAGGATTTTCAACTCCAAGTTTGAAGTCCCTCATCATCAACAACTTGCATTCATATAGCCTCTTTAACGTTATAAAACATCCCCAAGTGCTTCACAGGAGTGTTATCAGACAACATCTGGCCCCGAGCCACATAAGGAGCTATTAGGGACAGATGGCCAAAAGCTTGGTCAAAGAGGTCGATTTTAAGGAGCGTCTTAAAGGAGGAGTGAGAGACAGGGAGAGAGACAGAGAGAGAGAGAGAGGTGGAGAGTTTAGGGAGCAAATTCCAGAGCTTAGGGCCCCCAAGCAGCTGAAGGCACAGCCGCTAGTGGTGGAGCAATGGGAATCAGGGGTGCGCAAGAGGCCAGAATTGGAGGAGCGCAGAGGTCTTAGAGGGCCATAGGGGCTGGAGGAGGTTACAGAGATAGGGAGGGGTGTAGGGACTGGAGGAGGTTACAGAGATAGGGAGGGGTGTAGGGGCTGGAGGAGGTTTCCGAGACAGGGAGGGGTGTAGGGGCTGGAGGAGGTTACAGAGATAGGGAGGTTTGTTGGGACTGGAGGGGGGTTACAGAGATAGGGAGGGGTGTAGGGGCTGGAGGAGGTTACAGAGATAGGGAGGGATTATAGGGGCTGGAGGAGGTTACAGAGATAGGGAGGACTGTAGGTTCTGGAGGAGGTTACAGAGATAGGGAGGGGTGTAGGGGCTTGAGGAGGTTACAGAGATAGGGAGGGGTGTAGGTTCTGGAGGAGTTACAGAGATAGGGTGGAGTGTAGGGGCTGGAGAAGGTTACAGAGATAGGGTTTTAGGGGCTGGAGGAGGTTTCAGAGATAGGGAGGGGTGTAGGTGCTAGAGGAGGTTACAGAGATAGGGAGGGGTGTAGGTGCTGGAGGAGGTTACAGTGATAGGGAGGGGTGTAGGGGCTGGAGGAGGTTACAGAAATAGGGAGGGGTGTAGGGGCTGGAGGACGTTACAGAGATAGGGAGGGGTGTAGGGGCTGGAGGAGGTTACAGACATAGGGAGGGGTGTAGGGGCTTAAGGAGGTTACAGAGATAGGGAGGAGTGTAGGGGCTGGAGGAGGTTACAGAGATAGGGAGGGGTGTAGGGGCTGGAGGAGGTTACAGAAATAGGGATGGGTTGTAGGGGCTGGAGGAGGTTACAGAGATAGGGAGTGGTGTAGGGGCTGGAGGAGGTTACAAAGATAGGGAGGGGTGTAGGGGCTGGAGGATGTTACAGAGATAGGGAGGGGTGTTGGTGCTGGAGGAGGTTACAGAGATAAGGAGGTGTGTAGGGGCTGGAGGAGGTTACAGAGACAGGGAGGGGTGTAGGGGCTGGAGGAGGTTCCAGAGGTAGGGAGGTTTGTTGGGGCTGGAGGAGATTCCAGAGATAGGGAGGGGTGTAGGGGCTGGAGGAGGTTACAGAGGTAGGGAGGGGTGTAGAGGCTGGAGGAGGTTCCAGAGATAGGGTGCATTGTAGGGGCTAAATGAGATTGCTGAGATAGGGAGAGGGCAAGGAGCGTTTGGATCATGAAGGCGAGATCTTCAAACTTGAGATGTTGGTGGCATGTGAGCCTCATGTAGCTCAGTGGGCACAGCACAGCCACCACCCCCCCCCCCCCAACCACAAACATGCCCCATTCCATTCTCACCCATTCCTTTCATTCTGAGACCAGAGTATCGGTCAAAACGTCAAGGCCAGTTTTGACTCAGACTGGGAGTCGGGAGGGTGAGTGGCCAAGGTGATGGGGAGGGTTGGGGGGGGTGCAGAGGGGAGAAAAATTTGAAGCTTCTCACACTATCACGTGGGTGTGTCTTGCTCTAACAAAAACTCCGTTATCCACATTCTCGATCCTCCGTCATCACATTTGTCAGTTCATACTCCACACCAGGGAGTTATTAGAAAAGAGACTGCATTTCACTGGTGCCTTTCCTGACCTCAGGGCCTCCCAAAGTGCTTCCCAAAACTTTTCTTTTTGAGGTGCGGGTCACCATCGTGATATAGGAGCAACCACTCTGCGCACAGCAAGATCCCACAAACAGCAAAGCGCTAATGATTAGATCATCTGGGGTTTTTTTTTTTCCAGTAGCGTTGACTGAGGAATCAATACTGATTGGAGGATATCGGGGAAAACCACACCCCCACCCCCAGCCTGTTTCTCTCCCAAAGGGGACCGTGGAATCTGGTACCACCCACCTGATAGAGCAGCCGGGGCCTCTGGCTGACCTCTCATCCTCAAAGACAGGGAAGAATTTCAGACCATCAGTCTGCGTTGGTCACAACCCTGAATCCCAAATGTGAAAGGGCAACACACTCACCCAGTGTTCTATCTAGTCCTTCGTGACAAGAAACCAGTCTTAAGAAAATAACCGATATGGATATTTTTAGGCTGACATTCTAAATAAATAATCGTTTGGTAGTACAGAGCTTGAGTATTGCTGAAAAAAGAGACTATTTTTGTCAAAGTCTTACGCCTCGCACTCATCAGGACAATTTGCAAGAATGCCAAATGTAAAGGGAACAACAATTTATACTGTATGAGAAGACACTGCTGATTGGTTGGTAAGTGGCATATACAGGGAACAACAATTTATACTGTATGGAGAGAGTGCTGATCTGCTTGCCCAACCAATCAGCACTCTCTTCTCATACAGTACAAATTGTTGTTCCCTTCACATTCGGTATTCCTGTGAATTGCCCTGATGAGAGCAAGATGGAGAGCTTCAACAACGAAAAAAAACCCCTCTTTTTTCAGGAATATTCAAATTCTGGATACTAAATGATATAAAACCTCATAATGTAGCGTCAGTGGAAATGGAGTGAACCGGGTAGCCTCTGAGAGAACCGTTCAACCACTGTGGCCCTCGATGCTGTCTCCGCAACTTCACCATCCCTTTCGATGGAGGCCCAACTGAATACAGGGTCATCGGATCAGGAGGAGGCCACTCAGCCCCTCGAGCCTTCCACCATTCGGTGGGATCAAGGCTGATCTGTGACCTAACACCATATCCCAGCCTATAAAATCGCATTCCTTACTACCTTTGGTTAAAAAAAAATCCATCTCTGACTTAGAATGAACAATTGACGTAGCAGTTTGCAGAAGGAAGTTCCAGATAGGAGCCCTCTCCTCTTCAACAGCTTGCTGGACAGGGCAAAACCGGAAGAGGAAAGGAGATTAAGTCAGGCAGCCCCCAGACTGGGTACAAGAGAACGATGAGGGAGGTGAGGGGAAACGAGTGAAGTCCTGGGAAAGGTTAAATCAGCCCGCTGAGGGATCGGCGTTCCTATAATTCCGGCCTCTTTCCCCTCTTCCTACTTCCTTCACCCCACCATCAGCTGCTGTGCCGTCAGCTGCTTGGGCCCTGGACTCCAGAACCCCCTCCCTAAACCCCTCCGTTTTGGAGCAAAGGAGGTCGGGGGGGGGGGAGAATTGATAGAGGGGTACAAGAGTATGGCGGGCTTAGGTAAGGCAGACGAAGGAAAGCTGTTCCCATTGGCTGATGGCACAGGGACCGGGGTGGGTGGGGAGGATGCACAGATTTAAAGTTTTTAAGTAAGGGATGCAGTGGAGGAGGGGGGTGGGGGGTAGGAATGTGAGGTAGAACTTTTTTTTGCGCAGCGAGTGATAATGACCTGGAACTCGCTGCCCACGAAGGGAGGGGGGGGGGGGGGGGGGGGGGGGAGCGGGGGGGGGGGGGGGGGGGGGGGGGGGGCGGTGCGGAAGCGGGACGATGAGTGATTTCAAAAGGAAATTGGACAGGTATTTGAGGGAAATAAGCTCACAGGGCTACGGGGATAAGGGGGGGGGGTGGGGGTGGGGGGGTGGGTGGGTATGCGGAATGGGAGTGACTGGGTTGATCTACGGAGAGAGCAGGTGGGGACTTAGACCATAAGACGTAGGAGCAGAAGTAGGCCATTCGGCCCATTGAGTCTGCTCCGCCATTCACTGAGATCATGGCTGATCTGATAATCTTCAACTCCACTTCCCTGCCTTTTCCCCCATAACCCTTGATTCCCTTACTGATTAAAAATCTGTCTGTCTCAGCCTTGAATATACTTAATGACCCAGCCTCTACAGCCCTCTGCGGTAAAGAATTCCACAGAGTAACAACCCTCTGAGAGAAGAAATTCCTCCTCATCTCTGTTTTAAATAGATGTCCCCCTTCCCTGAGATTATGCCCTCCAGTCCTAGGCTCTCCCTCGGGGGAAACAACCTCTCAGCATCTATGCTGTCAAGTCCTCTAAGAATCTTATACGTTACATTAAGATCACCTCTCTTCTAAACTCCAATGAGTGCAGGCGCAACTTACTCAACCTCTCCTCATAAGAAAATCCCTCCATTCCCGGGATCAACCTAGTGAACCTTCTCTGGGCTGCCTCCAATGTCAGGATATCTTTCCTTAGATAAGGGGACCAAAACTGTTCACGGCATCCTAGGTGTGGTCTAACTAGTGCCTTGTATAGTTTTAGCAAGACTTGACAGGCCGAATGGCCTCCTTCCGTGCCATTATGACTCTGTCACTCTCCGCCTCTCTCTCTCTGTCTCTCTCCCTCTCCCTCTCTCTCTCTCTCCCCCCTCCTCTTTAAGATGCTCCTTAAAACCGGCCTCTTTGACCGAGCTCTTGGTCACCCTGCCCCGAAGGTCTCCTTATGTGAGTTGGGCCGGGATTCTCCGGTCCCGCCAGCAGTGGGTGTCATTGTGGGCAGGACGGGAAAATTCGGAGGGGCAGCCGCTCTCCAAATTTTCCCACCGCACCCGTGACGAAGCCCGGCGGTCCCTCCCGTGACACCTGACTGCGCCTCCTGCGAGTTGGCTCGGGATGCCTTACCCTGTTGGAGGCGCTATATCAATGCACTTTATAGCTGGGCGCGAGGGAGGAGGAAGAACGTGCAGGATGGGGAGATCGGGGCTTAGAAAGAACGGGAGCGGGAAGTTTAGGGAAGCAGTCGGGAGACAGGGGACATTGTGATAGAGGAGAGCTGAAAGCCCCAGTAAAGAGAGGTCCAGTCAGACAATACCTGTTCTCTCATGGCTTAGGCGCTAGGTTAATAGTTATTGGTTTATGACACAACCATTTGCTCATGTGGGCGTCGCTGGTTAGGCCAGCATTTATTGCCCCAACCCCAACTGCCCTTGTTCAGAGGGGCATTTAAGAGTCAACCACATGGCTGTGGGTCTGGAGCCACATGTAGGTCAGACCGGGTAAGGACGACAGATTTCCCTTTCCAAAAGGGACATTAGTGAACCAGATGGGGTTTTTACAACAATCAACAATGGGTTATTGAATTCAAACTGCACCATCTACCCTGGCGGGATTCGAACCCAGGGTCCCCAGAGCATTACCCCAGGGGTAGAATCGGGCCCCCGGCAGGGAGCTAGCGGGAGCGGTGGGGAAGCTGACCGCTGCCCGCGATCGGGCCACGAGCGTGATTCACGCTGGGCGGGCCAATTAAGTCCCACCCCGGCTTTAAGCACCCGCTGGAGCGCTCAGCGCTGCCTGGGTCAGGGTGGGGAGGAGGGTGAGCGCAAGAGGTCCGCGCACACACGTGGGTGCGCGGAGCGAAAGGTCCCTGAGGCACGGAGATGCCTCAGGGCGATGAAGGTTTTGCAAAATAAATAAGCGAATAAGGAATTGCAAAACGTTAAAAAAAAAACAGGCCTCCACCTCACATGACACAGTCACAGGAACATGTTGTCAATGAAATGTTAGCATTTTTACTTTATTTTTGTTTGCTACTGGAAACCTCATCCCGCCCGTGGATGAGGTTTCCTAAAAAAGAAATCCCAAGGCCACTTGGCCTTTTTGTCCACTCTGCCAACCGTAAGGTTGGGCGGGTAGTGAAAAGTTGCATTTAATTGGCACTTTAGTGGGCTTAATGGGCCTGCTGATTGTCGGCAGGTGGGCATCATTTTACGCTCGTTCGGGTCGGGCAAGTGCCTTCCCAACAAGCAAAATATTCTGGCCCAGGTCTCTGGGAATACCAGTCCAGTAACACGACCACAGCACCACCACCTTCCTCCCCCACCCTCCCCGCCCCCAATTAATTGATCCTCACAGACGGGTTAGTGTTGCAAGTGATGTCAAGGGCCTGGAATGCACTGCCTGAGAGTGCAGTGGAGGCAGATTTCCCTGAATCGGATAACTCCCTGGAAGGGAAGAATAATTTGCAGGGAAAGGGTGGGGGGGAGCGGGTCTGTCAAGCTGCTCTGGCAAGAGAGCCAGCATGGGTAGGAGAGACCGAATGGCCTCCTCCGAGGCTGTAACCATTCTACGATGCAATATTCAATCGGGGAGGACGAAATGAGAGAGAGCGGAGGGAAGGGGGCAAGGCGGTCGCGAGAAAGTTGGTTGGAGGGGGGGAGAGGAGGTGGAAAAAGAGGAGAGACAGGGTGAGAAAGGAGAGAGGGAGAGAGAAAGGGAGGGGAGGAGGTGGGAAAAGAAGGAAGAGGACGGGCACTGAGAGGAGGTGGGGGGGGGAGAAGAGGAATGAGGGAGAATAACAGAGAGAGGGAGAGAGAGAGAGAAAGGGCAAAAAAAGAAGTGGGGAAAGTGTAAGAGAATTAAGTGAGAGAAAGCAAGAAACTGAGAGAGAAACAGGGAGATGGGACAAGAAAGAAACACATAGCGAGGAAAAGAACAATGAAGAAAGGTGCTGAAGGGGGCGGAATGTGGTTGGAGCTGGAGAGAAAACAAGGAAAGTGCAGGGTGGAAAGAGAGAGACAAAATAGAGGTGAGAGGCGAGGGGAGAGAGGAAGCGAGGCAAAGAAAAGAGAGAGGGAGAGAGGGAGGGAGTGTGCGAGAGAGGGGGGAACAGAAAGAGAGAGACGGAGGGGGAGAAAGAAAGGATGAGAGGGAGGGTGTATATGAGAGAGGGAGGGAGAGAGAGAAAGGGAGAGAGGGAGCGAGAAAGGGGAGAAGGGGGGAGAAATGCAGACAAAGGAAGAGACAGTGAGAAAGAGAGAAAGGGGGAGAGGGAGAGAAAAGAGAAGAAGGAGGGAGAAACGGAGGGAGTGAGAAAGAGAGAAAGGGAGAGAGGGAGGGTGAGAGAGAAAGGGAGAGAGAGTGAGAGGGAAGGTGAGAGAGAGAGGGGAATTGAAAGGGAGAGGGAGGGTGAGAGAGGGAGAAGAAAGGGAGAGAGGGGGAGAGAAAGGGAGAGAGAGAGAGATAGGAAGAGAAAGAGAGAGGGGAATAGAAAGGGTGAGAGGAGGAGAGAGGGAGAGAGAAAAGGAGAGATGGGGAGAGAGAGGGAGAGAGAAAGGGAGGGAGGGAGAGAGAAAGTGAGAGAGAGAGAGGGAGGGAAAGAGAGAGGGGAATAGAAAGGGAGAGAGGGGGAGAGAGAGGGAGAGAGAAAAGGAGAGAGGGGGAGAGAAAGTGAGAGAGAGAGGGAGAGAAAGAGAGAGGGGAATAGAAAGGGAGAGAGGGGGAGAGAGAGGGAGAGAGAGAGAGATAGGAAGAGAAAGAGAGAGGGGAATAGAAAGGGAGAGAGTGGGAGAGAAAGTGAGAGAGAGAGAGAGAGGGAGAGAAAGAGAGAGGGGAATAGAAAGGGTGAGAGGAGGAGAGAGGGAGAGAGAAAAGGAGAGATGGGGAGAGAGAGGGAGAGAGAAAGGGAGGGAGGGAGAGAGAAAGTGAGAGAGAGAGAGGGAGGGAAAGAGAGAGGGGAATAGAAAGGGAGAGAGGGGGAGAGAGAGGGAGAGAGAAAAGGAGAGAGGGGGAGAGAAAGTGAGAGAGAGAGGGAGAGAAAGAGAGAGGGGAATAGAAAGGGAGAGAGGGGGAGAGAGAGGGAGAGAGAGAGAGGGGAATAGAAAGGGAGAGAGGGGGAGAGAGAGGGAGAGAGTGAGAGAGAGATAGGGAGAGAAAGAGAGATGGGAATAGAAAGGGAGAGAGGGGCAGAGAGAGAAAGGGAGAGAGAGTGAGAGAGAGAGAAAGGGAGAGAAAGAGAGAGGGGGAGGTGTTGACTTAAAGTCACGTCTGTGTTCCCTCTGCTCTGATAAATAGGGAGCAGGCTGCTCTGGGCTCCCTTCCCACTATCTCCCTGTCCACCCCCCTCTGTAGCCAGTGCTGAGAGCTTCCTTGTTCTAAACTTCCCACTGTGATAAAGTGGCGCCTGCCAGGAGGCAATTGAATTTCATTCATCAGAGGG
>JANJGN010000036.1:4549723-4692718 GCA_026770705.1 Isurus oxyrinchus
ATTTAATAGTGTAAACGCTAGGGAGACAGTTCAGCAGCACCAGTCGACACATGGGAATTAATTTAGCTTCAGGGTGAAATCAGCAAGCGTACGCATCTCCGAGCTGGTCCCACAGTCTGTGACTCTCAGAGTGGAGACATGGTCCAGGAAAATGTGAGCCCACATTGCCTGGTCTTTCATTTAAACAGGGGTGAATGGTTCCCCTCTTACTCACTGTGTGCACTGTACAGGAGCTGACCCTGGGACACACACACAGACACACACACATGTGCAGAGTACAGGAGCTGACACTGAGACACACACACAGGAGACACACACACATGCAGAGTTCAGGAGCTGACACTGAGACACACACACAGAGACACACACACATGCAGAGTACAGGAGCTGACACTGAGACACACACAAACACAGAGACACACACAGAAACACACACACATGTGGAGTACAGGAGTTGACACTGAGACACACACACAGAGACACATACACACGCAGAGTACAGGAGCTGACACTGAGACACACACACACAGAGACACACACAGAAACACACACATGTGGAGTACAGGAGTTGACACTGAGACACACACACAGAGACACATACACACGCAGAGTACAGGAGCTGACACTGAGACACACACACAGAGACACACACAGAAACACACACACATGCGGAGTACAGGAGTTAACACTGAGACACACACACAGAGAGACACACATACGGAGTACAGGAGCTGACACTAAGACACACGCACGGACACACACACATGCGGAGTACAGGAGCTGACACTGAGACACACACACATGCAGCCTAAAGGAGCTGACACTGAAACACACAAACACAGACACACACACACACACGCACACATGCGGAGTACAGAAGCTGACACTGAGACACACAAACAAGACACAGACACACACACATGCAGAGTACAGGAGCTGACAATGAGACACACACACAGAGACACACACATGCAAAGTACAGGAGCTGACACTGAGACACACACAAACAGAGACACACACAGAAACACACACATGTGGAGTACAGGAATTGACACTGAGTCACACAAATAGAGACACACACACACACACACACACACATGCTGAGTACAGGAATTGACACTGAGACACACAAACAGAGACACACACACACATACATGCAGAGTACAGGAGCTGACACTGAGACACACACACAGAGACACACACACATGCAGAGTACAGGAGCTGACACTAAGACACACGCACGGACACACACACATGCGGAGTACAGGAGCTGACCCTGGGACACACACACAGATACACACACATGTGCAGAGTACAGGAGCTGACACTGAGACACACACACAGAGACACACACAGAAACACACACATGTGGAGTACAGGAGTTGACACTGAGACACACACACAGAGACACATACACACGCAGAGTACAGGAGCTGACACTGAGACACACACACAGAGACACACACAGAAACACACATACATGCGGAGTACAGGAGTTAACACAGACACACACACAGAGAGACACACATACGGAGTACAGGAGCTGACACTAAGACACATGCACGGACACACACACATGCGGAGTACAGGAGCTGACACTGAGACACACACACATGCAGCCTAAAGGAGCTGACACTGAAACACACAAACACAGACACACACACACATGTCCACATGCGGAGTACAGGAGCTGACACTGAGACACACAAACAAGACACAGACACACACATATGCAGAGTACAGGAGCTGACACTGAGACACACACACACAGACACACACATGCAGAGTACAGGAGCTGACAATGAGACACACACACAGAGACACACACAGAAACACACACATGCAAAGTACAGGAGCTGACACTGAGACACACACAGAGACACACACAGAAACGCACACACATGTGGAGTACAGGAATTGACACTGAGTCACACAAACAGAGACACACACACACACACACACACATGCAGAGTACAGGAATTGACACTGAGACACACAAACAGAGACACACACACACATACATGCAGAGTACAGGAGCTGACACTGAGACACACACACGTGCAGAGTACAGGATCTGACTGAAGTGTTGTTGATCGTCATATTTACTGTACATGTTTGTCTAGATTTTTCTACCTAACAAATGTTTCTCAGTTTCTTAGCTCTTGCTCTGGGTTCTCTTTCTGCCTGATGCTCAATGTGTGACACATGCTGGGTGCTGAGCAGTGCTGTTACCTGGGGAAAAAACTCTTCTCAAAATACTTTTTAATTCCGATGTTGCTCGATCCTGTCCTGAGGGTGCTGATTCCTTTCTATGGGTACATCATCCACTGCATAGGCAGTGAGTATTGCCCCAACTATTTGACTGCAGGGGGCATGAGTGACAGCAGTGTCTCCCCCCACCCTCCCCAAATGCCCACCAGCTTTTGAGTGGATAGTGACGTTTTATTTACAGAAAACAGGTCCCTGTGAACGAATGTATGTCACTTCTAGTAAGCATAAAGGAGCCAGGTTACAGTTCTACTGATTATCTTAAATTGTTCATTAGTGTAGCTATTAGCCAACCCGGAATCCGCAGGGACCCATTCTCTGCAAACAAAAAGAATATATTCAAGTTTTGTGCCATTTTTGAATTATCCGGGAGCCTGGGGAGCCTATGGTTGCCCATTTCTTTCCCCAGGGCAGTGCCTCAGCCAATCAGAGTCGACATGCCAACCAATTAGCACCTTTTCTCCTGTAGTGTAAATTGTTGTCGGAGTTGGAAATTTGGCATCCTTGTGTTTGTCCTGATGAGTGCAAGAGCAGAAACTTGGGCAACATGTCTCTCTTTCCAGCTTTTGCATGAGCCTGCGTAGGTCCTTCAGCCAATCAAACCCAATTTCTCCAGGACACAGGAATACTCCCTCGTGGTTCTGCCCACACCTCCCTACCCTCCCACCAACCCCCACCCCATTCACGGACCCTTGATCTTCTTTCGGCAACGGCACGAGGATTAAAATTCCCATCTTTGATTTCAAATCGCCACTCATCCTCTCCCTATCTCTGTAACCTCCTCCAGCCCCTACAACCCTCCCTATGTCTGTAAACTCCTTGAGCCCCAACAACCCTCCCTATCTCTGTAACCTCCTCCAGACCTCCAACAGCCCTCCGAGCTCTCTGAGTTCCTCCAATTCCAGCTCTTGCGCATCCCACCCCACGATTTCCATCGCTCCACCATTGGCGGCCGTGCCTTCAGGTGCCTGGGGGCCCTGAGATCTGGAATTCTCTCCCTAAACCACCCTGCCTCTCTCTCTCTCTCTCCTCCCACAGAAGTAGAGCAGGGAGGGAGTTCTGCCCGGTGTCCTTGGCCCAATATTTATCCCTCAACCAACATGACTAAAAAAACAGGTAATCTGAGTCATTGTCACATTAGTGGGAGCTTGCTGTGCACAAATTCACTGCCATATTTCCTACATTACAACAGTGACAAGACTTCAAGAACTAGCACTCCATTGGCTGTGAAACACTTTGGGATGTCCTGAGGTTGTGAAAGGTGCTAGAGAAATGCAAGTCTTCCTTTATATATCATTCAAGTGGTTGGATTCATACCTGGCATAAGAGAAGATGGTTGTGGTTATGGGAGGAGCAACTTTCTCAGTCCCAGGACATCGCTGCAGGAGTTCCTCAGGGTAGTGTCCTAGGCCCAACCATCTTCAGCTGCTTCATCAATGACCTTCCTTCCATCATAAGGTCAGAAGTGGGGATTTTCGCTGATGATTGCACAATGTTCAGCACCATTCCCGACTCCTCAGATACTGAAGCAGTCCATGACCAAATGCAGCAAGACCTGGAATATCCAGGCTTGAGCTGACAAGTGGCAAGTAACATTCACACCACACAAGTGCCAGGCAATGACCATCTCCAACAAGAGAGAATCTAACCATCACCCCTTGACATTCAATGGCATTCCCATTGTTGAATCCCAAACTGCCAACATCCTGGGGGTTACCATTGACCAGAAACTGAACTGGACCAGCCATATAAATACTGTGGCTACAAGAGCAGGTCAGAGGCTAGGAATCCTGCAGCGAGTAACTCACCTCCTGACTCCCCAAAGCCTGTCCACCATCTACAAGGCACAAGTAAGGAGTGTGACGGAATACTCCCCACTTGCCTGGATGAGTGTTGGAGGGTCAGTATTGAAGGAGCGCCGCACTGTCGGAGGGTCAGTACTGAGGGAGCGCCACACTGTCGGAGGGTCAGTACTGAGGGAGCGCCACACTGTCGGAGGGTCAGTACTGAGGGAGAGCCACACTGTTGGAGGGTCAGTACTGAGGGAGCGCCACACTGTCGGAGGGTCAGCACTGAGGGAGCGCCGCACTGTCAGTACTGAGGGAGCGCCGCACTGTCGGAGGGTCAGTACTGAGGGAGCGCCGTACTGACGGAGTGTCAGTACTGAGGGAGTGCCGTACTGGCGGAGGGTCAGTACTGAGGGAGTGCCGCACTGTCGGAAACTTCATTGGAGCTTGCTGTGCGCAAATTGGCTGCCCCGTTTCCTACATTGCAAACAGTGACCACACTTCATTGGCTGTGGCCATGAAGCGCCTTGCGACGTCTGGCAATCATGAAAGGTGCAATGTGAATGCAAGTCTCGCGGGGGATTTTTTTCTGACCCCTCCCCCCAACAACATCTGGGCAACTTCCCTTGGTTATCTTAGACAGGCACATCATAGTCACAGCGCTGTGCTGTTCAGAATGCCCTCAGGCAGGAAGAGATGGTCCCTGTAACAGAACAAGCTCCATCGAATGACCTCAGTGAGGCGTTCGACCTTGAAGAAAAATTGGTGCCAATTTTTTTTTCTCAATGTGGTGATTTTTTTTTGGAAATTTATAAACAGATTCATCTCCAGCCCAAGCTTACATCCTGTCTGCTGCTTTGACCCAGTGACAAGCCATGACAAGGATCCAGCCACAGTGTTTACTCAGTGTCTGCTGGGCGCCACGGTGATGACCTGACCTTTCGGGATGGGTGGGGGGTGGGGGCAGGTTGGCCAATGTTAGGGTCAAAGGTCACCGGCAAATCTCCCTCCATTGATATTTTCTCCCAACCCGCACTCCCGACCATCTGACAGGACAGCACTCAGTACTGACCCTCCGACAGTACGGCAATCCCTCAGTACTGACCCTCCGACAGTACGGCAATCCCTCAGTACTGACCCTCCGACAGTATGGCAATCCCTCAGTACTGACCCTCCGACAGTACGGCAATCCCTCAGTACTGACCCTCTGACAGTACAGCAATCCCTCAGTACTGACCCTCCGACAGTATGGCAATCCCTCAGTACTGACCCTCCGACAGTATGGCAATCCCTCAGTACTGACCCTCCGACAGTATGGCAATCCCTCAGTACTGACCCTCCGACAGTGTGCGCTTCCTCAGTACTGACCCTCCAACAATGCAGCACTCCCTCAGTACTGACCCTCCGACAGTGCGGCGCTCCCTGAGTACTGACCCTCCGACAGTGCAGCACTCCCTCAGTACTGACCCCTCGACAGTGCGGCGCTCCCTCAGTACTGACCCTCCAACAATGCAGCACTCCCTCAGTACTGACCCTCCGACAGTGCGGCACTCCCTCAGCACTGATCCTCCGATAGTGCTGCACTCCCTCAGTAATGACCCTCCGACAGTGCGGCACTACCTCAGTACTGACCCTCCGACAGTGCAGCACTCCCTCAGCAATGACCCTCTGACAGTGCAGCGCTCCCTTAGTGCTGACCCTCCAACAGTGTGGCGTTCCCTTAGCACTGACCCTCTGACAGTGCCGCATTCCCTCAGTACTGACTCCCTCCCCCACCCCCCCGACACTGCAGCACTCCCCCAGTTATAGGCTTGAGTCTCTGGATTGGCGTCTCGAACCCAGGACCTTCTGACTCAGTGGGGAGATGGAGTGACACACTCAGCCACGGCCAAGAGCCTGATATCAGGGGTGGTTCTGGATTGCACGGGGAGCGTGTTTACCGGGCTACACAACTCAGCCGCAGGGCAGGCTGATAGGCGAGGACCTTGACCTGTCTGTTATCATTTGTCAGATCGATCAGCACACCAATTGGGCAGGTTTATGATTTATCAGAGATGTGCAACTATTCCGAATCCGGCCTCCCTCTAGGCAGATAGCTGCAAGAAACGTGACATTGCACAGAGCCGGGAAACAAGATAAAGGAATGTTCTGGAAAAAGCGGGGCCTCCGCAAACGTGCTGTCTGTTGAAGAGGGGAAATACCATTCAGCCTTTAACCTACCGATTCCTTTGTCTCTGTGTGCTATCGGGCGGTGTGAGGCCGCACTACAACCGGGTCTGAAGCAAAACAGAAAATGATGGGAAAACATAGCAGGACCGGCAGTGTCGGTGGAGGGGGCAACGGAGCTCACGTTCCGAGTCTGGATGGCCCTTCTTCGGAGGGGGACACCGACCCGAAACGTTTTCCCTCTCCGCGGATGCTGCCTGAGCAGCTGAGTTTCGCCAGCGCCCCTCTGCGTTTGTTTCAGGTTTCCAGCCTCCCCGGCATTTTGCATTTAACTTGCGGTCGGGGCCTGTTCGATTGAGGGGAACGCTCGTTGAGATGTTTGAAATATGGAACGTTTTCAGGTTGAAAGGGTATTGGGGAAGGGGGTGGGGGGAGGGAGAGAGGTCCAGAACAAGGGGGTACTCCTGGGCTGTGTGGGGGGTTGTGAAGGGCGTTGAAGGTGCGGGGGGTGGGGGGGGGGTGGTGATAAGGCTAGAAATCTCAGCCAGGCTTCCTGCTCCTGATCACTATGGTCAACCTTTCTCTGGGAAGTGTGGGATTCAGGCAGGGACAGTTCTTTTCCTCTGTTAGCCGGAAGTTGGGGCCTCGCTGGTGAGGTGAGCGAGTATTGCCCATCCCTAAATGCCCCTTCTGTAGGATGTGGTGAGCCCCCTCCTTGGACCGCTGCAGCCCCTGTGGATGACCGACTTCGCAATACCAACCAGCGGCTTGCCGACCCACTCCGAAGGGGCAATGATAGGGACAGGAGGAGGCCATTCAGCCCCTCGGAGCTTGCTCTGCTGTTCCGTGAGAGTGTGGCTGCTGTCAGCCAGCTCTATCTGAGTTCCAGCCTTTGCCCCATAATCCCCTGTGGGATAGCAAAAATCTCTCGACCTCAGATTTAAAATGAATTGATGCAGTATCGATTGCTGTTTGCGGGGGCAAGAGTTCCAAACCTCTCCCAACTTTTGTGTGTGGAAATGTTTCCTAGTTTCACTCCTGAAAGGTGTGGCTTGAATTTTTAGACTCTGCCCCCCCCCCACCCCCACTGGTCCAGTGAAAGTAATTTCTCTCTCTACACCCTATCTTTTCATCTTAATATCTTCAATTAAATAAATTCTTCCAAATTCCAGAGAATACAACCCTAAACTCTCTTAGTAATTTAACCCTTGGAGTCCGGGTATCACTCCGGTAAATCTACACTACAATCCCTCCAAAGTCCTTCCAAAGATATGGTGCCCAGAATTGAACATAGTTACTCCAGACTGTGCCCTAACCAGGGCCCTGTCCAGCTGAAGCACCACCTCTAGCACATTGCTGTGGGTCTGGAGTCGGTATGTTAGTGAGCCAGATGAATTTTGGTTTGATATTGGAGGCATTCAGACCTGGCCCCTGCTCCTCAGGTGGGATGTATTGCCCATGGAGGGGCTGCAGTTCAAAACCACATGGTACCCAAACAGACTTCTCTACATTACATTTCCTGCACCACTTTTCACTGACCTTTATGCTACTGTTAACACCTGCTTTAGTCTTTTGTTTAATTCATTCATGGGATGTGGGTGCCACTGGCTAGGCCATTATTTATTGCCCATCCCTAATTACCCCTTGAGGAGGTGGTGGGTGAGCCGCCTTCTTGAACCGCTGCAGTCCATGTGGTGTAGGTACACCCACAGCGCTGTTAGGGAGAGAGTTGCAGGGTTTTAACCCAGCCACAGTGAAGGAACGGCCGATATATTTCCAAGTCAGGATGGTGAGTGGCTTGGAGGGGAACTTCCAGGTGGTGGCGTTCCCCATGTGTCTGCTGCCCTTGTCCTTCTAGATGGTAGAGGTCGTGGCTTTGGAAGCTGCTGTCGAAGGAGCCTTGGTGAGTTGCTGCAGTGCATCTTGTAGATGGTACACACACTGCTGCTACTGTGCGTCGGTGGTGGAGGGAGTGGATGTTTGTGGATGGGGTGCCCATCAAGCGGGGCTGCTTGATTGACCCAGATCAACTGCTTTTCAGTTGAAATATTGGCCCCAGGACACGGGAGAGAACTCCCCCTCCTGCTCTTCTTCCAATGGCGGCCAGGGGAGTCATTTACACCCAGCTGAGAGGGACAGACAGGGCCCTTGGTGTAAAGTTTCATCCGAAAGCCAGCACCTCCAGCAGTGCAGCACCCCCTCAGTGTTGGCACTAGGGGTGACTGTCAGTGAGGCGGAGGATGCCCTCATGCCCTCGACCTTTCACCCTCCGCAGCACCCTTGGGAAACTCTGGGACTCCTTGGAGACCAATCTCAGCCGCCGTGACAGCTGGGCCTCGACCATTGGTCGGAGCTGACGCCACTTGTCCGGTCCAAACGCGCGGCTCAAAAAAGAGCCCAGGGAGTGGACAGGAATGAACCGCGTCGGCTGCAAACGTTCCTTGCTGGGCTCCTGAGGGAGTTGCGGGTGGTGGTGCTGCACACGCCTCTCCTCCCTCCAAGCACTGAGGCAATGGCGGCGGGTGCCATGATGCTCCAGACGTGAAGGTCACCATCGCCAGCCTCAACATCAACGGCAGCAGGGAAGCCCCTCGATCCTGAGGGATGGGAAGGATGCGGTGTGCTCCCTGCAGGAAAGCCCCACACCGTCCTGGGGGACAAAGCCGCGTCAATCCTGGAGTGGCGAGGCGGGGCCTGCACAAGTCACCCAGCCCTGAATACTGTCAGGGCGGCCGCCTTGTTGGGTGCTTTCGACCGGAAGTCTTTGGTGGGGTTGAGGAGCCCGCACTAGGCCGATTGCTGCACCTCACCGAACGCTTCACCTCGTGGGCGCGGGTGAACCCCTGGCTAGGCCACAGCGAACCAGCTCCTTCGGCCAAGTGCCCGCTCTCCTTGGCTCCATCGACGCTGGTGTGTGCATTTTCCTCAGGGAGGGAGGTACCCTCGAAGACAGGAAGACGTACTGGCCCCTTCCCCCCCACCGCCGCCACCCCCACACCCCCCCCCCCCCCCCACCCCCACCCACCCACCCCCCAACACCACACAGCATCGGCGGCTGAGGCTGAGGGACTTGATCAGGCCTTTCGACTTGGCGGAGGTCTGGCCAAATCGCCACCCTCTGACTCCAGGGCCCACGCTTGCAAGGGGCCTGGAGTTGGAGCGTCCAGAACCGGCCGCCGTTATATTTCGATGGCGCTCGCGTTCCATGTTCCGGCGTGTTCCACGCGGCAGGTGCCGCACTCGGAGCACCATCTGGTGCGGGCGGAACCCGTTATCCAGCCCTGCCCTCTCCAGACCCCCCGCCAGCGAGGATACTGCTAGGGTTTTGAGGGAGGACCTGCCGCAAGTCGGCCGGTGAAGCTAGGCGCTCTGCTCACTTTGGGCGGAGCTGACCTGCCGTGCTTGACCCCTGGCAGGACCCCGGGGGACTGGACGGGCTGACTGCGGAGCTCTTCAGGGCCTTCTGGGACGTCCTGGGGAATGACTGCGCAGGGGTCCTCTCTCGCGGCACAGGGCCACTAATGCCTTGCTGCGTAAGAGGGTAGGATCTCCGCCTCGTGAAGAACTGGCGCCTGGCCTCCCTCCTCAGCTCGGGGAACAAAACCTCTGCCAGGGTGGTGGCTTCACACCCTGGCCCTGTGCTGGACCACATGGTCCACCCTGACCAGCCCTACACAGTCCCGGGCTGTACGACCCATGGTAATATCCATCGGATCAAGGGCCTGCTCCATCTATCCCAGAGTGTTGGTCTGTTGCGTGCCTTCCTCTCCCCCGATCAGGAGAAGGCGTTTGATAGGGTGGGGGGGTGGTCACTGAGGGCACCCCCTTCGCTTTGGCGGGTGGAGTGCGCCAAGGCTGCCCCTGGCCCGGCCAATTGTATTCTAGCTGCCTGGAACCTTTCCTGTGCCTCTTGCGGAGGAGGTTGTCGGGACTGGTTCTGTGCAGGCCGGGCGTGAGGGTAGTCCTTTCGGCTTTTGCCGCTAAGACCATAGAGCATAAGGCGTAGGAGCAGAAGTAGGCCATTCGGCCCATCGAGTCTGCTACGCCATTTAATGAGATCATGGCTGATCTGATAATCCTCAACTCCACTTTCCTGCCTTTTCCCCATAACCCTTGATTCCCTGACTGATTAAAAATCTGTCCATCTCAGCCTTGAATATACTTAACAACCCAGCCTCTATATCCCTCTGCAGTAAAGAATTCCACAGATTCACTACCCTCTGAGAGAAGAGATTCCCCCTCATCTCGGTCTTAAATGCGTGCCCCCTTACTCTGAGATTCCGCCCTCTGGTCCTAGACTCTCTCACAAGGGGAAACAACCTCTCAGCATCTACCCTGTCAAGCCCCCTAAGAATCTTATATGTTTCAATAAGGTCGCCTCTCATTCTTCTAAACTCCAGTGAGAACAGGCCCAACCTACTCAACCTCTCCTCATAAGAAAATCCCTCCATACCCAGGATCAACCTAGTGAACCTTCTCTGGACTGCCTCCAATGCCAGGATATCTTTCCTCAGATAAGGGGGCCAAAACTATTCACAGTATTCTAGGTGTGGTCTAACTAGTGCCTTGTATAGTTTTAGCAAGACTTCCCTATTTTTATACTCCATTCCATTTGAAATAAAGGCCCACATTCCATTTTCCTTCCCTATTACCTGTTGAACTTGTATGTTAGCTTTTTGTGATTCATGCTCGAGGACCCCCAAATCCCTCTGTGCTGTAGCTTTCTGCAGTGTTTCTCCATTTAAGTAATATTCAGCTCCTCTGTTCTTCCTGTCAAAGTGCATAACCTCACATTTTCCCACGTTATATTGCATCTGCACGTCCGATGACATGCTCCTCATGTTCACAGACCCGGCTGATCTGCGGAGGGTGCACAAACGTCAACACATCGGCTCAGCGCATCCTCTGCTATAGGATCAACTGGATTCCGGGATCCCGGTCCGTCAGTGGTGGATGGACTCCCTACTGGCGGAGCTCAGGCCTTTCGCCTGAAGCACCACCCCACCTGCTTTACCTGGGAGCCTACTTTAGGCCTGCTGAGGGATACTGGTCGACGAACTGGTAAGAGCTGGAGGCCAAAGCCGTCACTCGCCCAGGGCGCTGGACAGGAGGGGTCGAGCGCTGGTCATAAACCAGCTGACCTCTGCCAAGCTGTGGCAGCGGCTGGTCACTTTGATCCTGTGCCCCCCCCAGGTCCCACCCCCGGACTTTGTCACGAAGATACAGAAGAGGCTCAGTGACTTCTTCTGGGACCGAAGGACACACTGGGTCGCTGCTGGGGTTCTGCATCTCCCGCTTCTCCTCGCGAGCCTGCGGCTGGGGCCTGGCCAAGGCGGCCATTAACAGCTCCAGCCAGTAGGCGGCTGAGGTAGTCGTCCAGCCCAATTGCCTGACCCTTTTCCACGGCTAGTTCGCACCCCGGCTGCCCCTTGAGAGGGAGATTGCGATGCCCGCTGGAATGCTTGAGGCCTTCTGTGCCCGGTGGGCACCGTGGGGACTGGGGTGCTTTATTGACCCCCTGAATCACATTTTGGTTTGAGTTTGCAAGTTTCCTTTAAATTTTGTCTTTGGTTTTGTCCCTAATTTAGGGGCTGTGTTTATTTTATCCTTCATTTTGTTAGTTTAGTTTATCTGGCGGACTCCAAAAAGAGTTAAAAGAGTGACATGGGGGTAAGAAGCTTCGGAGAGGGAGTGGGCAGGCACTGGTGGGCCTTCGCACCCAAGTGGTGACTCTCTGTCTCCAGACCCTGCAGTGATACCTCTACATCGAGCCCCCTCTTCAATGGTGTGCGCTGGCGATGGATTTCTTCCTGCAGGTGCATAGCCTGAGCTACGCCCAGCAGCCTCCTGTTCATAGACCTGAGGGGCCTCGGCACCTCGCCGAAGGAGCCCCACCCACCTTCCACCAGGACCCTGATCAAAGTCTGGGATGCGGCTGCCCGAGCGCTCGCCCGTCAGGAGTTGGCGGCGATCATCCGAGGGCCGCGGCTGCGCAGGTTCCCCGTGGCTTGGCGGGAGGGAGGGCTCGGGGCACCGAGTTGGAGGCGGACGGCTGGAGGGTGGAGGAGCGGGCTGGGTGACGCCGTACGAACAGGCCAACATCACCCATGGCCTCAAAACCACAGTGCGCAGCCCTGACTGCACCCGCGGTGTCGAGACGTCTCGAGTCACGCGGCGAATACCCATCTGAGCTGACCACCCCCCCCCACCGAGCCCACCGCTCCCGCAAAACCCCATTTGGAAGGACTTTCACATTGGTTCAAAGCCCCGACACCTAACCGTCCATCCAAACACGCCCTGCTGTCCAGAGGTGGCGATGGGAACTCCCATGGAGGACTCATTGCGTGGGAGTCCTTCCCGTTTCCCATCAGGGATCTGGTGTGTGTGGGGGGGGGTCGGGGGGGGGTAGACTTCCTGTGGTTCACGCACCCCACCCCCCCGCTCCGACCACCCCCTCCCCCAGGTTGCCTGTACCTCCTTGCGGCCTTGAGGGGCCCTTGAGGTGTTCCATGCTGGCACAGACCCCCCTTTTGGCTTTTTGGAAGGGATCCACGCCCCTGACCTTTGCCACCCGGTGCAGAGGGAGACGGGCAGGGAGGAGGACCTCCTCGTGAACCTGCTGCTGGGGCCTGGCCAAGGCGGCCATTAACAGCTCCAGGCAGCAGGCAGCCGAGGCGGGCGTCCGAACCGATTGCCTGCCCAGTTCGCACCCGGGTATCCCTTGAGAGGGAGCACGCGGTGTCCACTGAAATGCTTGAGCCCTTCCACAACTGGTGGGCATTGCGGGGGCTGGAGTTCTTTATCCACCCCCAAAAGCAACATTTCAGCTGAATACGTTTCCTTTAATTCTTTATCTTTTGCTGCAATGTCCCTTTAAGGGACTGTTTCCCTGTTGATTAGTTTATTTTCAATTAATGTTGCTTTAAAAAAGTGACGTGGGGGTGAGAAGCAGACACATAGAACTGAGTGTATTATCAAGAAAAACATTAGTGTCTAGTTTCACTTGTCAACCGGCTGGGGATCGATTAACGTCAGATAGCAGAATGGAATCAGACAACGAAAGGTTTGGGAGCCAGAGGGAAGCCTTCTATTTGTTCCCCAGTCACAGCCCACACTTCCAACCATAACATTTGCTTGAATGATTTGAGACATTCACCACCACTCCCATTCTCTCTTTGACAACAGGTAGCCCTAATGGAGGTTTGCTGCACCCAGAACCTGGTGTAGGTGGAAGATGTGTAAGCTTGGGTGGGACCCACTCCTAGTCCAGACCTGGTGGTGGTGTGCACACCCTGGGGTCCACCTGATCTTCTCCCCTCACAATCCCAGGGCCCACAGACCTTCCTCACTTCCCTCCTTCTCTGACTTTCCCTGGTTCCCGGACCAACTACGCCTGAACTTTAACATTCTTGTCTTCAAATCTCTCCATGGCCCCTACACCCCTCCCTATCTCTGTAACCTCCTCCAGCCCCTACACCCCTCCCTATCTCTGTCACCTCCTCCAGCCCCTACACCCCTCCCTATCTCTGTCACCTCCTCCAGCCCCTACACCCCTCCCTATCTCTGTAACCTCCTCCAGCCCCTACACCCCTCCCTATCTCTGTAACCTCCTCCAGCCCCTACACCCCTCCCTATCTCTGTCCCTCCTCCAGCCCCTACACCCCTCCCTATCTCTGTAACCTCCTCCAGCCCCCACACCCCTCCCTATCTCTGTAACCTCCTCCAGCCCCTACACCCCTCCCTATCTCTGTAACCTCCTCCAGCCCCTACACCCCTCCCTATCTCTGTAACCTCCTCCAGCCCCTACACCCCTCCCTATCTATGTAACCTCCTCCAGCCCCTACACCCCTCCCTATCTCTGTAACCTCCTCCAGCCCCTACACCCCTCCCTATCTCTGTAACCTCCTCCAGCCCCTACACCCCTCCCTATCTCTGTAACCTCCTCCAGCCCCTACACCCCTCCCTATCTCTGTAACCTCCTCCAGCCCCTACACCGCTCCCTATCTCTGTAACCTCCTCCAGTCCCTACACCCCTCCCTATCTCTGTAACCTCCTCCAGATACTACACCCCTCCCTATCTCTGTAACCTCCTCCAGCCCCTACACCCCTCCCTATCTCTGTAACCTCCTCCAGTCCCTACACCCCTCCCTATCTCTGTAACCTCCTCCAGCCCCTACACCCCTCCCTATCTCTGTAACCTCCTCCAGCCCCTACACCCCTCCCTATCTCTGTAACCTCCTCCAGCCCCTACACCCCTCCCTATCTCTGTAACCTCCCCCAGCCCCTACACCCCTCCCTATCTCTGTAACCTCCTCCAGCCCCTACACCCCTCCCTATCTCTGTAACCTTCTCTAGCCCCTACACCCCTCCCTATCTCTGTAACCTCCTCCAGCACCTACACCCCTCCCTATCTCTGTAACCTCCTCAAGCCCCTACACCCCTCCCTATCTCTGTAACCTCCTCCAGCCCCTACACCCCTCCCTATCTCTGTAACCTCCTCCAGCCCCTACACCCTTCCCTATCTCTGTAACCTCCTCCAGCCCCTACACCCCTCCCTATCTCTGTAACCTCCCCCAGCCCCTACACCCCTCCCTATCTCTGTAACCTCCTCCAGCCCCTACACCCCTCCCTATCTCTGTAACCTTCTCTAGCCCCTACACCCCTCCCTATCTCTGTAACCTCCTCCAGCACCTACACCCCTCCCTATCTCTGTAACCTCCTCAAGCCCCTACACCCCTCCCTATCTCTGTAACCTCCTCCAGCCCCTACACCCCTCCCTATCTCTGTAACCTCCTTCAGCCCCTACACCCCTCCCTATCTCTGTAACCTCCTCCAGCCCCTACACCCCTCCCTACCTCTGTAACCTCCTCCAGCCCGTACACCCCTCCCTATCTCTGTAACCTCCTCCAGACCCTACACCGCTCCCTATCTCTGTAACCTCCTCCAGCCCCTACTGCCCTCCCTATCTCTGTAACGTCCTCCAGCCCCTACACCCCTCCCTATCTCTGTAACCTCCTCCAGCCCCTACACCCTTCTCTATCTCTGTAATCTCCTCCAGCCCCTACACCCCCTCCCTATCTCTGTAACCTCCTCCAGCCCCTACACCCTTCCTTATCTCTGTAACCTCCTCCAGCCCCCATACCCCTCCCTATCTCTGTAACCTCCTCCAGCCCGTACACCCCTCCCTATCTCTGTAACCTCCTCCAGCCCCTACAACCCTCCGAGATCTCTGCGCTCCTCCAATTTCGGCCTCTTGCCCATCCCCGATTCCCATCGCTCCACCATTGGCGGCCGTGCCTTCAGCTGCTTGAGGCCCTGAGTTCTGGAATTCCCTCCCTAAACCTCTCCACCTCTCTCTCTCTCTCTCTCTCTCTACTTCTTGAAGATGCTCCTTAAAGCTGACCTCTTTCACTGAGCTTTCTGTCATCTGGCCCTAATATCTCCTCATGTGGCTTGGGGTCAGATTTTGTCTGATTTATGCCCTTGTGAAGCATCTTGGGATGTTAAAGGTACTATATAAACGCAGCTTGTTGTTGTTGCCTCTCATTTGCTATTTAAACCTCTTCTGAACCCATCCTTTTTTATCACTTCCTTTTCACCTCGCACTATCACCCTCTTGTTGTCAAACTCTCCCTTCGACTCGATCATAGACTGTCACTTTGCAATCTTGCTCTTTCATATAATATATTACATATATATTATGTATACACACACACACACACACACCCCTCCTGAATAATATGCACCCTTTCTTATCTAACACATACCCTCTCTCCATTTAACAAACACCCTCCCTCTAACACACACCCTCTCCCTATATAACACACACCCTCTCCCCATATAACACACACCCTCTCCCCATATAACACACACCCTCTCCCTATATAACACACACCCTCTCCCCATATAACACAAACCCTCTCCCTATATAACACACACCCTCTCCCCATATAACACACACCCTCTCCCTATATAACACACACCCTTTCCACATACAACACACACCCTCTCCCTATATAACACACACCCTCTCCCTATATAAATCACACCCTCCCTCTAACAAACACCCTCTCCCTATATAACACACACACTCTCCCCATATAACACACACACTCTCCACATACAACACACACCCTCTCCCTATATAACACACACCCTCTCCCCATACAACACACACTCTCTCTATATAACACACACCCTCTCCCTATATAACACACACCCTTTCCACATACAACACACACCCTCTCCCTATATAACACACACCCTCTCCCTATATAAATCACACCCTCCCTCTAACAAACACCCTCTCCCTATATAACACACACACTCTCCCCATATAACACACACACTCTCCACATACAACACACACCCTCTCCCTATATAACACACACCCTCTCCCCATACAACACACAATCTTTCTCTATATAACACACACCATCTCCCTATATAACACACACCCTCTCCCTATATAACACACACCCTTTCCCTATATAACACACATCCTCTCTCTATATAACACACACCCTCTCTCTCTATATCATACAAACCATCTCTATACAGCACAATCCCCTGTATAATGCACATCCTCTCTTCATGTAACACACCCCGCCTATATAACATGGATATATGGCACATTCCCTCACGTAAAACACACACCCTCTCGAAATAACATGCACCCTCTCACTATATAACACACAACTTCTCTAAATAATATGCACCCTCTCTATATAAGATGCACCCTCTGCCTCGGTAATTATCGAACCTCTCTATCTGCCACACACCCTCGCTATATAATATGCACCCTCCCTGTATAAGTCACTCACTTTGGATAGGGCATCCTAATCTCCTTGACACACAGTAACTGATTCGCCAATCCATTGCCCCCAGCAGCGTGCACTCGGTGGCAAGTTGTGCTGTCAGGGATTTTCACGTGAATATTCTCTCCATTAATATTAATTAAACCATGGGCTACGAGCTCACCTCTCTCTCTAGCACACCCAGGGAGTGTTGACAATCCCACAAGTACACCCTCGGTTGCAGGCGTGTGAAGCAAAGCCGCAGGCACCACTGAACTCATCAACAAACCCAATCCTTTCACATCTATCTGGAACTACTTTGAGACATTCTATGGACTTTGATGAGTTGACTCTGAGCTGCCTTCTCAATAGAGTATAATGTCAGGCACGGCTCTGAGAGGGTCATGGGTTCAAGTGCACCTCCAGAGGCTCAAGCACAAAACCGAGGCTGACACTACCAGTGCCTCTATTGAGGGAGTGCTGCACTGTCAGAGGGTCAGTGCTGAGGGAGTGCCGCACTGTCAGAGGGTCAGTACTGAGGGAGTGCTGCACTGTCAGAGGGTCAGTGCTGAGGGAGTGCCGCACTGTCGGAGGGTCAGTACTGAGGGAGAGCCGCACTGTCGGAGGGTCAGTACTGAGAAAGCGCTGCGATGTCGGAGGGTCAGTACTGAGGGAGTGCCACACCGTCAGAGTGTCAGTACTGAGGAAGTGCTGCACTGTTGGAGGGTCAATACTGAGGGCGTGTCGCACTGTCGGAGGGTCAGAACTGAGAGAGTGCCGCACTGTTGGAGGGTCAGTACTGAGGGAGTGCAGCACTGTTGGAGAGTCAGTACTGAGAGAGTGCTGCACTGTTGGAGGGTCAGTACTGAGGGAGTGCAGCACTGTTGGAGGGTCAGTACTGAAAGAATGCCGCACTGTCGGAGAGTCAGTACTGAGGGAACGCCGCATGTTGGAGGGTCAATGTTGAGGGAGTGCCACACTGTCGGAGGGTAAGTACTGAGGGAGCACTGCACTGTCAGAAGGTCAGTACTGAGGGAGTGCCACACTGTCAGAAGGTCAGTGCTGAGGGAGTGCCACACTGTCAGAGGGTCAGTGCTGAGGGAGCACCACACTGTCAACGGATCAGTGCTGAGGGAGTGCTGCACCATCAGAGGGTCAGTGCTGAGGAAGTGCCGCACTGTCAGAGGGTCAGTACTAAGGGAGTGCAGCACTGTTGGAGGGTCAGTACTGAGGGAGTGCCGCACTGTCGGAGGGTCAGTACTGAGAGAGTGCCACACTGTCGCAGGGTCAGTGCTGAGGGAGCGCCGCACTGTCGGAGGGTCAGTACTGAGGGAGAGCCGCACTGTCGGAGGGTCAGTACTGAGGGAGAGCTGCACTGTCGGAGGGTCAGTATTGAGGGAGCGCCGCACTGTCGGAGGGTCAGTACTGAGGGAGAGCCGCACTGTCGGAGGGTCAGTATTGAGGGTGTGCTGCACTGTCAAAGAGTCGGTGCTGAGGGAGTGCCGCACTGTCAGCGGCCCCACCTTTTGGATGAGACATGAAACCAAAGCCCCTACCTATCCCCTCAGGTGGATTTAAAAGATTCCACGCCACGGCCGAGATTGGGGAAGAGCGGGAGTGGGGTTCTCCCGGATGACTTAGTCAATATTTATCCCTCAGCTGACATCACTAAAAAAAAAACGAATCATCTGGCTCATGAGCACACCACTGTGGGATCTTGCTGTGCGCAAATCGGGCAGCCGAGCTTCCGCAGCGACTTCGCTACAGAAACACACGCCTCCGGCCGCCAAGCGCAGCGGGGTGAGCAGCTCGATGCCCAGGCCAGCAGCTGGCACGGGCGAGGGCAGGAGCGCGCTTTAGCTACGATGCCCCACCTGGCCGAGCAGCCCCGGGCTCTCCCCCAGCTTCGCCCACAACCCTCCGGGTGGCGAGGCGGCCTGGCAAGGGGGGAAATCCAACCGTTGGCTGGAGGGCAGGCGTTCCCAGGAGCGATAAGCCTGTTGCTTTTATTGAAAATAAAGCCTGCTCACGGCTCGAGTGGATTTAAGGCTGACCCTGGGCCTTATCCACCCCCCCCATCCCCGCCAGGCATATCTTTTCCTTCTCTCTCCGCTATCAGCTGGCGCTGATCGCTGTTGTTGTTTGCGAATTAAAATCCTGTGTTTAGATTAGTATCCTCGCCGGAGGAGGCTGGGGTGGGGTGGGGGTGGGGTGCTCGTGGAGGGGGGAGGGGTGGGGGGTGTGGGGGTGGGGCTGGAGTCGCTGGCAAAGCCAGGAATGACCAGGAAAAGGAGTCAGGAAGGAAGTGCTCATTGAGCTGAGCGGGAGTGGAAACACATCCTAACTCGGCTGACGTCTGAATCCCTAGATTGCCCACTTCACATCAATTGGTCATTTCCAAGGCGCTGAGGGAGAGTGGGGGGGAGGGGGAGGTAGTTGGGGTGGGGGGGGTGGGGTTTGGTGGTGGTGGTGGTGGGGGCAGGGGCTGGATGGACTGTGGGGAGAGGGTGTGGGATGTGGGTGGGGGGCCGGAGGTGGTGAGGGGGCAAGGGGTGGGAATGGTGGGGGGGGCCAGGGTAAGGGTGAGGGAGTATGAGAGCGTGAGGGGGGGGGCGCGGTGGGGCATGGGGAGGAGGAACAGGATATGGGTGTGGGGGGGGGGGGGTGGTGATGGGGCCGTGGGTGGGGGAGTTGGAGAGGGGGGTGGGTGGGTGCGGGGAATGGGGGCGTGGGGAAGGGGAAGGGGAGGGGGGTAGAGGGGATGGGGGCATGGGGAGTGGGGATGGGGGTGTGGGGATGGGTGATGGGGGCATGGGGAGAGGGAATGGGGGTGTGGGGAGAGGGGATGGGGGCGTGGGGAGGGGGGATGGGGGCGTGGGGATGGGTGATGGGGGCGTGGGGATGGGTGATGGGGGCATGGGGAGAGGGGATGGGGGTGTGGGGAGAGGGGATGGGGGCGTGGGGATGGGTGATGGGGGCATGGGAGAGGGGGATGGGGGGTGTGGGTAGAGGGGATGGGGGCGTGGGGAGGGGGGGATGGGGGCGTGGGGAGGAGGCATGGGGACATGGGGAGTGGGGATGGTGATGGGTGATGGGGGCATGGGGAGAGGGGATGGGGGCATGGGGATGGGTGATGGGGGCATGGGGAGAGGGGGATGGGGGAATGGGGAGAGGGGATGCGGGGGAGGGGTGGGGAATGGGGGTTGGGGAGTGGGGGTGGGGAATGGTGGGGTGGGGAGTGGGGGTGGGGAATAGGGGTTGGAGAGAGGGGGTGGGGTGAGGGGGTGGGGAATTGGGGTTGGAGAGAGGGGGTGGGGAATGGGGTGGGTGGGGGGTGGGGAATGGGGGTTGGAGAGAGGGGTTGGGGAATGGGGGTGGAGAGAGGGGGTGGGGAATGGGGGTTGGAGCGAGGGGCTGGGGAATGGAGTGGGGTGGGCAGTGTCCAGAGCGCTGCTTATATGAAAGCAGTTGGCACACTGCGTCTCTCCCTCTGTTCAGGTTAACTCTCCGGGAGCCGCTTGCACAAACCAATCGAACTTTGACAGAGACCACCCTCCAAAACAAAAAGCTGGTGTTCGCTGCTGCCCCCTGTAGGGCCCGTTGCCCGGTGCAGGTGCGCCACGTGACTCCAGTCCCACCCCCCGAACGTGGCCAACGCTTGACTACTTGCCCTGCTCAGCGGCCTCGCAAGGCATTCAGCTCTTTCGGCCCCTCTTCAGGGCGAGCTGGAGGACGGGCAGTAATTGTCAGCGATGCCCGGACTCCGAAAACGCAATCGGACGTCTGTGGAAGCTTCCTATGAGCAAAACGGCTGCCGCCTTTGCAACACTCAACACACTTTGGAAAGAAAATGGACTCAATTGGCTGTGAGGCGCTTTGGGACATCCTCATATGGTTCAAGGCACCAGAGAAACACATGTTTTTATTTCCTTCTTCCTTCCGTAGATGGCAAACCTCTGACCCAAGAGGGCCAACCGTGATTTGCCGGGTTCCAGGTGGGCCCATCACACCATCCCCCACCTCCGCTGGCTCCCAACATTGCTCGTCAAAATGTCCACCTTCAGGCCCCGCCCCCTCATGCTGATTGGAAAGGGGCCGGCCCCCTTGATTCCGATTGGACAATCGTGCCTGCACTGCCCTCCTTGGACAAGGCAACATAGAGTCATAGAGGTCTACAGCACAGGAAAAGGCTCTTCGGCCCATCGAGCCTGGGCCGGTCAAACAAGTACCTAACTATCCTAATCCCATTCTCCAGCACTAGGCCCATAGCCTTGTATGCCATGGCATCATCGCAAGTGCACATCCAAATACTTCTTAAATGTTAGGAGGGTTTCTGCCTCTACCACCCTTTCAGGCAGTGAGTTCCAGATTCCCACCACCCTCTGGGTGAAAAAATTCTTCCTCACATCCCCTCTAAACCTCCTGCCCCTTATCTTAAATCTATACCCCCTCCCAGTTATTGATCCCTCCACCAAGGGGAAAAGATCCTTCCTGTCTACCCTATCTATACCCCTCATAATTTTATACTCCTCAATCATGTCCCCCCTCAATCTCCTCTGCTCCAGGGAAAATAACACAATCTATCCAATCTCTCCTCATAACTAACAGTCTCCAGCCCAGGCAACATCCTGGTAAATCTCCTCTGCACACTGTCTAGTACAATCACATCCTACCTATAATGCAGATTCCAGAACTGCACGCAATACTCTAGCTGTGGCCTAACCAGTGTTTTATACAGTTCCAGCATAACCTCCCTGCTCTTATATTCTATGCCTCAGCTAAAAAAGGCAAGTATCCCATATGCCTTCTTAACCACCTTGTCTACCTGTCCCGCTACCTTAAGGGACCAGTGGACATGCACACCAAGGTCCCTCTGATCCTCAGTACTTCCCAGGGCCCTACCATTCATTGTGTATTCCTGTGCCTTGTTTGTCCTGCCCAAGTGCATCACCTCTCACTTATCCAGATTAAATTTCATTTGCCACTGATCAGCCCATCTATATCCTCCTGAAATCTAAGGTTATCCTCCTCACTATTTACCACCCCACCAATTTTCGTGTCATCCGCAAACTTGCTGATCAACCCTCCTAGATTCAAGTCTAAATCATTTATATATACCACAAACAGCAAGGGACCCAACACCAATCCCTGTGGAACCCCACTGGACACAGGCATCCAATCACAAAAACATCCCTTGACCATCACCCTCTGCTTCCTGCCGCTCAGCCATTTCTGGATCCAATTTGCCAAGTTGCCTTGGATCCCATGGGCTCTTACCTTCATTATCAGTCTCCCATGCAGGACCTTATCAAAAGCCTTGCTTTTGACTACATCAAATACATTGCCCTCATCTACATACCTGGTCACCTCTTGGAAAAATTCAATCAAATTGGTCAGACATGACCTCTTCTTAACAAAACCATGCTGACTGCCCCTGATTAATCCCTGCCTCTCCAAGTGTAGATTAATTCTGTCCCTCAGAATTGCTTCTAATAGTTTCCCCACCACTGAGGTTAGACTGACTGGCCTGTAGATCCCTGGTTTATCCCTTCCTCCCTTCTTGAATAACGGTACCACATTGGCTGTCCTCCAGTCCTCTAGCCCTCTCCTGTGGCCAGAGAGGTACTGAAAATTATTGCCAGTGCCCCTGCTATCTCCTCCCTTGCCTCATTCAACAGCCTGGAATACATTTCATCCGGGCCTGGAGATTTTTCTACTTTTAAGCTGCCAGACCACTTAGAACCTCCTCTCTTTCTATGCTAATTTATTTAATTATATCACAGTCCTTCTGCCTGATTTCCATTACCAACATCATCTCTCTCACTTGTGAACACCGACACAAAGTATTCATTTAGAATCCTACCTATGTCTTCTGGCTCCACACACAAATTACCACTTTGGTCCCTAATGGGCCTTTATCTTTCCCTAAGTACCCTCTTACTCTTAATGTACTTGTAAAATAACTTTGGATTTTTCTTTATTTTACCTGCCAATGTTTTTTCAAGCCCCCTTTTTGCTCTCCTACTTTCCTTTTTAAGTTCCCCCCTACATTCTATACTCCTCTAGGGCTTCTGCTGTTTTGAGCTCTCGGTATCTGCCATAAGCCTCCCTTTTTCTCTTTCTCCAGTCCTTTATATCCCTTGACATCCAGCGTTCCCTGGATTTGTTGGTCCCGCCCTTTATCTTTACTGGAATACGTTGGTCATTTACTCTTCCAATTTCCTTCTTGAATGAGTCCCACTGCTCTGACGCAGATTTACCTAAAAGTAGCTGCTCCCAGTCTGCTCTGGCCAAATCATGCCTGATCTTATTAAAATCAGCCTTCCCCCAATTTGGAACTCTGATTTCTGGCCCATCCTGTCCTTTTCCACAACAACCTTGAATCTAATGGAGTTATGATCACTATCTGCAAAATGCTCCCCCACTAATACCTCTACCACTTGCCTGGCTTCATTCCCTAAAATTAAGTGCAGGACCGCCCCCTCTCTTGTAGGACCTTCTATGTCCTGGCTTAAAAAGCTCTCCTGGATGCATTTTAAGAATTCCACTCCCTCTAAACCTATCACACTAAGACTAACCCACTTAATGTTGGGGAAGTTTAAATCCCCCACTATTACTACCCTATAATTTTTACACTTCTCTGAAATTTGCATATATATCTGCTCTTCTATTTCTCTCTGACTATATGGGGGCCTATAGTACACTCCCAGCAATGTGATTGCATCTTTTTTGTTTTTAAGTTCTATCCATATGGCTTCATTTGAGGAGCCTTCTAAGATGTCTTCCCTCCTTACTGCTGTAATTGATTTCTTGATCAATATTGCGATACACCCTCCTCTTTTACCTCCTTCCCTGTCTCGCCTGAAGACCCTATATCTTGAAATATTGAGCTGCCAATCCTGCCCCTCTCTCAACCATGTCTCTGTGACAGAAATGACATCATACTTAATTTGTGCCCTCAACCCATCTGCCTTATTTGTCAGACCTCTTGCATTAAAATAAATACCACTCAACCTTGCCAAACGCCCTGTGCCTTAACTGGCCTATAATTTCTATGCCTTCCAGACTCACTTGCTCTCTCTTCTAATTCTGGCTGTGCATCTCCCCCTGCTGAATCTCCTCTCAGGATCCCATCCCCCTGCCAAGTTAGTTTAAACCCTCCCCAACAGCACTAGCAAACCTCCACACAAGGATGTTGGTCCCATTCCGGTTCAGGTGCAACCTGTCCGACTTGTACAGGTCCCACCGCCCCCAGAAACAATCCCAATGTCCCAGAAATCTGAAGCCCTCCCTCCTGCACCATCTTTCCAGCCACGAATTCATCTGGACTAACCTCCAATTTCTATACTCACTAGCGCGTGGCACCAGAAGTAATGCAGAGATTACTATCTTTGAGGTTCTGTTTTTTAATCTGCTTCCTAGCTCCCTAAATTCTGCTTGCAGGACCTCACCCTCTTCCTACCTATGTCGTTGGTACTGATATGTCCACGATTTCTGTCTGTTTGCCCTCCCCCTTTAGAATGCCCTGCAGCCGGGCATCCTTGACCCTGGCACCAGGGAGGCAACATACCATCCTAGAATCATGTCTACAGCCGCAGAAATGCCTGTCTGTTCCCCATACTATCGAGTCTCCTACTACGATTGCTGTTCCCCTCATTTTCCTCCCTCTCCCTCCCATTCAGCTGAGTCTCTCACCGTACCATGAGTGTAGCTGCACTCCCCAGAGGAACCGTCACTCTGACCATTTTCCAACACCGAGAAACGGTTCTCGAGCGAGATGCACCCTGGGGATTTCCTGACTACCTGCTTGACGCCTTTCTTCTGACTGATGGTCACCCATTCCCTCTCTGTCTGCACTTCCGTAAGCTGTGGGGTGACCATGTCTAAAAACGTGCTCTCCACGAAACTCTCAGCCTCGAGGATGCACCTCAGCACCTCCAGCTGCTGCTCAGGCTCTGAAATTCGGAGCTCAAGTAGCTGCAGCTGGTGGCACTTCCAGCACACATAGTTGGTCAGAGCGCAAGGAGAGTCTAGGACTTCCCACATGTTGCAGGCGGTACATAACATGGGACTAAGCTGCCCTGCCATGCTTCTAGTTGAAAAAAGACCCTTACTTTAAGTCAAATACAGTAAAAAAAAAGTTAAATTATTCATGTATTTTAAATAAAAACTAGAACTTTTACCTTTCCTTAACTTAATCTATTTTAAACTGGAGAAAAACACTTACCCACTACTCACCAATCAGCTCTCACCTTTGTGCTGACATCACTTTTTGAAGCTCCCCTGCACTCTTGCTGGCTCTGATCTCTCTGCTGCTCACTCACACTGCCTTATGTTGTCACTCTTATTATTTTCAACAAGAACCGACTGCAGGACACTCTTCCCAGACCGCTTCACCTCGATGCTGACTGCAGGACACTCTTCCCGGGCTGCTTCACCGCAATGCTGACTGCAGGACACTCTTCCCAGACTGCTTCACAGCGATGCTGACTTCAGGACACTCTTGCCGGTCTGCTTCACCGCGATGCTGACTGCAGGACACTCTTCCCGGGCTGCTTCACCTAGATGCTGGCTGCAGGACACTCTTCCCAGACTGCTTCACCTCGATGCTGACTGCAGGACACTCTTCCCAGACTGCTTCACCTCGATGCTGACTGCAGGACACTCTTCCCAGACTGCTTCACCTCGATGCTGACTGCAGGACACTCTTCCCAGACTGCTTCACCGCGATGCTGACTGCAGGACACTCTTCCCAGACTGCTTCACAGTGATACTGGAGGTCATCAATGGGCTAAGTTTGGGAGGGGTTGGGATCCCACACACCACATCTGGGGCCTCCACCCCACCCCAGTGACCTCTCCCCGTGGACGAGCCTTGATGGTAAATGCCCCCCACCAACCAAGAACTCCTGAGACAAATGAGGTCAAGCCTCGTCCAATTGGGTAACCAAGAGTCCACTGGCTTTCCAATTGGCCAAAGGCGGGGATGGACATGTCAGGCAGCCATTGAGAGAAGGGTCGGGCAGTTGGAGGCGGGACTGAACACTCGGCAACCACAAGCAGCAACGCAGGCCACTTTCCGGACTTCATAGTTCAAACAGAAAAGCAAGGCCTGCATTTATATAGCATGTTTCACGGCATCAGACACTGTAATGGCCTTTGGAAAGCCAGTGGACTCTTGGTTACCCAATTGGACGAGGCTTGACCTCATCTGTCTCAGGAGTTCTTGGTTGGTGGGGGGCATTTACCATCAAGGCTCGTCCACGGGGAGAGGTCACTGGGGTGGGGTGGAGGCCCCAGATGTGGCGTGTGGGATCCCAACCCCTCCCAAATTTAGCCCATTGATGACCTCCAGTATCACTGTGAAGCAGCCCGGGAAGAGTGTCCTGCAGTCATTTCACAGACACGGTATCATTTCACAGACAATGAAGTGTGGTCACTGCTCTCATGCAGGGAATGCGGTAGTCAATTTGCGCACGGCAAGATCACTCAAACAACAATGTGGAAATGACCCAGATCATTGTTTTTTTGTGATTGAGGGATAAATACTGGCCCCAGAACACCAGGGACTACCATGGGATCCTTTAGATCCAGCCAACAGGTGGACAGGGGGTCTTGGTTTGACGTCTCATCCTGAAAGTCGACCACTCTGACAGTGCGGCGCTCCCTCAGTACTGACCCTCTAACAGTGCGGCACTCCCTCAGTACTGACCCTCCGACAGTGTGACGCTCCCTCAGTACTGACCCTCTGACAGTGCAGCACTCCCTCAGTACTGACCCTCTGACAGTGCAGCGCTCCCTCAGTGCTGACCCTCCGACAGTGCAGCACTCCCTCAGTATTGATCCTCCAATAGTGTGGCACTCCTTCAGTACTGACCATCCGACAGTGTGACACTCCCTCAGTACTAATCCTCCAACAGTGCGTCACTCCTTCAGTACTGAACTTCCGACAGTGCGGTGCCCCCTCAGTACTGACCCTCCGACAGTGCAGCACTCCCTCAGTACTGACCCTCCGACAATGCGGCACTCCCTCAGTACTGATCCTCCAACAGTGTGGCACTCCCTCAGTACTGACCCTCCGACAGTGCAGCACTCCCTCAGTACTGACCTTCCGACAGTGCGGCCCTCCCTCAGTACTGATCCTCCAACAGTGTGGCATTCCCTCAGTACTGACCATCCGACAGTGCAGCGCTCCCTCAGCACTGACCCTTTTCAGAAGGTCCGGGGCTCAAGTCCAGCTCCTCGAGAGCCCACAACCCAGGCCGACGCTCCCACTGCCAGTACTGAGGGAGTGCTGCACTGTCAGAAGTGGCATCATTTGGGTGAGACGTTGAACCGAGGCCTGGTCTTGGGTGAACGGAACAGGCCCCGCGGGCACTTTTGGAAGAAAATCAGGCCCCATATTTTTCTGTTAACCAGCATCACTGGAAAAAAACAGATGATATGGGTCAGAACCACAATGCTGTGTGTGGGACCTCGCTGCATGTAAATGAACTTCAGCACTTACAACAGTGAAGGCACCCAAAAAAGTACTCGAAAACCTCTGAAGCCCTCAGGCTGCGAAGGGCGCTATATAAATGCAAGATCTTTCCTTTCACAGCCAGGTTAGGGGGGGTGGTCAACCGGGTGTGAGTTACGGGGAGGTTGAGGTGACTGTGTGATCCCAGCCACTGTAACAGAGAATGTCGCCTGGTTGCCAGTGTTCAATCGAAGGGTTAAGGGAATAATAAAAAAATAATCTGAACTCGGCTAACCCCATAGGCCTGACATCACCAGACTGTCTCCCTTTCTCTCTCTCTATCTAATCTCTGCTCCCACCCTGACCAACACCAGCCCCTGCCCCCTACACCAACCCCCCCCCCCCACCCCCTTCTGTGGAGACTGACTCTCCATGTGAAACTGGAACGGAGCTGGTGGTGGGGGTGGGGGTTGGTGGTGGGGGTGGGGGGGGGGGGGGTGGTGTGAGTGGTGGGGGTGGGGGAAGGCGCCTCTTCTGGAGAGGAACAAACAGAGGCAGAAAAATCAAACAAGGTTTAAATCAACAGGAAGAGTAGAGCCAGTCTGGTTTGCGAAAGGCTGGCTCATGGTTCTCTCACTGTTTGAGAATGTGCCTGCAGAGGAGAAATAGTGGGATGGCGGCGGGGGGTGGGGGGGGGGTTGGGATTTGGGAAGGGGTGGGTGTGGGGGGAGCTGCAGCGGTTGGGGGCAGGGAGGAAGCCACATCCCTGTCTTTGACAGCAGACGTTATAGCACTCAACAAGCAAGGGCCTCTCCCACAACAACTGCTCCTTATTCATTAACAGGATGTGGGGCATGGCAGCACTCACTGCCCGTCCCTAATTGCCCTCGGGAAGGTGAGCTGCCCTATACGTCCAGTTGAGTCCGGCGGTACAGGAACAGGAGGAGGCCATTCAGCCCCTCGAGCCTGCTCCACCATCCTAGAGATCATGGCTGACCTGTGACCTGACTCCAATTAGCCACACTCGCCCCCATATATCCTTGGTGAACAAAAAAAGTCTCCCAATGTCAGATTTCATGTTAATAATTGGCCTAACGTCACTTTGCAGGACAGAATTCTAAACTTCCCCCAGCCTTGGTGTGTGGAAATGCTTCCTAATTTCTGTCCTGAAAGGTATGGCTCCAATTTTTAGACTGCGCCCCTAAGTCCTAGACTCCCCAACCAGCAGGAATATCTCCTCTCTCTCTACCCTATCGGTTCACCTTAATATTTCAGAATCCTCAATCAAATCACCCTTTTCACCTTCCAAATTGCGGGGATTCCAACCCCAGTTTGTGTGATCTCTTCACATAATTTAACACTTGGAATCCAGGAACCACTCCAGTAAACCTACACTGCATTCCCTCCAATGCCAGTATATCCTCCCTCAGGTGCAGTGTCAAGAGCTGCTCACAATAACTCCAGGTTTGGTCTAACCAGGGCTTTGTACAGCTGAACTGTGGCTTCTACCATCTGGAGAGTTGAACTCAAAATCCAGACCAACACTCCCAGTGCCAGTGCTGAGGGAGTGCTGCACTGTCAGAGGGTCAGTGCTGAGGGAGTTGCGCACTGTCGGAGGGTCAGTACTGAGGGAGCGCCGCACTGACGGAGGGTCAGTACTGAGGGAGCGCCGCACTGTCGGAGGGTCAGTACTGAGGGAGTGCCGCACTGTCGGAGGGTCAGTACTGAGGGAGTGCCGTACTGTCGGAGGGTCAGTGCTGAGGGATCGCCGCACTGTCAGAGAGTCAGTACTGAGGGAGTGCCGCACTGTCGGAGGGTCAGTACTGAGGGAGTGCTGCACTGTCGGATGGTCAGTACTGAGGGAGTGCCGCACTGTTGGAGGGTCAGTACTGAGGGGGTGCCGCACTGTCGGAGGGTCAGTACTGAGGGAGTGCTGCACTGTCGGAAGGTCAGTACTGAGGGAACGCCGCACTGTCGGAGGGTCAGTACTGAGGGAGCGCCGCACTGTCAGAGGGTCAGTACTGAGGGAGCGCCGCACTGTCAGAGGGTCAGTACTGAGGGAGCGCCGCACTGTCGGTGAGTCAGTACTGAGGGAGTGCCGCACTGTCGGAGGGTCAGTACTGAGGGGGCGCCGCACTATCGGAGGGACAGTGCTGAGGGAGTGCCGCACTGTCGGAGGGTCAGTACTGAGGAGGCGCCGCACTGTTGGAGGGTCAGTACTGAGGGGGTGCCGCACTGTCGGAGGGTCAGTACTGAGGGAGTGCTGCACTGTCGGAAGGTCAGTACTGAGGGAACGCCGCACTGTCGGAGGGTCAGTACTGAGGGAGCGCTGCACTGTCGGAGGGTCAGTACTGAGGGAGCGCCGCACTGTCGGGGGGTTGGTACTGAGGGAGAGCTGCACGTTGGAGGTTGAGACGTTAAGCTGAGGCACTGTCTACCCTCTCAGGTGGAAGTTTAAGGATCCTAAAGCCCCCATTGGAAGCGGTGACCTGGTCAACAATCCTCCCTCAACCGTTGAGGCCCAGCAGCTGTGGCTATGTAGGCAATCGCAACAGCTGGTTTATACACAGGAACAGCAGTGAGGTGAATAACCAGTTTCATGGGGAGGAATATTGGCTCCAAGGTGCTGGGGAGAACCCCCATTCCTCCACCCAGACTCCTCCCACCCACCTCCAGCCACCATGGCACCATTTAGCTCCACCTAAGAGGCCCCAGTTAAACGTCTGATCCAAATGGTGGCACCTCTGGCAGTGCAGCGCTCCCTCAGCAGTGTCAGCGTAGATTGTGTGCTCATGGTTGACAGGATCCCAAACTCACACCTTCAGACTCAGGTCATATAACCATGCGGGGGTGGTGCCAAACTCCCTGTGGGGCTTTTTAAAGATTTTTCCATGGGGTATGAGTGTCACTGGCTGGGCCCAGCATTTATTGCCCATCCCTAATTGCCCCCTTGAGAAGGTGGTGGGTGAGCCGCCTTCTTGAGCCGCTGCAGTACCTGTGGTGTAGGTACACCCACCGTGCTGTTAGGGAGGAAGTTCCAGGATTTGGACCCAGCGACAGTGAAGGAACGGCCGATATATTTCCAAGTCAAGGTGGTGAGTGGCTCGGAGGGGAACTTCCAACTGGTGGTGTTCCCCATGTGTCTGCTGCCCTTGTCCTTCTAGATGGTAGAGGTCATGGGTTTGGAAGGTGCTGTCTGAGGAGCCTTGGTGAGTTGCTGCAGTGCATCTTGTAGATGGTACACACACTGCTGCTACTGTGCGTCGGTGGTGGAGGGAGTGAGTGTTTGTGGATGAGGTGCCGATCAAGCGGGGCTGCTTTGTCCTGAATGGTGTCGAGCTTCTTGAGTGTTGTGGGAGCTGCACTCATCCAGGCAAGTGGAGAATAATCCATCACAATCCTGACTTGTGCCTTGTAGATGGTGGACAGACTTTGGGGAGTCAGGAGGTGGGTTACTCTCTGCAGGATTCCCAACCTCTGACCTGGTCTCGCAGCTACAGTATTTATATGGCTGGTCCAGTTCCATTTCTAGTCAATGGTAACCCCCAGGATATTGACAGTGGGGGATTCAGCGATGGGAATGCCATTGAATGTCAAGGGGAGATGCATAGGTTCTCTCTTGCTGGAGATGGTCATTGCCGGTCACTTGTGTGGCGTGAATGTAACTTGCCACTTGTCAGCCCAAGTCTGGATATTGCCCAGGTCTTGCTGCAAATTGCCACAGACTGAGGTGTCACGCATGGCACTGAACATCCTTGAGCATTCCCACTCCTGGCCTGATGATGGAGGGAAGATCATTGATGAAGCGGCTGAAGATGGTTGGGTTGAGGACACCACCCTGAGGAACTCCTGCAGCAAAGCCCTCTACGCTGACATACGTAAGCACCCTCATGAGTGACACTTGCTGTGGGGTGGGGGGATGGGAGCGCAAAGATGACTATAACAAATATCTACTTGTGTAAGAACAACAAGCTGTGGATCTAAGCTTTCAGAAGGAGACTTCTTCCTCTTGCGTCGCCATCAGCCCAGTTCTGGAGCCAAATGCCATGTAAAGAACAGAGAAGAGGGAAATCAAAGGGGCATGGACAAAAGCAGTTCAAACAAAAAATAATAAATAAAAAGTGGAAAAAGCTAGAATAACACTCAGTGCAGAGCCAGTGAGCGAGAGATTACATCTCCAACATGCAGCCAAAGTAAATGCTGGCAGGGTAATTGAAAGTTGGGAGAGGGCGGGAGAGACAGGGGGAGAGAGAGAGAGCTTCAGAAAACACTGCAACAAGCCATCTGGTTCTGATAAACATAATGATCTGCTCTCCAGTGAGTGTGAGACAGTCAGAGACTGGACCGCTGAATAATCTCGGCCCAAAAGCGGAATCGAGCCAAGATTCACTCCGGCCGCCATATCATATCAGACTCGAGTAGGGGATGTGGGCGTTGCCGGCTAGGCCCAGCATTTACTGCTCGTCCCTAATTGCCCCTTGAGAAGGTGGTGGTGAGACGCCTCCTTGAGCCGCTGCGGTCCGTATGGTGTAAGTGCCGTTAGTTCCGGGATTTTTGACCCAGTGACGGTGAAGGAATGGCCGATATCATTCCAGGCCAGGATGGCGTGTGGCTAGGAGGGGAATTTTCAGGCGGTGTTTCCTATAACTTGTTGGGTGTAGTCTGGTAGGACTTATTAAAGTATTCGCAGTCTTAGATAGTTCAACTGTATTTATTAACTATGAGAAACCATATACAGAGATTCAGTAAAGGTTCAAGCTCGGAGCTCTCTCCATGCTTGCTTCTACACATGGCTCTGTTCAACACTACACCGACCCTAGGTGTGGGCCATGTGTTCTCTTACATCACTGTGTGGGCGGCACTGTACTCAGTCCCACTTTAACCCTTTATGTGCCAGACCCTTATACTACACCTCCCCCACCAAACTTTATTCAACATCTTTACAAGTGATCCCAGTTTACCCATGTATTACATCATTACTCCAACCCCATCTCACCACCCCCCACAACTTCCCCGAAGCCTCAGTTCATAGGTTCAGGTGGTCTGGGGGCCATATAACCCTCCCATATCTTGCTCGCATTGCTGTCGGAGGAGTGGTGGGGTCTCTCCCCGTGGGTAAACTTTGTTGAATGGGAAGTTGTTCTGGCATTCTGTGTGTCTTCCTCCACTTCCCTCCACTGTACAGCAGGAGGGACCCTTCGAGGGATAAGGAGGAAGCTCCTCCTGTTTCTCCCACCCATGCCTACTGGAGTGCCAGCAAGATACGGCCGGGGTTGGTCATTACCTTTTCCAGATGATGGTGCCTGCTCCCTTTCGAGGGCCAGGCCACATCGTAATGGGGTGGACCTGTGGGTTAACAGTGTTGTTCGGAAGCCTGTTTTTGTTGCTGGTGGGGGGGAGGGGGGGGGGGGCTTTTATAGTGTGGACCCTTCTCTTGGCCTCCCCGCTTCACTGTGGGCACTCTGGGGGGAGCTGGTATGGTGGTGGAAGCCAGATGTGGTGGCAAATTGGGCGAGGTACTTGTTTTAAAATTGCGTGCCGTTATCGGACACAATCCTATCCCGGATTCCATGGTTTGAACTGCTGCATCCACAGCTACCGTGTAGCCATTACTTCACCCCAACCCATCTGGAAAAGCAATCCACCACGATAAGGAACGCTTTGCTGTCAGAGACAGATAAATCAACGCCCGACCTCTCCCATGGCCTGGCGGGGAGCTGTGTGGGCTTAAGGGGCTCCCTTTGGTCCTGTGTGTGCAGCGCCCATACCTGACAGATGTTATGGCGCAGCTGATGGTAAATGCTGAGCTGTTCAAATCCGAGAGGGAAACTTGAAACAACTGTCACAACTTGGCTTGCAACTTGTATAAATTTTGAGATGCATGCCTTGAATTCAATAGTAATAAGACCAGCAAGCCTTATAGCTTTCTTACAAAACTAAATTAAACCTTTATTAATAGAAGAGATGATTTTGAGTACAAACACATAAACCTATAAATTACTCCTATGATAACTTCTAAACCCCTTAATTAATCTAACTCCCAGTTACACTTTCGATAAGGCAACAGTAAAACACGTAGATTTTAAAGGACCTAGGCAAAGAAACACGATACCCTGAACAATCCAATTCAAAATGAGTTTCCTTAACTTCAGTTCTTTGTAGATGGCAGCTTGAGACTTAGATACTGTCCGATCTTAGAATTCTTACCCTTACACACAGCCTTTGCTCCTTTATATATATTTTCCCCTTTGAATGCAAAGTCCCATTGTTTCACTATGCCTTTGGACTTTACCTCTTTGGTAATAAAAGTCTCTCATAGTATAAATTTTACCAGTAATCTTTGGGAAAAATAAACATACTGTTTCTGAACTTCTCCTGGCTAGGTGACACATTTCACACCCTCTTTGAAATAAATCTAGTCTAGTTTATTTAAAAATGCAATGTTCGCTTTACACCTATGTTTACCAACTTAACATTTCAAACCCAGCTTATCTTCTGTTACATTAAAGCCTTCAGACATCAGTTCCTCTCCTTGGACACACCGTCAGCAATAAAGGCATCACTGTGGACCCATAGAAAACTAAAGCTATCAGCGAGTTCCCAACCCCATCTTCAATTCTGGACCTCCAGAGGGTCCTGGGACAGTAAACCAGTGGGCAAAATTCTTACCAAACCTGGTAGAGGTCACAGAGCCTTTGAGACATCTACTTAAGAAAGACCAGGCATGGTGCTGGGACTCACATCAAGAGCAATCATTCACTCATATCAAAGCGATGCTGCTCCCAACCAATATTCTGGCCCACTACAACCCACCCCTGCCCAGCACAAAAGGACCAGATGCTTCAACCACAGGCTTTGGAGTGACCCTACTCCCAGAGCAACTAGATGGAAATCACCGATCGGGGTATTATGCTTCCAGTCACAGGGATGAGGTAATCCATCATCGCGAATTAAGCCCTCAAGGACACCTGAGAAATTCTCAGATGACATCATTGGCCTACAGGTCACCATAGAAACAGACCATAAGCCACTGCTCTCATCGCTAGACGAGAAGGAGCTGGCAAAGGGATTTAAAAGTTGCCATAGTAGTCATTTGTAGATCTATGTGCGTACTCAAAATCATTTCTTCAATTAATAAAGGTTTAATTCAGTTTTGTAAGAAACCTATAGGACTTGGTGGTCTTATTACTACTGAATTCAAGGCACGCATCTCGAAATTTATACAGATTACAAAACAGTTGTGGCAGTTGTTTCAAGTGTCCCTCTGGGATTTGGACAGCTCAGCATTTACCATCAGCTGCGCCATAACATCTGTCAGGTATGTACACTGCACCCACAGGACCAAAGGGAGCTCCCGGCGCCCAATTACTTCAACTACGTCTCACACACACACGCACACACACACACGCACACACACAGACAGACATAGACCCATAGACACAGACCCTGCTATTACTCTACAATAAATCCCAATAACATTATGAATATTATTATATCTTCCTGACACAGTTTGCCACCGTGTTCTCCAACTGCCCTGGAAAGGCCTGGCCACCAGACAGCCGATTCTTTTTAATTCGTTTACAGGATGTGGGCCTCGCTGGCTAGGCCCAGCATTTATTGCCCAGGCCTAATTGCCCCCTTGAGAAAGTGGTGGTGAGCTGCCTTCTTGAACCGCTGCAGTCCCTGTGGTGTGGGTCTGGGTCCTGCACTTGGACTTGCCCAAGTGGCCCTGGTATATTCTTTGCAGGATTTGCAGCCGGAGAGAAGCTGGGGGCGAGCAGCCCCGCTCGTTGTACAGCAGGAGAGCGTCAAGGGCAGTAAAGTGTTTTCTGCTGTTCGAACCGAGCTTCCCTGGTACTGTCACTCGGTCTCCGTGTGGCCACTCTTGCTGGCAGTAATGGCCGATGGGGGCTCACTCTTCATCGCGCGTTTGTTCCTGGTGACTCTGATGGGAGTTTGCTTGCAGCCGCCAGCGGGTATATCCCTTGTCAACTGGGGAGAACGCTTCAAGCTCCTCAATCAGATCGGCCTCCAGCTTTGTCGGGAGATCCCCCCGTGTCCCCAGAAAGCACATCCGCCGTTGTTTGGTTTCTACCCTGGACGTAGACTGTCTCGTAGCCAAACCTCATGAGGTGCAGGTGGGGTCTCTGGATTCCAGGAGGCATCTTTGCCAGCTCCTTCTCGTCTAGCGATGAGAGCAGTGGTTCTATGGTGACCTTTAGGCCAATGATGCCGTCTGAGAATCTCTCGCGTGTCCTCGTGACTGCGAGGGCTAAGTTCGCGATGGTGGATTACCTCATCCCTGTGACCGGAGGCATAGTACCCTGATTGGTGACTTCCATCCAGTTGCTCTTGGAATAGGGTCGCTCCAAAGCCTGTGGTTGAAGCATCTGGTCCTATTGTTCTGGGCAGGGGTGGGTCATAGTGGGCCAGAATATTGGTTGGGAGCAGCATCGCTTTGATATGAGTGAACGATTGCTCTTGATGTGAGTCCCAGCACCATGCCTGGTCTTTCTTAAGTAGATGTCTCAAAGGCTCTGTGACCTGCGCCAGATTCGGTAAGGATTTCGCCCACTGGTTCTCTGCCCCAGGACCCTCTGGAGGTCCAGAATTGAGGACGGGATTGGGAACTCGCTGACAGCTTTGGTTTCCTGTGGGTCCACAGTGATGCCTTTGTGGCTGACGGTGTGTCCGAGCAGAGGGACTGGCGTCTTGGACAACCCGCATTTCTCGTTCAGCGTTAGCCGCTGCTTCCTGGAGGCGTTCTAGGGCCGCTGTGAGCCCCTTGTTGTGTTACTCCATTGTGTTCCGTGAACCAAAACATCGTCCTTATGGCAGATGAGACCCAGTCGGCCTTGCAAAATGGCCGACATGGCAGGTTGACTTATTTCCAGCGCCAAGATGATTCCAAAGGGCAGGCGGTTGAAGTAGAATCAGCCAAAGTGGGTAATGAATGTGGCAGGCAAACAAGACACCTCGTCCAGGGGAAGTTTGCCAAAAAAACCACTGTTAACATTGAGTTTTTAAAACACCAAGCCCTTAGAGAGTTTTAGTCAGGCTTCCGTCACTGAAGGGGATGTACCACTCTGGCTATGGCTTTACTGGGCTGTGGCAAGTCCACGCGGGTACGGATGGACCCACTCGGTTTTGGGATTGGGGCAGTCCCCCGAAACGCCATGCGGTCGGTTGTGTGACCGGGGCAGAGGGGTGGTGGGGTGGCGAGGGTGGGGGCTGACCCCCATCTTCGTCATCCTGTCCGGCCACTGCTGCTGCACTTGCTTCGTGAGTGGGTGCGGAATCTTTCCTGGTGTGAACCGGGCAGAATGGGAGCCGCGTCCTCCCTCGGGATGACCTTGTACGCGTTCTCCAGTCACCCCCAATCCCGTAGAGAGCCTCACAAACCCCTTTTTATACTCGGAGCCAGGCCCATTGTCAAACCTTTGTAAAAGCTTCAGGCCGACGCAGGCTTTTTGGGGCTGAGCAGTGAGCAGTGCTGGTCATGGGTCACGAGTAGGGTTTCCCCAGGTTGTTTTGTCCTTGTACCTGAGTGTGGCCTGGAGGGCGTTCGATGCCTCCCTCCCTATAGGGGCACGTATTGAGGCGGCCTAAGCCGTTGGGTGACCAGCCATGGTTCTCTGTCTGACAGAGCCATAGCACTGGCTCCTAGCGTCCAACTCAAAGTCTGTGAGCTGGCCGTTAACCGAGGCGTCTGCGTTCCAGAACGAATATCCATGACCTTTGACCTTCGACCTCCTCCCCAACAAGCCTGGTTGTGTGCCTGCTTGGTGTGCAGTCTCGACCTCGTGAACCCTCTTGGGATCTTCTGTGCGTTTTGGTGTTCCAGCTTTGCATAGCTCCCCTGAGAATTCTAATCGGTTACATTGAAAGCGTTGGACTGAAATTGTAGGACATTGATCACGCCTGCGGGGGGCGCTTTGCTCCGTGGCTGCTCTACTGGTCAGTCAGGGTATTGCTTCCCTTAGGCTGCAGTGTCCCTGTCTCTGTGCTGTTTCACTAGCTGGTCAGTGGCGTTTACTTTGGTGCCACCGTTTGCTTTCTCCCCTTCATACAGACCTCTGCTGCAAATGGATTTCAGATTGCCTGACCTTCTGGGTGGTTTTCTCAAGGTTTAGACCTCCATTTGTGTGAAGCGTGTCTGAGAGTGCGCTATCTGCCACTCCAACAACTATTCTATCCCTCATTAGCTGAGATCTCAGGTCACTGTAATCACAGCCTTCAGCCATTCTGTACAGCTCATTAATGAAGGAGTGGAAAGTTTCTCCTGGCTGTTGGACACTCTTATCAAATTTAACCCTTTCAAGGATTTTGTTACTCCTGACATTAAAATAAGCATCAAATTTTGCAGATGATTCCTTGAGTAGCTATTATTATCATCAGCTGTTGGGCCTACTGAATAAAGCAGGGTGTTAACTTGTTCAACTTCTCTATAAAAAGACTTGAAGCAATCATGTATCTAAGGAATCTCTTTCTCCAGAGTACCCAATTTTGTGATTGATCTGGGCCGTAGGTAAGTCCAAATTGACCTGGAAAAGCGGACTTCTGGGATATGTGGTTAAAATGATGAAACTGCAGGTTCAGCTTTAAGAGGTTTCCAATAACCCCAAGGGAGGCACCCCAACACCACCTTCCCCGGGCTCCTTCACCAAAGGGTTTCCCCACACTTGCTGGTTTTTGGCTGGCGCCTGCAGTAATGCTGTTCCCAATCTCAGCGTTTAACTTTTCTCAATAATTGCTGCCTGGGTTGACAAGTTAGGGGTCTTCCCCACCTTAGCGCCCTGTTCTCGGGCATTACAAACATCGCATCCTAGATTTTGCTGGGTTCTTAAAGCTGCCTCCTTAGTCGCGATTCATTTTTAATCCATTATTAATTTTTGTTTGTTCGTAGGGGGCTCGGTTGCTGACTCGGGTATCGGGTTTCTTGTACCGTGATTTAAGCGGCAATTTCTGACCACTGCAAGGTTTGAATTCTTTTTCATGACTTGTGTTGCCCAGGAATTTTACACTCTTAGCTCGCCCCTGCTAGGCCTGGGTGCATTGAGGAACTTAATTCCTGCCTTCAGCTTCCAAGCCTTTCTTTGGGGCTTTTTCTCTGGTGATTTCTTTCTGCGCTTTTGCTTCTCAAGCTTTTCTTCAAGTCAGAATGATTCTTTGATTCTTTTGCAGTCCCTGTGAGGTTTTGAGGTGTGCCATTCACTGCCACCATGTTCTATGTTGTTGGGCATAGTTCGGTAGATCTTATTAAGGTATCTGTAGCCTTAGGGATTTCAACAGTAAGTATTTATTAACTAGTAGAAATTATTTACATTAGTATAGTAAAGGTCCAAGCTGGGAGCTATCTCCATGCTTGCATCTACACTTGGCTCTATCCAACACTACACTGACCTCTAGGTGCAGGTAATGTATTCTCTAACAACATTGTGTGGGTAGTACCATACTCAGTCCCACCTTAACCCTTTATCTGCCAGACCCTTATACTACACTTCCATGAGTCTGCTGTCCTTGTCCTTCTAGGTGTTAATGGTCACAGATTTGGAAGGTGCTGTTGAAGGAGCCTTGGTGAGTTGCTGCAGTGCATCTTGTAGATGGTACACACACTGCTGCTACTGTGCGTCGGTGGTGGAGGGAGTGAATGTTTGTGGAAGGGGCGCTGATCAAGCGGAGCTGCTTTGTACTGGATGACGTGGAACTACTTGAGTGTTGTTGGAGTTGCACTTATCCAGGCAAGTGGAGAGTATTCCATCACACTCCTGACTTGTGCTTTGTGGATGGTGGACAGGCTTTGAGGAGTCAGGAGATGAGTTACTCACCGCAGGATTCCCGGCCTCTGACCTGCTCTTGTAGCCACAGTATTTATATGGCTGGTCCAGTTCAGTTTCTGGTCAATGGTAACCCCCTAGGATGTTGATAGTGGGGGGATTCAGTGATGGTAATGCCATTGAATGTCAAGAGGCAATGGTTCGATTCTCTCTTGTTGGAGATGGTCATTACCTGGCATTTATGTGGCACGAATGTTACTTGCCACTTGTCAGCTCAAATCTGAATATTGTCCAGGTCTTGCTGCATTTGGACGTGGACTGCTTCAGTATCTGAGGAGTCACGAATGGTGCTGAACATTGTGCAACCATCAGTGAACAGCCCCACTCTTGACCTTATGATGGAAGGAAGGTCATTGATGAAGCAGCTGAAGATGGTTGGGCCTGGATTTTTCAGTGGCATTACAGCACAGTGATCGTCTTCCACAAAAGAAGATGCCTAGGTGATCAAAGGAGACCCTCGGTAGAGAGGAGGGTGGAAGTACCCAAACTTTAAAAGCTCAATAGCTTTTGGGGGAGAAATTGATGACTCCAAGTAATCAGGATTTTCCAAGATCATCCAGCTCTCGAATTGACGCAGCCCAAAAGCTTGCATTTATGTAGTGTCTTTAAATTAGTGAGAGGTCTCCAAGGTGCATCACAGCAGCGTTATCAGACAGAATTTAACCCCGAGCCACATGAGGAGATATTAGGGACAGGGTGACAAAAAACTCAGTCAAACAGGTCGGTTTTAAGGAGCGTCAAAGGAGGAGAGAGGGAGAAAGAGATGGAGAGGTTCAGGGAGGGAATTTCAGAGCTCAGGGCCTCCAGGCAGCTGAAGGCATGACCTCCAATGGTGCAGAGATGGAAATCGCGGTATGGGCAAGAGGCCGGAATTGGAGGAACGCAGAGATCTCGGAGGGTGGAGGTGGTTACAGAGATAGGGAGTGGTGTAGGAGCATGAGGGGTTTTCAGAGATAGGGAGGGGTGTAGGGGCTGGAGGTTGTTACAGAGATAGGGAGTGGTGTAGGGGCATGAGGGGTTTTCAGAGATAGGGAGGGGTGTAGGGGCTGGAGGTGGTTACAGTGATAGGGAGGGGTGTAGGGGCTGGAGGAGGTTTCAGAGATAGGGTGGGGTGTAGGGGCTGGAGGAGGTTACAGAGATAGGGAGCGGTGTAGGGGCTGGAGGAGGTTACAGAGATAGGGAGGGGTGTAGGGGCTGGAGGAGGTTACAGAGACAGAGAGGGGGTAGGGGCTGGAGGAGGTTACAGAGACAGGGAGGGGGTGTAGGGGTGGAGGAGGTTACAGAGATAGGGAGGGGGTGTAGGGGCTGCAAGTGGTTACAGAGATAGGGAGGGGTGTAGGGGCTGGAGGAGGTAACAGAGACAGGGAGGGGTGTAGGGGCTGGAGGAGGTTACAGAGATAGAGAGGGGTGTAGGGGCTGGAGGAGTTTACAGAGATAGGGAGGGGGTGTAGGGGCTGCAAGTGGTTACAGAGATAGGGAGGGGTGTAGGGGCTGGAGGAGGTAACAGAGACAGGGAGGGGTGTAGGGGCTGGAGGAGGTTACAGAGATAGAGAGGGGTGTAGGGGCTGGAGGAGGTAACAGAGACAGGGAGGGGGTAGGGGCTGGAGGAGGTTACAGAGATAAGGAGGGGTGTAGGGGCTGGAGGAGGTTACAGCGATAGGGAGGGGTGTAGGGGCATGAGGAGTTTTCAGAGATAGGGAGGGGTGTAGGGGCTGGAGGAGGTTACAGATTCAGGGAGGGGTGTAGACGCTGCAGGAGGTTACAGAGATAGGGAGGGGGATTCATGGAGAAGGATCTGAAAACAAGGGTAGGAACTTGAAGGTAAAAGGTTGGTTGTTGTGGACCTTTTCACACATTAGGTTGCCTGTCATATCTGCAGGGATCGCCTGTGGATGGATGGATGGACCTGATAAACTCCTGGTGACACAATGACATCAGCATGTGAACAAAGCATTGTGTGCTTGCAATGATTTATGTCTTTGAACCAATTGTTTTTAATAACCTGGAGTGAAAATCTTTCAATAGCTCCTTTTTGAAATACTTTGTCAAAGAATCCAGACCAGGCTGGATTTGGTAACCAGCTGGTGTGTAAGTCACAACATCACTAGTGGTGAGGCAAGGTGGGCTTGAATGATGTACCAGGTGATGTTGCAACACTGAGAAAACAGAAACTACTTTAACACTTTCTGGGAAATGAGAATTCCTGCTGAACTTCACCTCTCCCCAAAACAGCAAGCGAAGGCTAACATAAAGATAAAAGCAAAAAAAACTGCGGATGCTAGAAATCCAAAAAATCACCTGGAAAAACTCAGCAGGTCTGGCAGCATCTGCGGAGAGGGACACAGTTAACATTTCGAGTCCGCATGACTCTTCAACAGAACTAAGGTAAAATAGGAAAGGGGTGAAATATAAACTGGTTTAAAGGGGGTGGGACAGGCAGAGCTGGATAGAGGGCCAGTGATAGGTGGAGATAACCAAAAGATGTCACAGACAAAAGGACAAAGAGGTGTTGAAGGGGGTGATATTATCTAAGGAATGTGCTAATTAAGGGTAGAAAGCAGGACGAGCAAGGTACAGATAGTCCTAGTGGGGGTGGGGTGAAGGGATCGAAATAGGCTAAAAGGTAGAGATAAAACAATGGATCGAATTACATTTAAAAATAATGGAAATAGGTGGGAAAAGAAAAATCTATATAAATTATTGGGGAAAAAAGGGGGGGATCGGAAAGGGGATGGGGATGGAGGAGAGAGCTCATGATCTAAAATTGTTGAACTCAATATTCAGTCCGGGAGGCTGTAAAGTGCCTAGTCGGAAGATGAGGTGCTGTTCCTCCAGTTTGCGTTGGGCTTCACTGGAACAATGCAGCAGGCCAAGGACGGACATGTGGGCAAGAGAGCAGGGTGGAGTGTTAAAATGGCAAGCGACAGGGAGGTCTGGGTAATGCTTGCAGACAGACCAAAGATGTTCTGAAAAGTGGTCACCCAGTCTGTGTTTGGTGTCTCCAATGTAGAGGAAACCACATTGGGAGCAGCGAATGCAGTAGAGTAAATTGAGGGAAGTGCAAGTGAAATGCTGCTTCACTTGAAAGGAGTGTTTGGGCCCTTGGACGGTGAGGAGAGAGGAAGTGAAGGGGCAGGTGTTGCACGTTCTGCGGTTGCATGGGAAGGTGCAGTGGGAAGGGTTGAGGTGTAGGAGGTATTGGAGGAGTGGACCAGTGTGTCCCGGAGGGAACGATCCCCACGGAATACCACCAGGGGAGGGGAAGGGAAGTTGTGTTTGGTGGTGGCATCATGCTGGAGTTGGCGGAAATGACGGAGGATGATCCTTTGAATGCGGAGGCTGGTGGGGTGATAAGTGAGGACAAGGGGGACCCTATCATGTTTCTGGGAGGGAGGAGAAGGCGTGAGGGCAGATACGCGGGAGATGGGCTGGACACGGTTGAGGGCCCTGTCAACCACCGTGGGTGGAAAACCTCGGTTACAGAAGAAGGAGGACATGTTAGAGGAACTGTTTTTGAAAGTGGCATCATCAGAACAGATGCGACGGAGGCGAAGGAACTGGGAGAATGGGATGGAGTCTTTACAGGAAGTGGGGTGTGAGGAGCTGTAGTCGAGGTAGCTGTGGGAGTCGGTAGGCTTGTAATGGATATTGGTGGACAGTCTATCTTGTGTCTCTTCCATTGTACTGTTGGGTCCAGCCAAGGGAGAACTGACCTGGATTCTAAGAGCAGCTCGAACATGGTTTAGGGTGTTTACCCAGTTAGACTTCTGAATGATCTATTCTTTAGTAATGTTTGGAGTAAGGCACATCACTGGAGAGAGCTTTACTCTGTATCTAACCCCGTGCTGTGCCTGTCCTGGGAGTGTTTGATTGGGACAATGTAGAGGGTGCTTTACTCTGTATCTAACCCCAAGCTGTACCTGCCCTGGGAGTGTTCGATGGAGACAGTGTAGAGGGAGCTTTACTCTGTTTCTAACCCTGTGCTGTACCTGTCCTGGGAGTGTTTGAAGGGGACAGTGTAGAGGGTGCTTTACTCTGTATCTAACTCCATGCTGTACCTGTCCTGGGAGTGTTTGATGGGGACGATGTAGAGGGAGCTTTACTCTGTATCTAACCCCGTGCTGTACCTGTCCTGGGAGTGTTCGATGGGGACAGTGTAGAGGGAGCTTTACTCTGTATCTAACCCCGTGCTGTACCTGTCCTGGGAGTGTTCGATGGGGACAGTGTAGAGGGAGCTTTACTCTGTATTGTCCCTGAAACAGGATGCCATTCAGGTCATCTGTTCTGTGCAACTAATCTTTTAGTTCATTGTTGTTTTGTACCTCAACCACATTTACCCCTCCCCCACCCACTTTTTTCCATTTCCCAGGATTCTGTTAGACAACAAAATGCACTGATCTGTTTCTTCATAATGTTGACTGAGCCACAACCTTTTCGGGAAGGAGAGTTCCACTGACCTTAACGTGGTATGCAAAATAATATTAGAAGTTCCCTGCAAAAAACAACAGCCTAAGGTATGAATACTTCCCTGCATTCCCCCCACCCTGCACACACACACACACACACACACACAGCCACAGGCAGACACACACACACAGACATGCACACACACAAACACAGCCACAGGCACAGACACACACACACACAGACATGCACACACACACACACACACACACACACAGGCAGTCATGCACACACAGCCACAGGCAGACACACACACACGCACAGATATGCACTCATGCACAGCCACAGGCAGACACACACACGCACAGCCACAGGCCAACACACACACACACACACAGGCAGTCATGCACACACAGCCACGGGCACACACACACACACACACACACACACAGATATGCACACACGCACAGCCACAGGCAGACACACACACACACACACACACACAGGCAGTCATGCACACACAGCCACAGGCAGACACACACACACACAGATATGCACACACGCACAGCCACAGGCAGACACACACACACACAGCCACAGGCAGACACACACACACACACACACACACACACACACAGGCAGACATACAAGCACACATACATACGCACACACAGGCAGACACACACACACACACACAGGCAGACATACACACACAGACACATGCAGATGTGCACACGCACACGTAAAGAAACTTAGCCAAATATTCTGTTGGGATAGGGGAAGGGAGGGTCAAAGGTCACCTGACAAACAACATTGCCTTAATCTCAAGGCCACCCACCAGCCCCACCATGTTGTCTTTTTGTTCCTTTATTCTGTCATGGGATGCGAGTGTCGCTGGGCCAGGCCTGCATTAATTACCCCTTGAACTGAGTGTCCCACTCGGCCATTTCAGAGGGAGGTTAAGAGTCAACCACGTGGCTGTAGGTCTGGAGTCACGTGTAGGCCAGACCGGGTATGGACAGCAGATTTCGCTCCCTGAAGGGGCATTAGTCGGCCAGATAGGTTTTTACAACAATCGATGATAGTTTCATGGTCATGGTTATTGAGACTCGCTTTCAATCCCATAGTTTATTAATGGGATTTGAACTGCTGGCGTGGAACTTGAACCCATGACCCCAGAGGATTAGCTTGGGCCTGTGGATTACTAGCCCAGTGACATGACTGCTACCCCACATCCTCCCCCGAATTTGGCAGGCACCGGTCCCAGCTACATCTAATAAATCGGATTCCTAGTTTAATCTGTATTCAGATTCCGTCCTCTCAAATGTGGCACAGCGTGAGGTGAATTAGGAACAATGCAGGGGACGGGTGGGTGTCTGAGGGGTCACGGTGAGGGATAGGCTGAGGATTCCGGCCTGGGAGGAGTGGTCACGTTAGCATGGGCACCTTGGATGCCGCGTTCGATCCAGGCCGGAAGGCTTTCGGGTCGCAGCTCAGAACCAAGGGTTTGTTACAGGGGGAGAGAGTAATGAGAATGGGGAACTCGGAATGTGGAACTCGCTCCCACAGGGAGTGGTTGAGGTGAGCAGCAGAGATGGGAAAGCTGGATAGACACACTAGGGGGAAAGGAACAGAAGGATATGGTGACGGGGGCGAGATGAAGAGCGGCTGGGAGGAGGTTCGGGTGGAGCAGGACAACCAAGTGTAGACCATCTGGGCCGTTCCAATTATTCCAACGCTCTCCTGGTCATCACTGCATCTTTCGACCTCGGTAAACTCCAAATCTCCGCTGGCCCTGGGTCCTAACCCGCACCGAGTCCCTGTTCACCCATCACTCCTCGCTTCTTGCTAACCCACACTGGCAACTGGCCCGGCAACAACCAGCTTTTATCAGTCTTATCCTCGTTCTCAAATCCCTCAACAGGGCGTCTCAAACCAACCCCAACTACTTAACTCCATAACCTCCTCCAGCCCCTACACCCCTCACTATCTCTGTAACCTCCTCCAGCCCCTACACCCCTCCCTATCTCTGTAACCCCCTCCAGCCCCTACACCCCTCCCTATCTCTGTAACCCCCTCCAGCCCCTACACTCCTCCCTATCTCTGTAACCTCCGCCAGCCCCTAACACCCCTCCCTATCTCTGTAACCTCCTCCTGGCCCTACACCCCTCCCTATCTCTGTAACCTACTCCAGCCCCTCCCTCCCTCCCTATCTCTGTAACCTCCTCCAGCCCCTACACCCCTCCCTATCTCTGTAACCTCCTCCAGACCCTACACCCGTCCCTATCTCTGTAACCTCCTCCAGCCCCTACACCCCTCCCTATCTCTGTAACCTCCTCCAGCCCCTACACCCGTCCCTATCTCTGTAACCTCCTCCAGCCCCTACACCCCTCCCTATCTCTGTAACCTCCTCCAGCCCCTACACCCCTCCCTATCTCTGTAATCTCCTCCAGCCCCTACACTCCTCCCTATCTCTGTAACCCCCTCCAGCCCCTACACCCCTCCCTATCTCTGTAACCTCCTCCAGCCACTACACCCCTCCCTATCTCTGTAACATCCTCCAGCCCCTACACCCCTCCCTATCTCTGTTACCTGCTCCAGCCCCTACACCCTCCCTATCTCTGTAACCTCCTCCAGCCTCTACACCCCTCCCTACCTCTGTAACCTCCTCCAGCCCCTACACCCCTCCCTATCTCTGTAACCTCCTCCAGCCCCTAAACCCCTCCCTATCTCTGTAACCTCCGCCAGCCCCTACACCCCTCCCTATCTCTGTAACCTCCTCCAGCCCCTACACCCCTCACTATCTCTGTAACCTCCTCCAGACCCTACACCCCTCCCTATCTCTGTAACCTCCTCCAGACCCTACACCCCTCCCTATCTCTGTAACCACCTCCAGCTCCTACACCCCTCCCTATCTCTGTAACCTCCTCCAGCCCCTACACCCCTCCCAATCTCTGTAACCTCCTCCAGCCCCTACACCCCTCCCTATCTCTGTAACCCCCTCCAGCCCCTACACCCCTCACTATCTCAGTAACCTCCTCCAGCCCCTACACCCCTCCCTATCTCTGTAACCTCCTCCAGGCCCTACACCCCTCCATATTTCTGTAACCTGCTCCAGCCCCTACACCCCTCCCTATCTCTGTAACCTCCTCCAGCCCCTACACCCCTCCCTATCTCTATAACCCCTCCAGTCCCTACACCCCTCCCTATCTCTGTAACCCCTCCAGCCCCTACACACCACCCTATCTCTGTAACCTCCTCCAGCCCCTACACCCGTCCCTATCTCTGTAACCCCCTCCAGACCCTACACCCCTCCCTATCTCTGTAACCTCCTCCAGACCCTACACCCCTCCCTATCCCTGTAGCCTCCTCCAGGCCCTAAACCACTCCCCATTTCTGTAAACTCCTCCAGCCCCTACACCCCTCCTGGTCTCTGTAACCTCCTCCAGCCCCTACACCCCTCCCGGTCTCTGTAACCTCCTCCAATCCCAACACCCATCCCCATCTCTGTAACTTCCTCCAGTCCCTACACCCCTCCCTATCTCTGTAACCTCCTCCAGCCCCTACACCCCCTCCCTATCAATGTAACCTCCTCCAGCCCCTACACCCCCTCCCTATCTCTGTAACCTCCTTCAGCCCCTACACCCCCTCCCTATCTCTGTAACCTCCTCCACCCGTAGAACCCCTCCCTATCTCTATAACCTCCTCCAGTCCCTACAACTCTCCCTATCTCTCTAACCTCCTCCTGCCCCTACACCCCTCCCTATCTCTGTAAACTCCTCCAGCCCCCTCCCTCCCTCCCTATCTCTGTAACCTCCTCCAGCCCCTACACCCCTCCCTATCTCTGTAACCTCCTCCAGCCCCTACACCCCTCCCTATCTCTGTAACCTCCTCCAGCCCCTACAACCCTCCCTATCTCTGTAACCTCCTCCAATCCCTACACCCCTCCCTATCTCTGTAACTTCCTCCAGCTCCTACACACCTCCTGGTCTCTGTAACCTCCTCCAGCCCCTACATCCCTCCCTATCTCTGTAACCTCCTCCAGCCCCTACACACCTCCTGGTCTCTGTAACCTCCTCCAGCCCCTACAACCCTCCCAATCTCTGAAACCTCCTCCTGCCCCTACACCTCTCCCTATCTCTGTAACCTCCTCCAGCCCCCTCCCTCCCTCCCTATCTCTGTAACCTCCTCCAGCCCCTACACCCCTCCCTATCTCTGTAAACTCCTCCAGCCGCTACACCCCTCCCTATCTCTGTAACCTCCTCCGGCCCCTACACCCCTCCCTATCTCTGTAACCTCCTTCAATAACTACACCCCTCAACATCTCTGTAACTTCCTCCAGCCCCTACACCCCTCCCTATCTCTGTAACCTCCTCCAGCTCCTACACACCTCCTGGTCTCTGTAACCTCCTCCAGCCCCTACTCCCCTCCCAATCTCTGTAACGTCCTCCAGTCCCTACATCCCTCCCTTTCTCTGTAACCTCCTCCAGCCCCTACACCCCTACCTATCTCTGTAACCGCCGCCAGCCCTTACACCCCCTCCCTATCTCTGTAACCTCCTTCAGCCCCTACACCCCCTCCCTATCTCTGTAACCTCCTCCAGCCCCTACACCCCTCCCTATCTCTATAACCTCCTCCAGTCCCTACACCTCTCCCTATCTCTGTAACCTCCTCCTGCCCCGACACCCCTCCCTATCTCTGTAACCTCCTCCAGCCCCCTCCCTCCCTACCTGTCTCTGTAACCTCCTCTAGCCCCTACACCCCTCCCTATCTCTGTAACCTCCTCCAGCCCCTAACACCCCTCCCTATCTCTGTAACCTCCTCCAGCCCCTACACCCCTCCCTATCTCTGTAACCTCCTCCAGCCCCTACACCCCTCCCAATCCCTGTAACCTCCTCCAGTCCCCACACCTCTCCCTATCTCTGTAACCTCCTCCAGCCCCTACACCCCTCCCTATCTCTGTAAACTCCTCCAGCCCCTACACCACTCCTTATCTCTGTAACCTCCTCCAACCACTACAACCCTCCCTATCTCTGTTACCTCCATCAGCCCCTACACCCCTCCCTATTTCTGTAACCTCCTCCAACCTCTACACCCCTCCCTATCTCTGTAACCCCCTCCAGCCCCTACACCCCTCCCTATCTCTGTAACCTCCTCCAGGCCCTACACCCCTCCCTATCTCTGTAACCTCCTCCAGTCCCTACACCTCTCTCTATCTCTGTAACATCCTCCAGCCCCTACACCCCTCCCTATCTCTGTAACCTCCTCCGGGCCCTACACCCATCCCTATCTCTGTAACCTCCTCCAGACCCTACACCCCTCCCTATCCCTGTAACCTCCTCCAGCCCCTACACCACTCCCCATCTCTGTAACCTCCTCCAGCCCCTACACTCCTCCTGGTCTCTGTAACCTCCTCCAATCCCAACACCCCTCCCCATCTCTGTAACTTCCTCCAGTCCCTACACCCCTCCCTATCTCTGTAACCTCCTCCAGCCCCTACACACCTCCTGGTCTCTGTATCCTCCTCCAGCCCCTAACACCCCTCCCTATCTCTGTAACCTCCTCCAGCCCCTACACCCCTCCCTATCTCTGTAACCTCCTCCAGCCCCTAAACCCCTCCCTATCTCTGTAACCTCCGCCAGCCCCTACACCCCTCCCTATCTCTGTAACCTCCTCCAGCCCCTACACCCCTCACTATCTCTGTAACCTCCTCCAGACCCTACACCCCTCCCTATCTCTGTAACCTCCTCCAGACCCTACACCCCTCCCTATCTCTGTAACCACCTCCAGCTCCTACACCCCTCCCTATCTCTGTAACCTCCTCCAGCCCCTACACCCCTCCCAATCTCTGTAACCTCCTCCAGCCCCTACACCCCTCCCTATCTCTGTAACCCCCTCCAGCCCCTACACCCCTCACTATCTCAGTAACCTCCTCCAGCCCCTACACCCCTCCCTATCTCTGTAACCTCCTCCAGGCCCTACACCCCTCCCTATCTCTGTAACCTGCTCCAGCCCCTACACCCCTCCCTATCTCTGTAACCTCCTCCAGCCCCTACACCCCTCCCTATCTCTATAACCCCTCCAGTCCCTACACCCCTCCCTATCTCTGTAACCCCTCCAGCCCCTACACACCACCCTATCTCTGTAACCTCCTCCAGCCCCTACACCCGTCCCTATCTCTGTAACCCCCTCCAGACCCTACACCCCTCCCTATCTCTGTAACCTCCTCCAGACCCTACACCCCTCCCTATCCCTGTAACCTCCTCCAGGCCCTAAACCACTCCCCATTTCTGTAAACTCCTCCAGCCCCTACACCCCTCCTGGTCTCTGTAACCTCCTCCAGCCCCTACACCCCTCCCGGTCTCTGTAACCTCCTCCAATCCCAACACCCATCCCCATCTCTGTAACTTCCTCCAGTCCCTACACCCCTCCCTATCTCTGTAACCTCCTCCAGCCCCTACACCCCCTCCCTATCTCTGTAACCTCCTCCAGCCCCTACACCCCCTCCCTGTCTCTGTAACCTCCTTCAGCCCCTACACCCCCTCCCTATCTCTGTAACCTCCTCCAGCCCGTAGAACCCCTCCCTATCTCTATAACCTCCTCCAGTCCCTACAACTCTCCCTATCTCTCTAACCTCCTCCTGCCCCTACACCCCTCCCTATCTCTGTAAACTCCTCCAGCCCCCTCCCTCCCTCCCTATCTCTGTAACCTCCTCCAGCCCCTACACCCCTCCCTATCTCTGTAACCTCCTCCAGCCCCTACACCCCTCCCTATCTCTGTAACCTCCTCCAGCCCCTACAACCCTCCCTATCTCTGTAACCTCCTCCAATCCCTACACCCCTCCCTATCTCTGTAACTTCCTCCAGCCCCTACACACCTCCTGGTCTCTGTAACCTCCTCCAGCCCCTACATCCCTCCCAATCTCTGTAACCTCCTCCAGCCCCTACACACCTCCTGGTCTCTGTAACCTCCTCCAGCCCCTACAACCCTCCCAATCTCTGTAACCTCCTCCTGCCCCTACACCTCTCCCTATCTCTGTAACCTCCTCCAGCCCCCTCCCTCCCTCCCTATCTCTGTAACCTCCTCCAGCCCCTACACCCCTCCCTATCTCTGTAAACTCCTCCGGCCCCTACACCCCTCCCTATCTCTGTAACCTCCTTCAATAACTACACCCCTCAACATCTCTGTAACTTCCTCCAGCCCCTACACCCCTCCCTATCTCTGTAACCTCCTCCAGCTCCTACACACCTCCTGGTCTCTGTAACCTCCTCCAGCCCCTACTCCCCTCCCAATCTCTGTAACGTCCTCCAGTCCCTACATCCCTCCCTTTCTCTGTAACCTCCTCCAGCCCCTACACCCCTACCTATCTCTGTAACCTCCGCCAGCCCTTACACCCCCTCCCTATCTCTGTAACCTCCTTCAGCCCCTACACCCCCTCCCTATCTCTGTAACCTCCTCCAGCCCCTACACCCCTCCCTATCTCTATAACCTCCTCCAGTCCCTACACCTCTCCCTATCTCTGTAACCTCCTCCTGCCCCGACACCCCTCCCTATCTCTGTAACCTCCTCCAGCCCCCTCCCTCCCTACCTGTCTCTGTAACCTCCTCTAGCCCCTACACCCCTCCCTATCTCTGTAACCTCCTCCAGCCCCTAACACCCCTCCCTATCTCTGTAACCTCCTCCAGCCCCTACACCCCTCCCTATCTCTGTAACCTCCTCCAGCCCCTACACCCCTCCCAATCCCTGTAACCTCCTCCAGTCCCCACACCTCTCCCTATCTCTGTAACCTCCTCCAGCCCCTACACCCCTCCCTATCTCTGTAAACTCCTCCAGCCCCTACACCACTCCTTATCTCTGCAACCTCCTCCAACCACTACAACCCTCCCTATCTCTGTTACCTCCATCAGCCCCTACACCCCTCCCTATTTCTGTAACCTCCTCCAACCTCTACACCCCTCCCTATCTCTGTAACCCCCTCCAGCCCCTACACCCCTCCCTATCTCTGTAACCTCCTCCAGGCCCTACACCCCTCCCTATCTCTGTAACCTCCTCCAGTCCCTACACCTCTCTCTATCTCTGTAACATCCTCCAGCCCCTACACCCCTCCCTATCTCTGTAACCTCCTCCGGGCCCTACACCCATCCCTATCTCTGTAACCTCCTCCAGACCCTACACCCCTCCCTATCCCTGTAACCTCCTCCAGCCCCTACACCACTCCCCATCTCTGTAACCTCCTCCAGCCCCTACACTCCTCCTGGTCTCTGTAACCTCCTCCAATCCCAACACCCCTCCCCATCTCTGTAACTTCCTCCAGTCCCTACACCCCTCCCTATCTCTGTAACCTCCTCCAGCCCCTACACACCTCCTGGTCTCTGTATCCTCCTCCAGCCCCTACACACCTCCCAATCTCTGTAACGTCCTCCAGTCCCTACACCCCTCTCTATCTCCGTAACATCCTCCAACCCCTACACCCCTCCCTATCTCTGTAGCCCCCTCCAGCCCCTACAAAACTCCCTATCTCTGTAACCTCCTCCAGGCCCTACACCCCTCCCTATCTCTGTAACCTCCTCCAGACCCTACACCTCTCTCTATCTCTGTAACATCCTCCAGCCCCTACACCCCTCCCTATCTCTGTAACCTCCTCCAGCCCCTACACCCATCCCTATCTCTGTAACCTCCTCCAGACCCTACACCCCTCCCTATCCCTGTAACTTCCTCCAGCCCCTACACCACTCCCCATCTCTGTAACCTCCTCCAGCACCTACACCCCTCCTGGTCTCTGTAACCTCCTCCAGCCCCTACACCCCTCCCAGTCTCTGTTACCTCCTCCAGCACCGACACCCCTCCCTATCTCTGTAACCTCCTCCAGCCCCTACACCCGTCCTGGTCTCTGTAACCTCCTCCAGCCCCTACACCTCTCCCGGTCTCTGTTACCTCCTCCAGAACCTACATCCCTCCCTATCTCTGTAACCTCCTCCAATCCCAACACCCCTCCCCAACTCTGTAACTTCCTCCAGTCCCTACACCCCTCCCTATCTCTGTAACCTCCTCCAGCCCCTACACCCCTCCTGGTCTCTGTAACCTCCTCCAATCCCAACACCCCTCCGCATCTCTGTAACTTCCTCCAGTCCCTACACCCCTCCCTATCTCTGTAACCTCCTCCAGCCCCTACACACCTCCCAATCTCTGTAACGTCCTCCAGTCCCTACACCCCTCTCTATCTCCGTAACCTCCTCCAACCCCTACACCCCTCCCTATCTCTGTAGCCCCCTCCAGCCCCTACACCCCTCCCTATCTCTGTAAACTCCTCCAGGCCCTACACCCCTCCCTATCTCTGTAACCTCCTCCAGACCCTACACCTCTCTCTATCTCTGTAACATCCTCCAGCCCCTACACCCCTCCCTATCTCTGTAACCTCCTCCAGCCCCTACACCCATCCCTATCTCTGTAACCTCCTCCAGCCCCTACACCACTCCCCATCTCTGTAACCTCCTCCAGCCCCTAAACCCCTCCTGGTCTCTGTAACCTCCTCCAGCCCCTACACCCCTCCCGGTCTCTGTTACCTCCTCCAGCACCTACACCCCTCCCTATCTCTGTAACTTCCTCCAGCCCCTACACCCGTCCTGGTCTCTGTAACCTCCTCCAGCCCCTACACAACTCCCTATCTCTGTAACCTCCTCCAATCCCAACACCCCTCCCCATCTCTGTAACTTCCTCCAGCCCCTACACCCCTCCCAATCTCTGTAACGTCCTCCAGTCCCTACACCCCCCTCTATCTCCGTAACCTCCTCCAGCCCCTACACCCCTCCCTATCTCTGTAACCTCCTCCAGCCCCTACACCCCCTCCCTATCTCTGTAACCTCCTTCAGCCCCTACACACCTCCCTATCTCTGTAACCTCCTCCAGCCCCTACACCCCTCCCTATCTCTGTAACCTCCTCCAGCCCCTACACCCCTCCCTATCTCTGTAACCTCCTCCAATCCCTACACCCCTCCCTATCTCTCTAACCTCCTCCAGCCCCTACACCACTCCCCATCTCTGTAACCTCCTCCAGCCCCTACACCCCTCCTGGTCTCTGTAACCTCCTCCAATCCCAACACCCCTCCCCATCTCTGTAACTTCCTCCAGTCCCTACACCGCTCCCTATCTCTGTAACCTCCTCCAGCCCCTACACACCTCCTGGTCTCTGTATCCTCCTCCAGCCCCTACACACCTCCCAATCTCTGTAACGTCCTCCAGTCCCTACACCCCTCTCAATCTCCGTAACATCCTCCAACCCCTACACCCCTCCCTATCTCTGTAGCCCCCTCCAGCCCCTACAACCCTCCCTATCTCTGTAACCTCCTCCAGGCCCTACACCACTCCCTATCTCTGTAACCTCCTCCAGACCCTACACCTCTCTCTATCTCTGTAACATCCTCCAGCCCCTACACCCCTCCCTATCTCTGTAACCTCCTCCAGCCCCTACACCCATCCCTATCTGTAACCTCCTCCAGACCCTACACCCCTCCCTATCCCTGTAACCTCCTCCAGCCCCTACACCACTCCCCATCTCTGTAACCTCCTCCAGCCCCTACACCCCTCCTGGTCTCTGTAACCTCCTCCAGCCCCTACACCCCTCCCAGTCTCTGTTACCTCCTCCAGCACCTACACCCCTCCCTATCTCTGTAACCTCCTCCAGCCCCTACACCCGTCCTGGTCTATGTAACCTCCTCCAGCCCCTACACCCCTCCCTATCTCTGTAACCTCCTCCAATCCCAACACCCCTCCCCATCTCTGTAACTTCCTCCAGCCCCTACACCCCTCCCAATCTCTGTAACGTCCTCCAGTCCCTACATCCCTCTCTATCTCCATAACCTCCTCCAGCCCCTACACCCCTCCCTATCTCTGTAACCTCCTCCAGCCCCTACACCCCCTCCCTATCTCTGTAACCTCCTCCAGCCCCTACACCCCTCCCTATCTCTGTAACCTCCTCCAGCCCCTAACACCCCTCCCTATCTCTGTAACCTCCTCCAATCCCTACACCCCTCCCTATCTCTGTAACCTCCTCCAGCCCCTACACCCCTCCCTATCTCTGTAACCTCCTCCAGCCCCCTCCCTCCCTACCTATCTCTGAACCTCCTCTAGCCCCTACACCCCTCCCTATCTCTGTAACCTCCTCCAGCCCCTAACACCCCTCCCTATCTCTGTAACCTCCTCCAGCCCCTACACCCCTCCCTATCTCTGTAACCTCCTCCAGCCCCTACACCCCTCCCTATCCCTGTAACCTCCTCCAGTCCCCACACCCCTCCCTATCTCTGTAACCTCCTCCAGCCCCTACACCCCTCCCTATCTCTGTAAACTCCTCCAGCCCCTACACCACTCCTTATCTCTGTAACCTCCTCCAACCACTGCACCCCTCCCTATCTCTGTTACCTCCATCAGCCCCTACACCCCTCCCTATTTCTGTAACCTCCTCCAACCCCTACACCCCTCCCTATCTCTGTAGCCCCCTCCAGCCCCTACACCCCTCCCTATCTCTGTAACCTCCTCCAGCCCCTACACCCCTCCCTATCTCTGTAACCTCCTCCGGGCCCTACACCCATCCCTATCTCTGTAACCTCCTCCAGACCCTACACCCCTCCCTATCCCTGTAACCTCCTCCAGCCCCTACACCACTCCCCATCTCTGTAACCTCCTCCAGCCCCTACACCCCTCCTGGTCTCTGTAACCTCCTCCAATCCCAACACCCCTCCCCATCTCTGTAACTTCCTCCAGTCCCTACACCCCTCCCTATCTCTGTAACCTCCTCCAGCCCCTACACACCTCCTGGTCTCTGTATCCTCCTCCAGCCCCTACACACCTCCCAATCTCTGTAACGTCCTCCAGTCCCTACACCCATCTCTATCTCCGTAACATCCTCCAACCCCTACACCCCTCCCTATCTCTGTAGCCCCCTCCAGCCCCTACAACCCTCCCTTTCTCTGTAACCTCCTCCAGGCCCTACACCCCTCCCTATCTCTGTAACCTCCTCCAGACCCTACACCTCTCTCTATCTCTGAAACATCCTCCAGCCCCTACACCCCTCCCTATCTCTGTAACCTCCTCCAGCCCCTACACCCATCCCTATCTCTGTAACCTCCTCCAGACCCTACACCCCTCCCTATCCCTGTAACCTCCTCCAGCACCTACACCCCTCCCTATCTCTGTAACCTCCTCCAGCCCCTACACCCGTCCTGGTCTCTGTAACCTCCTCCAGCCCCTACACCTCTCCCGGTCTCTGTTACCTCCTCCAGAACCTACACCCCTCCCTATCTCTGTAACCTCCTCCAATCCCAACACCCCTCCCCAACTCTGTAACTTCCTCCAGTCCCTACACCCCTCCCTATCTCTGTAACATCCTCCAGCCCCTACACCCCTCCTGGTCTCTGTAACCTCCTCCAATCCCAACACCCCTCCGCATCTCTGTAACTTCCTCCAGTCCCTACACCCCTCCCTATCTCTGTAACCTCCTCCAGCCCCTACACACCCCCTGGTCTCTGTAACCTCCTCCAGCCCCTACACACCTCCCAATCTCTGTAACGTCCTCCAGTCCCTACACCCCTCTCTATCTCCGTAACCTCCTCCAACCCCTACACCCCTCCCTATCTCTGTAGCCCCCTCCAGCCCCTACACCCCTCCCTATCTCTGTAAACTCCTCCAGGCCCTACACCCCTCCCTATCTCTGTAAACTCCTCCAGACCCTACACCTCTCTCTATCTCTGTAACATCCTCCAGCCCCTACACCCCTCCCTATCTCTGTAACCTCCTCCAGCCCCTACACCCATCCCTATCTCTGTAACCTCCTCCAGCCCCTACACCACTCCCCATCTCTGTAACCTCCTCCAGCCCCTACACCCCTCCTGGTCTCTGTAACCTCCTCCAGCCCCTACACCCCTCCCGGTCTCTGTTACCTCCTCCAGCACCTACACCCCTCCCTATCTCTGTAACCTCCTCCAGCCCCTACACCCGTCCTGGTCTCTGTAACCTCCTCCAGCCCCTACACCCCTCCCTATCTCTGTAACCTCCTCCAATCCCAACACCCCTCTCCATCTCTGTAACTTCCTCCAGCCCCTACACCCCTCCCAATCTCTGTAACGTCCTCCAGCACCTACACCCCTCTATATCTCCGTAACCTCCTCCAGCCCCTACACCCCTCCCTATCTCTGTAACCTCCTCCAGCCCCCTCCCTCCCTACCTATCTCTGAACCTCCTCTAGCCCCTACACCCCTCCCTATCTCTGTAACCTCCTCCAGCCCCTAACACCCCTCCCTATCTCTGTAACCTCCTCCAGCCCCTACACCCCTCCCTATCTCTGTAACCTCCTCCAGCCCCTACACCCCTCCCTATCCCTGTAACCTCCTCCAGTCCCCACACCCCTCCCTATCTCTGTAACCTCCTCCAGCCCCTACACCCCTCCCTATCTCTGTAAACTCCTCCAGCCCCTACACCACTCCTTATCTCTGTAACCTCCTCCAACCACTGCACCCCTCCCTATCTCTGTTACCTCCATCAGCCCCTACACCCCTCCCTATTTCTGTAACCTCCTCCAACCCCTACACCCCTCCCTATCTCTGTAGCCCCCTCCAGCCCCTACACCCCTCCCTATCTCTGTAACCTCCTCCAGGCCCTACACCCCTCCCTATCTCTGTAACCTCCTCCAGACCCTACACCTCTCTCTATCTCTGTAACATCCTCCAGCCCCTTCACCCATCCCTATCTCTGTAACCTCCTCCAGACCCTACACCCCTCCCTATCCCTGTAACCTCCTCCAGCCCCTACACCACTCCCCATCTCTGTAACCTCCTCCAGCCCCTACACCCCTCCTGGTCTCTGTAACCTCCTCCAGCCCCTACTCCCCTCCCGGTCTCTGTTACCTCCTCCAGCACCTACACCCCTCCCTATCTCTGTAACCTCCTCCAGCCCCTACACCCGTCCAGGTCTCTGTAACCTCCTCCAGCCCCTACACCTCTCCCGGTCTCTGTTACCTCCTCCAGAACCTACACCCCTCCCTATCTCTGTAACCTCCTCCAATCCCAACACCCCTCCCCATCTCTGTAACTTCCTCCAGTCCCTACACCCCTCCCTATCTCTGTAACCTCCTCCAGGCCCTACACCCCTCCCTATCTCTGTAACCTCCTCCAGTCCCTACACCTCTCTCTATCTCTGTAACATCCTCCAGCCCCTACACCCCTCCCTATCTCTGTAACCTCCTCCGGGCCCTACACCCATCCCTATCTCTGTAACCTCCTCCAGACCCTACACCCCTCCCTATCCCTGTAACCTCCTCCAGCCCCTACACCACTCCCCATCTCTCTAACCTCCTCCAGCCCCTACACCCCTCCTGGTCTCTGTAACCTCCTCCAATCCCAACACCCCTCCCCATCTCTGTAACTTCCTCCAGTCCCTACACCCCTCCCTATCTCTGTAACCTCCTCCAGCCCCTACACACCTCCTGGTCTCTGTATCCTCCTCCAGCCCCTACACACCTCCCAATCTCTGTAACGTCCTCCAGTCCCTACACCCCTCTCTATCTCCGTAACATCCTCCAACCCCTACACCCCTCCCTATCTCTGTAGCCCCCTCCAGCCCCTACAACCCTCCCTATCTCTGTAACCTCCTCCAGGCCCTACACCCCTCCCTATCTCTGTAACCTCCTCCAGACCCTACACCTCTCTCTATCTCTGTAACATCCTCCAGCCCCTACACCCCTCCCTATCTCTGTAACCTCCTCCAGCCCCTACACCCATCCCTATCCCTGTAACCTCCTCCAGCCCCTACACCACTCCCCATCTCTGTAACCTCCTCCAGCCCCTACACCCCTCCTGGTCTCTGTAACCTCCTCCAATCCCAACACCCCTCCCCATCTCTGTAACTTCCTCCAGTCCCTACACCCCTCCCTATCTCTGTAACCTCCTCCAGCCCCTACACACCTCCTGGTCTCTGTATCCTCCTCCAGCCCCTACACACCTCCCAATCTCTGTAACGTCCTCCAGTCCCTACACCCCTCTCTATCTCCGTAACATCCTCCAACCCCTACACCCCTCCCTATCTCTGTATCCCCCTCCAGCCCCTACAACCCTCCCTATCTCTGTAACCTCCTCCAGGCCCTACACCCCTCCCTATCTCTGTAACCTCCTCCAGACCCTACACCTCTCTCTATCTCTGTAACATCCTCCAGCCCCTACACCCCTCCCTATCTCTGTAACCTCCTCCAGACCCTACACCCCTCCCTATCCCTGTAACCTCCTCCAGCCCCTACACCACTCCCCATCTCTGTAACCTCCTCCAGCCCCTACACCCCTCCTGGTCTCTGTAACCTCCTCCAGCCCCTACACCCCTCCCGGTCTCTGTTACCTCCTCCAGAACCTACACCCCTCCCTATCTCTGTAACCTCCTCCAATCCCAACACCCCTCCCCAACTCTGTAACTTCCTCCAGTCCCTACACCCCTCCCTATCTCTGTAACCTCCTCCAGCCCCTACACCCCTCCTGGTCTCTGTAACCTCCTCCAATCCCAACACCCCTCCGCATCTCTGTAACTTCCTCCAGTCCCTACACCCCTCCCTATCTCTGTAACCTCCTCCAGCCCCTACACACCCCCTGGTCTCTGTAACCTCCTCCAGCCCCTACACACCTCCCAATCTCTGTAACGTCCTCCAGTCCCTACACCCCTCTCTATCTCCGTAACCTCCTCCAACCCCTACACCCCTCCCTATCTCTGTAGCCCCCTCCAGCCCCTACACTCCTCCCTATCTCTGTAAACTCCTCCAGGCCCTACACCCCTCCCTATCTCTGTAACCTCCTCCAGACCCTACACCTCTCTCTATCTCTGTAACATCCTCCAGCCCCTACACCCCTCCCTATCTCTGTAACCTCCTCCAGCCCCTACACCCATCCCTATCTCTGTAACCTCCTCCAGCCCCTACACCACTCCCCATCTCTGTAACCTCCTCCAGCCCCTACACCCCTCCTGGTCTCTGTAACCTCCTCCAGCCCCTACACCCCTCCCGGTCTCTGTTACCTCCTCCAGCACCTACACCCCTCCCTATCTCTGTAACCTCCTCCAGCCCCTACACCCGTCCTGGTCTCTGTAACCTCCTCCAGCCCCTACACCCCTCCCTACCTCTGTAACCTCCTCCAATCCCAACACCCCTCCCCATCTCTGTAACTTCCTCCAGCCCCTACACCCCTCCCAATCTCTGTAACGTCCTCCAGTCCCTACACCCCTCTCTATCTCCGTAACCTCCTCCAGCCCCTACACCCCTCCCTATCTCTGTAACCTCCTCCAGCCCCTACACCCCCTCCCTATCTCTGTAACCTCCTTCAGCCCCTACACCCCTCCCTATCTCTGTAACCTCCTCCAGCCCCTACACCCCTCCCTATCTCTGTAACCTCCTCCAGCCCCTACACCCCTCCCTATCTCTGTAACCTCCTCCAATCCCTACACCCCTCCCTATCTCTGTAACCTCCTCCAGCCCCTACACCCCTCCCTATCTCTGTAACCTCCTCCAGCCCCCTCCCTCCCTACCTATCTCTGAACCTCCTCTAGCCCCTACACCCCTCCCTATCTCTGTAACCTCCTCCAGCCCCTAACACCCCTCCCTATCTCTGTAACCTCCTCCAGCCCCTACACCCCTCCCTATCTCTGTAACCTCCTCCAGCCCCTACACCCCTCCCTATCCCTGTAACCTCCTCCAGTCCCCACACCCCTCCCTATCTCTGTAACCTCCTCCAGCCCCTACACCCCTCCCTATCTCTGTAAACTCCTCCAGCCCCTACACCACTCCTTATCTCTGTAACCTCCTCCAACCACTGCACCCCTCCCTATCTCTGTTACCTCCATCAGCCCCTACACCCCTCCCTATTTCTGTAACCTCCTCCAACCCCTACACCCCTCCCTATCTCTGTAGCCCCCTCCAGCCCCTACACCCCTCCCTATTTCTGTAACCTCCTCCAGGCCCTACACCCCTCCCTATCTCTGTAACCTCCTCCAGACCCTACACCTCTCTCTATCTCTGTAACATCCTCCAGCCCCTACACCCCTCCCTATCTCTGTAACCTCCTCCAGCCCCTACACCCATCCCTATCTCTGTAACCTCCTCCAGACCCTACACCCCTCCCTATCCCTGTAACCTCCTCCAGCCCCTACACCACTCCCCATCTCTGTAACCTCCTCCAGCCCCTACTCCCCTCCCGGTCTCTGTTACCTCCTCCAGCACCTACACCCCTCCCTATCTCTGTAACCTCCTCCAGCCCCTACACCCGTCCTGGTCTCTGTAACCTCCTCCAGCCCCTACACCTCTCCCGGTCTCTGTTACCTCCTCCAGAACCTACACCCCTCCCTATCTCTGTAACCTCCTCCAATCCCAACACCCCTCCCCATCTCTGTAACTTCCTCCAGTCCCTACACCCCTCTCTATCTCCGTAACCTCCTCCAGCCCCTACACCCCTCCCTATCTCTGTAACCTCCTCCAGCCCCTACACCCCCTCCCTATCTCTGTAACCTCCTTCAGCCCCTACACCCCTCCCTATCTCTGTAACCTCCTCCAGCCCCTACACCCCTCCCTATCTCTGTAACCTCCTCCAATCCCTACACCCCTCCCCATCTCTTTAACTTCCTCCAGCCCCTACACCCCTCCCTATCTCTGTAACCTCCTCCAGCCCCTACACCCCTCCCTATCTCTGTAACCTCCTCCAGCCCCTACACCCCCTCCCTATCTCTGTAACCTCCTTCAGTCCCTACACCCCCTCCCTATCTCTGTAATCTCCTCCAGCCCCTACACCCCTCCCTATCTCTATAACCTCCTCCAGTCCCTACACCTCTCCCTATCTCTGTAATCTCCTCCTGCCCCTACACCCCTCCCTATCTCTGTAACCTCCTCCTGCCCCCTCCCTCCCTCCCTATCTCTGTAACCTCCTCCAGCCCCTACACCCCTCCCTATCTCTGTAACCTCCTCCAGCCCCTTCACCCCTCCCTATCTCTGTAACCTCCTCCAGTCCCTACACCTCTCCCTATTTCTGTAACCTCCTCCTGCCCCTACACCCCTCCCTATCTCTGTAACCTCCTCCAGCCCCTACACCCCTCCCTATCTCTATAATCTCCTCCAGTCCCTACACCTCTCCCTATCTCTGTAATCTCCTCCTTCCCCACACCCCTCCCTATCTCTGTAACCTCCTCCAGCCCCCTCCCTCCCTCCCTATCTCTGTAACCTCCTCCAGCCCCTACACCCCTCCCTATCTCTGTAACCTCCTCCAGCCCCTACACCCCTCCCTATCTCTGTAACCTCCTCCAGTCCCTACACCTCTCCCTATCTCTGTAACCTCCTCCTGCCCCTACACCCCTCCCTATCTCTGTACCCTCCTCCAGCCCCTCCCTCCCTCCCTATCTCTGTAACCTCCTCCAGCCCCTACACCCCTCCCTATCTCTGTAACATCCTCCAGCCCCTACACCCCTCCCTATCTCTGTAACCTCCTCCAGCCCCTACACCCCTCCCTATCTCTGTTACCTCCTCCAGCGCCTACACCCCTCCCTATCTCTGTAACCTCCTCCAGCCCCTACACCCCTCCCTATCTCTGTAACCTCCTCCAGCCCCTACACACCTCCCTATCTCTAAAACCTCCTCCAGCTCCTATACCCCTCCCTATCTCTGTAACCTCCTCCAGCCCCTACAGCCCTCCCTATCTCTGTAACCTCCTCCAGCCCCTACACCCCTCTCTATCTCTGTAACCTACTCCAGCCCCTACACCCCTCCATATCTCTGTAACCTCCTCCACCCCCTACACCCCTCCCTATCTCTGTAACCTCCTCCAGCCCCTACACCTCTCCCTATTTCTGTAACCTCCTCCAGCCCCTACACCCCTCCCTATCTCTGTAACCTCCTCCAGCACCTACACCCCTCCCTATCTCTGTAACCTCCTCCACCCCGTACACCCCCTCCCTATCTCTGTAACCTCCTCCAGCACCTACACCCCTCCCTATCTCTGTAACCTCCTCCACCCCGTACACCCCCTCCCTATCTCTGTAACCTCCTCCATCCCCTACACCCCTCCCTATCTCTGAAACCTCCTCCGCGCCCTGCTTGGGTACCCTGGGCGTGACCAGAACATTGGCTGCAGTCGTTCAGGTGCCAATCGCAGAACCCAAATGACAGGTGACTGGGCAGAGAGAGCGAGGGCTTGGCATTGGGTCAAAGTGCAAGCACGGCCCACATCAGCTCTGCAGAGCCCAAGTCGCTGACACTGTTGGGCGCTGACCAGGTTGGGAGGCGAGTCAAACTCGCCAGTCTAAATAAAGGCCAGCCACAGCTCAGTGTGTTCAAGTCTCCACTCCCTCGACTTGAATCCCTTAATCTATGCCAACCCTCCCAGTCCCAGCGTTCAGGGAGTGCTGCTCTTCCAGGCGTTAAACTGTGGCCCGTCTGCCCTCTTAGTCAGGTGGCCACCATTTGGCTGAAGGGCGAGGGTTGGGAGAGAGTTTTTCCCTGTGTCCTGGGGTTCCTCAATTTATCCCTCAACCAACATCACTAAGAACCGAATATTGGGTCATTGTCACGCTGCTGCTTGTGGGAGCTTGCTGTGCGCATATTGGCTGCCACGTTTCCTCCATGGCAACAGTGAGTGCACCTCAGAAACGTCCTCCATTAGCTGTAAGGCGCTTCAGGACGTGGAAGGCGCTACCAGAATGCAAGTCTTCCCTTTAAAAGTTCTCCCAGCCTCTTGTGTGAAGGTTTCTGAGATTCTGCAGCGGCTGTGGTGCTCTGGCGCCACCTGGTGGTCAACATGGCAGAATTTTGTTGGGTTGGACGAGCTGGAAGGCTGCCTTCCTGTTGTGTAGCTGTGCTCCTGTCCGTAGATGCTGCCAGTTTTTCCAGGTATTTTTGTTTTTGTTCCTGTTTTGCATTTGGGTTGTGCGACTATGAAATGATATCAAGTACAACCACTCCCGTTGTCAAAGGTGTGACCCCTCGCTGCCACATACCAAGAGTAAAGCATCTTTCTGCCATATAACCATATTGTTTACAGCACGGCGACAGGCCATTCCACCCATTGTATCCGAGCTAGCCCCCCGTAGAAGGGGCTTCATTGTCTGCCTGTAGCCTATCTCCAAAACTAATTCCACTGACCTGCTCTCCGGGAGTCTACCACGCACTAGTCATGTGAGTTGTGCATCAGTGAGGAATAATCTTGCCTCAGAACATCATGGGGTTCGACAGCACCACTCTGTCGGAGGGTCAGTACTGAGGGAGCGCCACACTGTCAGAGGGTCGGTACTGAGGGAGTGCCGCACTGTTGGAGTGTCAGTACTGAGGGAGCGCCACACTGTCGGAGGGTCAGTACTGAGGGAGAGCCGCACTGTCAGAGGGTCAGTACTGAGGGAGTGCTGCACTGTCAGAGGGTCGGTACTGAGGGAGCGCCGCACTGTCGGAGGGTCAGTACCGAGGGTGTGCTGCACTGTTGGAGGGTCAGTACTGAGGGAGTGCCGCACTGTCAGAGGGTCAATACTGAGGGAGTGCCGCACTGTCGGAGGGTCAGTACTGAGGGAGTGCCGCACTGTCGGAGGGTCAGTACTGAGGGAGTGCCGCACTGTCGGAGGGTCAATACTGAGGGAGTGCCGCACTGTCGGAGGGTCAGTACTGAGGGATTGCCGCACTGTCGGAGGGTCAGTACTGAGGGAGTGCCACACTGTCGGAGGGTCAGTACTGAGGGAGTGCCGCACTGTCGGAGGGTCAATACTGAGGGAGTGCCGCACTGTCGGAGGTTCAGTACTGAGGGACTGCCACACTGTCAGAGGGTCAGTACTGAGGGAGTGCCGCACTGTCGGAGGGTCAGTACTGAGGGAGTGCCACACTGTCGGAGGGTCAGTACTGAGGGAGCGCCGCACTGTTGGAGAGTCAGTATTGAGAGAGCACTGCACTGTCGGAGAGTCAGTGCTGAGGGAGTGCTGCACTGTCAGAGGGTCAGTACTGAGGGAGCGCTGCACTGTTGTAGGGTGAGTAGTGAGGGAGCGCCGCACTGTTGGAGGTGCCGTCTTTCAGGATGAGACGTTAAACTGAGCCCCCCTGATACCCCCGCAGCACCTGCCCTCTCAGGTGGATGTAAAAGATCCCGTGGCCACTATTGGAAGGGGAGCGGGGGAGGGGTGGTGTCCTGAGGCCCAATATTTATCCCACAACTAACATCACTAAAAGGAGACGATCTGGGTGATTATCACATGGCTCTTTGTGGGAGCTTGCTGTGCGCAAATTGGCGGCCGCCTTCCCTACGTTACAACGGTGACCGCACTTTGTTAACTGAGGTTGTGATAGGCGCTAGAGAAATGCAAGTCTTTCCCAGCTGAGAGGCTGTGGGCACTGACCCAGTCATGTCCTGGTGTGAGGCGCGGTTAAAATGGGCACCTCTCACCTTTGTGTGTCACTGCAGCTGGGAGGCTCTGTACAGCCCAGTTGGGCTGCACCTTATTGCTGAGAACTTCCACACAAACCAACCAGTTTCCATTGTCCCAATATTTATTTCTACCAATGACAAGGTGAAGACATCCTTTGGCCCTTGGGTTGTCCTCGATGTGACTGCTCAAACGATGGCGCCGCTGCTCTTGGCCTGCTCCGGTGAGCTCATGGTGGGGTCGGGCCTCAGTGGGGAGGCTCAGGGAAGCGGGGGGGAGTCCCTCTCACTCGAACCAGCTGCAGGGCAAAGAGAAAGAGTGTGAAACCTCCGCGCAGACGCATCCCCAAGATCGGAGAGCGGCGAGCCTTGGGAAGATTGTCGGTCGCCACCCAACGGGGGTACTGACTCTCTGGCTCCCTCACCGGTTCCTGGCCGGAGCCGGGACTGCGGCAGAGGGGAGGTCAGTGTGTGATCGGGTAGCGCGTGATCCTTGCGAACTCCGGGTGCTGCTCTCGATGGGACGAGTGGGGGATTCGGGAGGTCGGACAAGGGATTTCGCTTCCTTCACTTTGGCCCTGGCTTATTCGCTGTTCTTTCAGTCACATCCTGGACCTGACTTGCCTGTGGTTCGGTTGGAGGTGACGGGGGCAAGGGGAGAGAGAAGGGGTGTGGGAAATGCCCGGTCAAGCTGCGGTGAGTGTGGAGCAGGCTTATGGATCAACCAGCCTTATCCTTCCCATCATACATTTTGTGTCTGCAGCCTCCATACATGTTCCATGTTTATATGTTTCATATGTTGGCATGTTTCACATGTTCCTTTTCAGTCATTCGCAGGATGTGGGCATCACTGGGCTGGCCCAGCATTTATTGCCCATCCCTAATTGCCCCTTGAGAAGGTGGGGGGTGAGCTGCCTTCTTGAGCCGCTGCAGTCCCTGTGGTGTAGGTACACCCAACGTGCTATTAGGGTGGGAGTTCCAGGATTTGGACCCAGCGACAGTGAAGGAACGGCCGATATATTTCCAAGTCAGGATGGTGAGGGGCTCGGAGGGGAACTTCCGGGTGGTGGTATTCCCCATGTGTCTGCTGCCCTTGTCCTTCTAGATGGTAGCGGTCATGGGTTTGGAAGGTGCTGTCGAAGGAGCCTTGGTGAGTTGCTGCAGTGCATCTTGTAGATGGTACACACACTGCTGCTACTGTGCGTCGGTGGTGGAGGGAGTGAATGTTTGTGGATGGGGTGCCCATCAAGCGGGGCTGCTTTGTCCTGGACGGTGTCGAGCTTCTTGAGTGTTGTGGGAGCTGCGCTCATCCAGGCAAGTGGGGAGTATTCCATCACATTCCTGACTTGTGCCTTGTAGATGGTGAACAGGCTTTGGGGAGTCAGGAGGTGAGTTACTCACCACAGGATTCCCAGATTCTGACCTGCTCTTGTAGCCACAGTATTTATATGGCTGGTCCAGTTCAGTTTCTGGTCAATGGTAACCCCCAGGATGTTGATAGTGGGGGATTCAGTGATGGTAACGCCATTGAGTGTCAAGGGGAGATAGTTAGATTCTCTCTTGTTGGAGATGGTCATTGCCTGGCACTGGTGTTGTGGAAATGATACTTACCACTTGTCAGCCCAAACCTGGATATTGCTGCATTTGGACATGGACTGCTTCAGTATCTGAGGAGCCGTGAATGGTGACCCTTTACCCCCTGACAGAGCCTGGGAGCAGGAACCAGTCACTGGAGAAGCCGTTCCCATTGGCGGAAGGATCAAGAGCCAGAGGGCATCGGGTTAAGGTGATTGGCGAGCGCACCGAAGGTGACATGAGGAAAAGCTTAGGGTGGTATTTTCTGACCCCACCCACTGGCGGGATCTTCCAGTCCCACCCAAGTCGACAGATCGGGAGCTGCTGCGCCAGGACTGGAAAATCCCGGCCTTTATATTTCGCTGAGCCGGCGTTTGGGAGTTTGGAATACGCTGAGACTTTGGGGGAGGAGGCAGCTTCATTTGAGGCTTCCAAGAGGGGATTGGATCGTGGTCTGCAAGGGAAGAACGTGCATGGAGACGGGGAGAAGGCAGTGGGGGGTGGGACTAGGTGCATTGCTCTTGCAGAGGGCTGGCATGGAAAAGATGGGCTGAATGGCCTCCTCCTGCACAGTCGACATTTGATGGTTCGACTGAGATGGAGCAATTGAGCCTCCTGCAATGTCCACGGTGATTGCCCCATCAAGGCATACTCTGCATATACTGGTTGACCAGGAGGGGCTTTGCTGGTGAGCGGGTCAGGGTTTATCCCCGTGACTCCCACTCTATGACTGCTTAACCCTCCAGTAAACTGGCCGCCTCCTGCAGGGCCCAGAACACTATCCAGGGGTGCAGCTGTCCCCTGTGCCTCCACTGTGTCTTGGGGACATAACAAGAGACCATCTTGCGTGTGGGGACAGTGGACTAGTAATACGAGCATAGACATGAACATACACACGAGAGGAGTGAGGCCACTCGGCCCCTCGATCCTGCTCCGCCATTCAATAAGATCATGGCTGATCTGACTGTAACCTCAACCCCACATTCCCTCCTCCCCCTGATAACACTTGCTTATCCAGAATCTATCCACCTCTGCCTTAAAGGTATTCAAAGACTCTGCTTCCATTGCCTTTTGAGGAAGAGAGTTCCAAAGACTCACCACCCTCAGGGAAAAAAATTTCTCCTCATCTCTGTCTTAAATGGACGACTCTTTATTTTTAAACAGTGACCCCCCCCTAGTTCTAGATTCTCCCACAAGAGGAAACACCCTCTCCACATCCACCCTGTCAAGACTCCTCACGGTCTCATAGGTTTCAATCAAGTTGCCTCTTACTCTTCTAAACTCCAGTGGATACACTGTTGAATACAGCTGTTCTGTTAAAGGGTCATGAGGACTGGAAACGTCAACTCTTCTCCGCCGATGCTGCCAGACCTGCTGAGTTTTTCCAGGTAATTCTGTTTTTGTTCCAGTGGATACAAGCCTAGTCTGTCCAGCCTTTCCTCATAAGACAACTCACCCATTCCTTGTATTAGTCCAGTAAACCATGCATTTACTTCCTTTCTTTAAATAAAAAGACCAATATGTACTCAGCACTCTGGATGTGGTCTCACCAGTACCCTGTACAACTGAAACATAAACTCCCTACTTTTGTATTCGATCCCCCCTCACAATAAACAGTAGCTTTACTAATCACTTGCTGTACCTACGTACCAGCCTCTTGTGATTCATGCACTAGGACACCCAGATCCCTCTGCACCTCAGAGCTCTGCAATCTCTCACCATTTAGATAATAAGCTTCCTTTTTATTCCTCCTGCCAAAATGGGCGATTTCGCATTTGCCCACATTATACTCCATTTGCCAGATCTTTGCCCGCTCACTTAACCTATCCAAATCCCTTCGTTGCTTCAGTACATCCTCTTCACTTTCCTCCTGACCTTCACCAAAATCCAGAGGCCCAGGCCAATGCTCTGGGGACACGGGTTTGAGTCTCAGTCATGGCGGCCGTGACACTATCACCGATTATCGTACAAACCCCATCTGGGTCACTAATGCCCCTAGAGGGAGGGAAATCTGTCATCCTTACTCGGTCTGGCCTACACGTGACTCCAGAGCCACAGGCATGTGGTTGACTCTGAGCTGCCCCGGCGAGCCACTCATCTCAGGGGGCAATTAGGGACGGGCAACAAATGCTGGCCTTGCCCAGCGATGCCCACGTCCCTGTGAACAAATAAAGAAAAAGGAATCTATCGCAGTTTTCTGTGGTTCAAACTCAGGACATCCCAAAGTGCTTCGAAACCAATGAAGCAAGTTTTTTTTTGAAGTGCGGTAGCTGTAGTAGAAACACAGCACAGCTCAATTTGCGCACAGCAAGCTCCCTCAAACAGCACTGAGATCCTGATCATATCACTCTTCCTTCAGTGGCGGCCATGGGATCTTTTATATCCACCTTAGTTTGACGTCTCATCTGGATTAAGGTGGCACCTCTGACAGTGCAGCACTCCCTCAGCACTGTCATCCCTTTGGCTTGTCGGCCTGGATTTTGCACCGAAGGCTCTGGAGTGGGGACTCGAACCCACAATCTCCCGACATGGAGGAGAGAGGGGGGTGTAAAGAGAATGGGGGAGTGAGCGAGCAAGAGAGAGGGGAGTGAGTGAGAGCAAGGGGGGAGAGCGAGAGCGAGGGGGGGAGAGCGAGAGCGAGGGGGGGAGAGCGAGAGCGAGGGGGGGGAGAGCGAGAGCGAGGGGGGGAGAGTGAGAGTGAGGGGGGAGAGCGAGAGCGAGGGGGGAGAGCGAGAACGAGGGGGGGGAGAGCGAGAGCGAGGGGGGAGAGCGAGAGGAAGGGGGGTGAGTGAGAGCGGGGGGGGAGAGCGAGAGCGAGGGGGAGAGCGAGAGGAAGGGGGGAGAGCGAGAGCTGGGGGGGAGAGTGAGAGCGAGGGGGGGAGAGCGAGCGAGAGAGGGTGGGAGCAAGAGAGGGCGGGAGCGAGAGAGTGAGAGCGGGAGATAGAGAGCAGGAGAGTAGGAGAGCCGGAGAGTAGGAGAGCGGGAGAGCAGGAGAGAGAAAGAGAGAGCAAGAGGGAGAGAGCAGGAGAGAGAGAGAGAGCGGGAGAGAAAGAGAGCGGGAGGAGCGGGAGGAGCGGGAGAGAAAGAGAGCGGGAGAGAGAGAAAGGGGGGTAGAGAGTGGGGAAGAGAGATCGAGACGGAGGGACAGAAGGGGTAAGAGAGAGGGGGAAGAGAGAGAATGGGGTAGAAATAGGGAGAGAAAGGGAGAGTGAAAGAATGGGGAGAGAAAGAAAGAGAGGGCATGGGGAGAGACAGGGTGGGTAGGAGAGGGCAGAGAGAGAGGGGTCAGAGAGGGAGAGAGAGAAGGATAGAGAGAGAGAGAGGGAGAGAGGGAGAGAGAGAGAGAGAGAGAGAGAGAGTGTCTCAACCCCAGTTGCATGGAAACTTCCAGGATGTTCCAGTCATTACTCTTCATACTCGATTGTCAGTGTTCGCTGGTTCCCTTTCCATAATCTTAGCCACATGTTGCAGTAGTGCTGGAAACCATTGGCAACACCAGTTCCTGGGCACTGAATAAATATTCATTCCAAAGGCTGCAAAGTTTGGTTACCCATTTTCCCAGTGTTGCAGGTGCTCATCCCATTCCAAACTGACTCCCACAGCAAACTCGCCCCCCCACCCTTCTGGTGCAGGATCCGCCACCTTGTGCAAGGTGCTAGCGCATGAAGGTGGTGGGGTGGCCACTGACCAACCTCAGGAACACGCCAGCGCCCCAGGAGCACGTGCACCTCTGACAGTGCAGCACCCCAGCGCAGGGAGCGTCAGCCTGGATGACGGGCTCGAGGGTTTGGAGTGGGGAAGGTGCTGTTAGAGTAAAACAGCCACACACAATAACCCCAGTGCCTCCCGAGCGAGCTAAGCTCGGTGGGGGAGCTTGCACATTGCAAGCTTATAGTGAACTTCGGAGGAGCCAAAGCAGATTAAAAAAATATACTCCCAATCAATGTTTTTTTAACCAGATTGTTGTTGTCTCTCATATACTCTATCCTTAGACATGACAGTGAGGTGGTTGAGAGCAGTGTGCTGTGTGCAAGACCATGGTGCAGCGTAGGGCAGTCATACTGGAGGTGGTGACACACTGGTATTATCTCTGGACTAGTATTACAGAAACCCAGGGTTATGCTCTGGGGGCCTGGATTCGAATCCTATCAGAGGGTGGAATTTGAATGCAATAGAAACCTGGAATTAAAATCTAATGATGACCATAAAACCCCCCATCTGGTTCACTAACGCCCCTGCAGAGAAGGAAATCTGTCAACTTTACCTGGTCTGGCCCCCTACATGTGGGGTTAGGGTCTCTCTCTCTCTCTCCCTGTCTTACTGGACAACAAAGTGTCTAGTTCAATTCGGGTATCGGGCACAGGGGTGTGGACAGACCTGAAAACCAGACTGTCCGGTATGAAACCAGGTGAGTGACCACCCTAACTGGGATCAGCAGAATGTGACATCAAAGTTTAACTTTAATAAGACCATAAGACATAGGAGCAGAAATTAGGCCATTCGGCCCATCGAGTCTGCTCCGCCATTCAATCATGGCTGATAAGTTTCTCAACCCCATTCTCCAGCCTTCTCCCCGTAACCTTTGATCCCCCCCTTACCAATCAAGAACCTATCCCACAGCTTCCAACCTGACAGTCGCCCAACCTCGGACGGCCCGCTTCTATCTCCTACCCAAAATCCACAAACAGAACTGCCCTGGTAGACCGATCGTCTCAGCTTGCTCCTGCCCCATAGAACTCATTTCTCGTTATCTTGACTCCCTTCTCTCTCCCCTTGTCCAGTCCCTTCCCACCTACATCCGTGATTCCTCTGACACCTTACGTCACATCAACAATTTCCAGTTCCCTGGCCCCAACCATTTCCTCTTCACCATGGACGTCCAATCCCTCTACACCTCCATCCCCCACCAGGATGGTCTGAGGGCCCTTAGCTTCTTCCTCGAACAGAGGCCCGAACAATCCCCATCCACCACTACTCTCCTCCGTCTGGCTGAACTTGTTCTCACACTGAACAATTTCTCCTTCAACTCCTCTCACTTCCTCCAAATGAAAGGTGTGGCTATGGGTACCCGCATGGGCCCCAGCTATGCCTGTCTCTTTATGGGGTATGTGAAACATTCCTTCTTGCAGTCCTACTCCGGCCCCCTTCCACAACTTTTTCTCCGGTACATCGATGATTACTTCGGTGCCGCTTCATGCTCTCGTCGGGACTTGGAAAAATTTATTAATTTTGCTTCCAATCTCCACCCCTCCATCATTTTCACGTGGTCCATCTCTGACACTTCCCTTCCCTTCCTTGACCTCTCTGTCTCAATCTCTGGTGATAGACTGTCCACCAATATCCATTACAAACCCACCGACTCCCACAGCTACCTCGACTACAGCTCCTCACACCCCGCTTCCTGTAAGGACTCCATCCCATTCTCCCAGTTCCTTCGCCTCCGTCGCATCTGTTCCGATGATGCTACCTTCAAAAACGGTTCCTCTGACATGTCCTCCTTCTTCCTAAACCGAAGTTTTCCACCCACGGTGGTTGACAGGGCCCTCAACCGTGTCCGGCCCATCTCCCACGCATCTTCCCTCATGCCATCTCCTCCCTCCCAGAAACATGATAGGGTCCCCCTTGTCCTCACTTATCACCCCACCAGTCTCCGCATTCAAAGGATCATCCTCCGCCATTTCCGCCAACTCCAGCATGATGCCACCACCAAACACATCTTCCCTTCACCCCCCCTATCGACATTCCGTAGGTATCGCTCCCTCCGGGACACCCTGGTCCACTCCTCCATCACCCCCTACTCCTCAACCCCCTCCTATGGCACCATCCCATGCCCACGCAAAAGATGCAACACCTGCCCCTTCACTTCCTCTCTCCTCACCGTCCAAGGGCCCAAACACTCCTTTCAAGTGAAGCAGCATTTCATTTCCATTTCCCCCAACTTAGTCTACTGCATTCGTTGCTCCCAATGTGGTCTCCTCTACATTGGAGAGACTGGGCGACCGCTTTGCAGAACACCTGCGGTCTGTCCACAATAATGTCCCAAACCTCCCTGTCGCTTGCCATTTTAACACTCCACCCTGCTCTCTTGCCCACATGTCTGTCCTTGACTTGCTGCATTGTTCCAGTGAAGCCCAACGCAAACTGGAGGAACAGCACCTCATCTTCCGACTAGGCACTTTACAGCCTTCCCGACTGAATATTGAATTCAACAACTTTAGGTCTTGAGCTCCCTCCTCCATCCCCACCCCCTTTCTGTTTCCCCCTTCCTTTTGTTTTTTTCCAATAAATTATATAGATTTTTCTTTTCCCACCTATTTCCATTATTTTTAAATCTTTTATGCTCTCCCCACCCCCACTAGAGCTGTACCTTGAGTGCCCTACCATCCATTCTTAATTAGCACATTCGTTTAGATAATATCACCAACTTTTACACCTATGTGTTTTTTTGTTCTATTGTTGCTGACATCTTCTGATGATCTGCTTCTATCACTGCTTGTTTGTCCTTACAACCACACCCCCCCTCCACTTCTCTCTCTCTCCGCCCTCCCCCCCCACACACCTTAAACCAGATTATATTTCAATTCTTTCTTGGAGTTGAACTCAAGTTCTGTCGAAGGGTCATGAGGACTCGAAACGTCAACTCTTTTCTTCTCCGCCGATGCTGCCAGACCTGCTGAGTTTTTCCAGGTAATTCTGTTCTTGTTAAGAACCTATCTATCTCGGTCTTAAATACACTCAATGACCTGGCCTCCACAGCCTTCTGTGGCAATGAATTCCATAGATTCACCACTCTCTGGCTAAAGAAGTTTCTCCTCATCTCTGTTCTAAAAGGTCTTCCCTTTACTCTGAGGCTGTGCCCTCGGGTCCTAGTCTCTCCTACTAATGGAAACATCTTCCCCACGCCCACTCTATCCAGGCCTTTCAGTATTCTGTAAGTTTCAGTCAGATCCCCCCTCATCCTTCTAAACTCCATCGAGTATAGACCCAGAGTCCTCAAACGTTCCTCATATGTTAAGCCTTTCATTCCTGGGATCGTTCTCGTGAACCTCCTCTGGACCCTCTCCAGGGCCAGAACATCCTTCCTGAGATACGGGGCCCAACATTGCTCGCAATATTCTAAATGTGGTCTGACCAGAGCCTTATAAAGCCTCAGCAGCACATCCCTGCTTTTATATTCTAGTCCTCTCGAAATAAATGCCAACATTGCATTTGCCTTCCTAACTACTGGGTCAACCTGCAAGTTAACCTTAAGAGAATCCTGGACTAGGACTCCCAAGTCCCTTTGCACTCCAGATTTCTGAATTCTCTCCCCATTTAGAAAATAGTCTATGACTATCTGATGCTAGTAGTGCCTTAAGCTCCAAATAAAGCTCTGCTTCTTGACATCTCATATCAGAGTGCATGTTTAGAAGCAAGGAATCCACCCAGCCTATTACTTGCAGCTCAGCTGCTGTTTGATTTCTACTGCTTGTTGCTGAGTATGTAGAAGTGTCCGAAGCCTTGCCCCGTTTTCAAAAGTCGGAGGCATATGTGACAGAGGCTGCCGTTTCCGTTCTCCGCGGCCTGCAGCATCGTCAGGGAGAATGAGCAGAGGCCACGTGGAGCAGGACAAGCTGCCGGAAGGAGGAGGAGAGAAGGGCTATCAGCAGAAGGTCAGATCCACCCTGTGAGCGCAGGAAGCAATTCTCCTACCTGAACTGCAGCAAAGGCTAACATGCATTAATATGCATCTGTTTCAATGTGGATGTTCTCACTGAAGTACGCCACACCTGGATGTGTGGTCAGAAGAATGGACAGAGTGCAATTTAAAGGGGGTGCAGGAGCAGAGGGGCCTGTGCATAAATCACTGAAGGTAGCAGGACAGGTTGTGAACACGGTTGATAAGGTAGACAGCATCCTGGGCTTTATTAATAGGGGCACAGAGTACAAGAGCAGGGTGTGAACCTTGTATAAAACAGTGGTTTGGCCTCAGCTGGAGTATTGTGTCCAGTTCTGGGCACCGCACTTTAGGAAGGATGTGAAGGCATTAGAGCACGTGCAGAAAAGATTCACGAGAGTGGTTCCAGGGAACAGGAACTTCAGTTACGTGGATAGCTTGGAGAAGTTGGGACCATCGTCCTTGGAGAAGAGAAGGCCGAGGGGCGATTTGATAGAGGTGTGCAAAATCAGGAGGGGTCCAGACCAGAGAAGATTCAGAGAAACTGTTCCCGCTGGTGGAAGGATCGAGAACAAGAGGACACAGATTTAAGGTGATTGGCACAAAGCAATGGTGACAGAAGGAGAAACATTTTCATGCAGCGAGTGGTTAGGGACTGGAATGCGCTGCCCGAGAGTGTGGGAGAGGCAGATTCAACTGAGCCTTTCAAGGTGGAATTGGAATTTAATCTGAAAAGGAAGGAGGGTTACGGGGAGAAGGTGGTGTAGTGGCACTAGATGCATTGTTCTTTCAGAGAGCCGGCGCAGACATGACAGGCTGAACGGCCTCCTTCTGTGCTGTGACCATTCTGTGAACTGCAGCCTCAGAGCAGGGTGGGGACGGCACTGCCAGTGGCTGCGATGGTGACCAAGGCAGTGAACTTCTGGCTCCTTCCAGGCCGGAGCTGGAGATATTTGCATCACCTCCCGGCTTGCCGTCCAATGTCGCTTCTGGGAGGTCAGGGAGGCCCTCAGTCCACAGAGATCCGAACACATTTCAGTCTCCCTGGTGTCAAGACTGGTGATGGTCTGCTCCACGCTGCTACAAAACCTTGCCAGAGCGGGAACTTGAGGAGAAGCAGGAAGTGGAGGAGGCAAATAACACATCCGCTTTCTGGCCGGACTGTCCACAAATCACCTCATCCGAGTGTGATAACAATGAAGGTGAACCCCAATTCCCCATACCTCACCTCTCCTACTGATCATTCCTCCGTCGTCTTAGCCACAGACCCTGAAAACCACCCTAGCATGCCTTCCAAGCCAAATTAATAAATCAAACCATTCACTATTCCCTTGGCGCCTGTCCCTCCTGTACCTATGTCCGGCCTGCTCCCCCTATGCCCCCAGTGGCTACAGAATGGATGGTGGAAAGCTGCTGACTTTCAGTGGGGCCTACTTGGCAGGGTGCCCACAAGCACCTCCGAGCTCAGAGGCCCCAGCTCTGGGCTGCCCCAGCTTGGCTTGGATGGGCAGCAATCTGGGCTGGTTGGCCGAGGGGGCCAGCGCTCCAGGCAATGCTCAGGTTCGAATCCCACCACAGCAGCCGGTGGAGTTCGAATTCAATAAAAATCTGGAATTAAAAGTCTAACGGTGACCACGAACCCACTGCAGATTGTCGTTAAAAACCCCCATCTGGTTCACTAACGTCCCTTCAGGGGAAGGGAAATCTCCCACCCTTACCCGATCTGGCCTACTCGTTACTCCAGACCCACAGCCATGTGGTCAGCTCTTAAAAATACCCCTCTGAACAGGGGGCAATTAGGGATAGGCAATAAACGCCAGCCCAGCCAGCCACACCCACACCCCCACGAGCGCCGGCAGGTTGGGGGTGACAGGAGGACGAACGTGGTCATCAGGAGAGAGGGACTTGACGCAGTCGCTGGTGCTCCCCACTGAGGGGGCGTCTGCGACACTGTTCCGAGGCCCTTCAAGCAGGCTACGTGGGCAGCAGTCCATTGCCACACTGGAAAGAGCAAGGCAAAGCCCCGTGCCAACTTGGTGCGGAGCCCCTCTGCTCAAGGCACACTGCCCGGCGCCCGGTGTACACCCATCTTCCTTCACCTCTAGGCCGCTCCGCAGCAGAAACCACCTGTGACCTCGCTCTCCAGACAAGATGGCAGCTGAAATACCTTCCCCCCCCACCTCTCCCTTGCCTGGGTTGCAGTCCACTGGTGCCCGGTGTTTCGCCACATGCAGAACCCACCTCGAATCTATCTTCTAAAAGGACACTCAGTGTCAGTACCCTTTTTTAAACTCTTTCATGGGATGTGGGTGTCGCTGGGCTGGGCCCAGCATTTATTGCCCATCCCTAATTGCCCCTTGAGAAGGTGGTGGGTGAGCTGCCTTCTTGAGCCGCTGCAGTCCCTGTGGTGTAGGTACACCCACAGCGCTGTTAGGGAGAGAGTTGCAGGGTTTTGACCCAGCGACAGTGAAGGAACGGCCGATATATTTCCAAGTCAGGATGGTGAGTGCCTCGGAGGGGAACTTCCAGGTGATGGTGTTCCCCATGTGTCTGCTGCCCTTGTCCTTCTAGATGGTAGCGGTCGTGGGTTTGGAAGGTGCTGTCTAAGGAGCCTTGGTGAGTTGCTGCAGTGCATCTTGTAGATGGTACACACACTGCTGCTACTGTGCGTCGGTGGTGGAGGGAGTGAATGTTTGTGGATGGGGTGCCCATCAAGCGGGGCTGCTTTGTCCTGGATGGTGTCGAGCTTCTTGAGTGTTGTGGGAGCTGCACTCACCCAGGCAGGTGGGGAGTATTCCATCCCACTCCTGACTTGTGCCTTGTAGATGGTGGACAGACTTTAGGGAGTCAGGAGGTGAGTTACTCACTGCAGGATTCCCAGCCTCTGACCTGCTCTTGTATCTAAGCTGGAGGCTGCGAGTGATAGAGCGAGGGACAGGTGTGTCTTTCATCATCATCATTGTCTTCCTGCTCTTCTCCCACTGCCTGGACAACTGGTGGTTCTTTGGAATCTGAAAAGCGAAAGGCATTTGGGATACACTCGCATAGGAAGCAGTTCGGAGAAGGTTCACTCGGCTGATTCCTGGGATGAGAAGGGGGTTTGTCTTATGAGGAAATGGGCCTCTGCTCATCACAGTTCAGAAGAATGAGAGGTGATCTTCTTGAAACATATACGATTCTGAGGGGACTTGACAGGGTAGATGCGGAGGGGACGTTTCCCCTCATGGGGGAACCTGGAAGGTGGGGGGGGTTGGGGGCACAATTTAAAAATAAGGGGTCTTCCATTGAAGAGATGAGGAGGAATTTCTTCTCCCAGAGGGACATCAGTCTGTGGAATTCTCTTCCGCAGAGAGCAGCGGAGGCCAGGTCACTGAAAATATTCAAGGCCGAGTTAGATTTTTGACCGACCGGGGAGTTGAGGGTAATGTGGGGGCTGGCAGGAAAGCAGAGTTAAAGCCATAATCAGATCAGCCCCGATCTTATTGAATGGCGGAGCAGGCTCGAGGGGCCGAATGGCCTTTCTGCTCCTAATTCTTATATTCAGTGGCACAAGAGTAATGCTGTGGGGAAGGCTGGGTGCATGCTTACACCATCTAGAGCTTGCGAATCAGAAGAGAGTGTGGGCCGAGGGGATGGGGGTGTGGTGGGGAGGGGAGGGGTGGGGTGGAAGGGGCTGTGAGAAAGAGGATTAGGTATTTTGGTAGCATCATTTTCACTTGTTTTTTCCCCATGGGCTCAGTCAAGCTCTCCCAACAATGGCAACCACATACCCCTCCATGGGGAGCATGCAAGTCACGCCCGTCTCCCTCAGATTTGCTCCTAATGCCTCCGATTGTGCGCCACCATACCCTGCGAGTGAGGGGGAAAGTGTGTCAGCGAGTGTGGTGTAGGTGTTTGTCATGGTTGAACAGCCGGCAGTGTGTGCAAGCTATATGAAATGCACAAGGGCGGGGTGAAGCAATGAATGTTAGGTATGTGTCTTGATTGATTGAGATTATTGGTGGGTGAGTGATGACGATGGAGGGTGGAAGGTGGGGGGGGGTCCGCTGCATTAGTGTGTATGAGGCTAGTGGTTCAGTTGCTGGGATGTGGCATCTGAAGGTGCACTCACTGACCTTGAACACGCAGGTGAGGTTATTGAACGTCTTGCGGCACTGTGTCCAGGTCTTTGGTGCTAGACCACTGGCACTGCCCACAGCAACTGTCTAGAGGGTCTCCTGGTCCCCTGTGGATAGAGAACATCTCTCCTCCTCTCCACCTCCTGCACCAAGGCTACCAGGTCTTGCCTCAGAATGTGGGAACACATCCATCCCATGTTGCACCATTAGTCACAGCATCATACGACAGAGAGGAGTATGTGCCAGCATGCCATTGTAAAGGTGCTCAGCATAGCAAGGGTTAACGTGGGACTGGAGAATAGCACTGCCCGTGGTATGATGTATAGAGTCACATGGTAATAGACTGAGAGAACAGTTTAGGGAGAACACTCTGGAACCAGCCTGCATGGAGGTAACACCACCATGCAAGGCAGTAACCTGAGATCTGTAAATAGTTAAAAACTAACAATAAATGGTTCATGTTTAAATCTACAAATCTCAAGATCTTATCATTGAGACATCTAAAGAACCCATATTACAACATGGGGACAGCAGTGGGATATCAGCGTTATCAGTATAGTGCAACATGGTTAGCATCGGCTGTTGCTTCTAAAAGATATCACATCGGTGGTGATCTGAAAAGGTGGAAGCATTTTAAATGATAAACCCAGAACAGGTATAAGAAACTATAAACGGCTGAAGCCCAGCTAGAAATTCATGCACATAAGAAAAATTGAGGGAGCTTCGCCTTAGAAGATGAGGAATTCACCAGAGGGAGTGCAAGTTTAATGCAAGATCCCCCTGAGTGACACAGAGTAAAAAAAAAACCTGGTCAGATCAAAGTTGGGTGAGCAAAAATACAAAAAAACTGTAAGAGCCTGAGTAACGCAGAGTCAAAGAGCCTGAACAGTTTACAAGATGGTGAGCAAAGTTACAAAAAAGCTGTACTTACGTTATGGAAAAGGTGGCGGCCCCAGGGCTCAGCAGGTTGCAGCAGTGATGGCCACACTGCACTGAAGTTAAAACAAAAGAGGTTAAATAAAAATCAGCCGGCAAAGTCCAAAAGTTTTAAGAAGAAAAACTGCAGGGTAAAGAAGAAGCTGAGGTGCAAAAAGTTACCTGAAAGGGAAGAAAAAACAAAAGGCAGGCAGTGCAGAGGAGAAAAGTGCTGTTGCTTTAAGTTAAGAGAAACCAGGCCCTGACTGGACCACAAGCCCGCCAAAACGCCAAAAAGAGCACCTGCAGAAAAAAAAAGGAAAGAACTGAAGAGAAAAGCAATACCGTGGAAGTTTAGAAGTTCAAAAACAAAAGCAGCCAGTCACAGACGAGCCCTCCAAAACCCAAAAAAGCGTAAGGAACTCAGAGCACAGAAAGCTGAGACCAACAGATTGCTCGAGTGAAAAAAACAGTTACTGCACTGACAGTCTTAAAGCGATAATGACATTTAAAGCAGTAATTACAGGAAAAAGCAAACGACCATGGACAGTGAATCAGAAGAGCCAGATGCATGTGTGCTATGGAAAGGGCTAAAGCAGACCCAAGAGTGGGAGCCTTGGAAAGGACAATTTTTAGTTTATAGAAGAACTACAAGATTAAATAATGAATCAGAAGCAGTGCAAGTTGAAAAGTTTTTATTCATCTTTGGTTCATTTGCTGGTGAAGTACTCCACAGCCAATGTATAGATCCATATTGGCAACGTTTTGAGAGATATTAAAAGGTTTTTAAACTCCCAGTAAAATACTTAGGGCAACAACAAGAGACCATAGAGAGAGAGCAACACAAGATCCCAGGGAGAGGGAGGCAGATGGCAGTGAAGAGTGAGCAGACGGTTGTGGATGAAGGAAAGCTATCTGAGGCAACTCAAAAGAAGCAAAACGTGAATAAGGTAAATGGTGCTGTTCAACTGGAAAATGTTCACATCAGAGCCGAACTGGAAAATTTGAAGCTCAGATTCAAGCTGAGTATATACCTTTGGAAACGCACAATAAAGCGAAGTCTTCAATGAACCAAGTCGTTCGAGATCCGAGCAAAGAAATCTCAGTGGCAACACAAAGGAGGAGATAATGACCCTCAATTCCACAGTTGGCAAATCAAAGCAGGAGTTGGGAAAACTCAAACAGATGCACATCCAGGCAAAACAGCAGGCAGAAGAGGCAAGCAAAAAAGTTACAACCCTGAAAGACTCCTTGAAGAATTAATCTGTAGCCATGGAAAAATATGGGGAGCTAAAAAGGATGCTAAATATTACTTCAGAAAAAGCGGCGCTGGAACTATCAGTAGCGACAAAACGATGCACCGAAGCCCAGAGGGAGTTGACAAGAGGTTAACAAGAAAATAAACAGTTGAAAGAACAACTGATTGTCCTTCAAGATCAAATGCAAAAGGACCATTCAGCAACATGAAGAAAGTCTTAAACAGCAGAATGGAAGGGCAACAGAAGAAACTTGGGGAGACTTTGCTGAATTACAGGAAAACTCAAGATGAAGCGAGCGAGCTTTGCAAAGAAAAGGAAAAGCCTGCTAACAGACCTTCACATGCTACAAGAATCCCTCAGGACAAAATTTACTCCTCTGGAAAATTACAACAAGGAAAATGAATTTAACATCACTCTGAACAAGTTGGCAGATAAGACTCGGCAATGTTCTATATTCCAGGAGGAAGCCAGATGGTACAAGAAACGGACTGAAGAGCTGAAGAAGCAGTTGAATGGAAGAGAGGAGGCATTGAAAGGAAGAACTATAGAACGTTCCAAACCGCGAGCCGAAAATGAAGCCATGAGCGCACAATTACAGAACTGAAACAAGTTAAGACTTCGGCGAGCACAGGCTTAACCCAACAGTAAAACCAAAATGAAGGACAAGGACAAAGTTCTGGTGCAGACAGAGAAAGAAAAGACAGAAACGAGATTAGAAAACGTAAATCTGACGCTGAAACGTGAGCAACTAGAGGAAGGAGAAGGACTGGGTGTCTCAGACGTACTGAGAAGTTTTGAGCTGAATGAAAAACTTAATAAGCTTGCAAATCAGTCTGAAAATAAAACAGCAAACAGGCGTCTGGCCGAAATGGTGAAACGAGCGGACATGAAGGCTCCACTTGCAAAACGTATACGTCCAGCAAGAACATGGCGGACACCACGGCAAACTGGAGTCCACTCTAGGAATGAACGGAGTGTACAATCCCGTCGTAAGGAACTGGGCAAACCCACAGTGTCCAAAAAAAAAAAGCTGACGAATTGTTAATAAAGAGGAACGCAATTCGAAGGAGCCGCAAAAAGTGTATCAAATGGAGATAGCCAAGTGCCAGAAACACAGAGTGCCACTACCATTCCTCCAAACTTGACAGACCGAGAATGTCTGAATTTGTAAAGTCAGAGACTTGAGGCAGGGGGCAAGGGATAGCAAGTAAATATTGGATTGTAATGCTCTGTTGGGAGAAAATTTTTCTTTGGAGAAGGGGGATGCTGTATGTGCCCGAGTCACATTGTAATGTAAAGGTGCTCGGCAGAGCAAGGGTTAACGTGGGACTAGAGAATAGCACTGCCCATGGTATGATGCATAGAGTCACATGGTAATAGACTGAGAGAAGAGTCGAGAGAGAGCAATCTGGAACCAGCCGGAATTGAGGTAATAGCACCATGCATGACAGTAACCTGGGATCTGTAAATAGTTAAAGGGCAACAATAAACAGTTCACATTTAAATATACAAATCTCAAGATCTGATCTAAAGGACCCATATTGCAACACTCAGTGCTCAGGTTCTCCACCACATGTAGTTCCAGCGCCTGCTCCAGCAGGAATGCACCTCTCCCTTAAAGAGGGACAGGCTGGTTTTAAGAGGTGCAGGCTAGGTTTAATTGGTGCTCACATCACATGAACTTGAGCCCCCTGCTGAACCACCAGCCAGCGCGCTTACTGCTGGGCTGAACACAGCTATCGTGTAAATCAGCACACAGCACAGCACTGCCGACATTCGGCCCCTCTGCTCCATACTGGTGTTTCTGCTCCACACAAGCCTCCTCCTACCCCGTCATTATATCCTTCTATTCCATTCTCCCGTATGTGTTTATCCAGCTTCCCCATTAAGTGCATCTCTGCTATTCACCTCCCTGTGGGAGCGAGTTCTATATGCTCCCTAAGTACAGAAGTTAACGGTAAAGAAGTTTCTTCTGAATTCCTGATTGGATTTATTAATATCTAATATTGATCGTCCCCTAGTTCTGGCCTCTCCCCATCCCCTGCCCCCACCACCCCCCACACACAAGTGGAAACATCATGTGTGTGTGTACCCTATCAAAACCCTTTCAGAATTTTAAAGACCTCAATTCAGGTCACCCTCCCTCAGCCTTCTCTTTTCTAGAGAAAAGAGCCCCAGCCATTTCAACCTTCCCTGATGGTTACATCCTCTCAGTTCTTGAACCATTCTAGTAAATCCTTTCATGCCTCTATACTCTTTCTGCAATGCGGAGACCGGAACTGTACACAGTAACTCCGAGTGTGGACAGGTTAAGGTTCGATACATGTTTGAGATCACCGCTCTTTGATACCATCCCTTTAAGAATGGACCCTAGTGTTTTGTACGCTTCATCACTGAACCTTTAGCAAATAACTTTTATACTTCTAGCCTATGCAGTTAACCTCTGCCCTTCACACTCACTGTGCTTGAGTGAAGATTCATCTGGGAAAATGTTTTCTTCCTGGAGTTGTGTTAATATAAACCGATATTCAATCAAAATCTGCATTCCTATAGCACCTTTACATAGCAAAACATCCTGATACTTCACAAGAGCATTTGACACTGTGAGATATTAAGGACAAGTCACCAAAAACTTTGGTGAAACGGTAGGTGAGTTTTTCAAAGGAGGAGAGAGTGAGAGGCAGAGATGTTTAAGGAGGGAATTCCAGAGCTCAGGGCCCCCAGGCAGCTGAAGGCAGGGCCGCCAATGGTGAAGCGATGGGAATCGGGGGATGGGCAAGAGGCTGGAATTGGAGGAGCGCAGAGATCTTGGAGGGTTGTAGGGGCTGGAGGAGGTTACAGAAATGGGGACTGGGTGTAGGGGCTGGAGTAGGTTATAGAGATAGGGAGGGGTGTAGGAGGTTACAGAGATGGGGGGGGGTCATAGGGGCTGGGTGGGGTTACAGAGATAGGGAGGGGTGTAGATGCTGGAGGAGGTTACATAGATAGGGAGGGTTGTCGGGGCTGGAGGAGGTTACAGAGATAGGGAGGGGTGTCGGGGCTGGAGGAGGGTACAGAGATAGGGAGAGGTGTAGGGGCTGGAGGAGGTTACAGAGATAGGGAGGGGTGTAGGGGCTGGAGGAGGTTGCAGAGATAGGAAGGGATGTAGGGGCTGGAGGAGGTTACAGAGATAGAGAGGGGCGTAGGGGCTGGAGGAAGTTACAGAGATAGGGAGAGGTGTAGGGGCTGGAGGAGGTTACAGAGATAGAGAGGGGCGTAGGGACTGGAGGAGGGTACAGAGATAGAGAGGGGCGTAGGGACTGGAGGAGGGTACAGAGATAGGGAGGGGTGTCGGGGCTGGAGGAGGTTACAGAGATAGGGAGAGGTGTAGGGGCTGGAGGAGGTTACAGAGATAGGGAGGGGTGTAGGGGCTGGAGGAAGTTACAGAGATAGGGAGGGGTGTAGGGGCTGGAGGAGGTTACAGAGATAGGGAGGGGTGTAGGGGTTGGAGGAGGTTACAGAGATAGGGAGGGATGTAGGGGCTGGAGGAGGTTACAGAGATAGGGAGGGGTGTAGGGGCTGGAGGAGGTTACAGAGATAGAGAGGGGTGTAGGGGCTGGAGGAGGTTACAGAGATAGGGAGGGGAAAAGGCCATGGAGGGATTGGAAAATGAAGATGAGAATTTTGAACAGCTGACAGTGCCATGCTGTGTGGTAAGTATTGAGTTTTCCTGCACCATTTATATCTGAGCTGGGTTTTCTGCACCCCCCACACCCCTGTTGAGTCACAATTTCCTCTTGCAGTCTTTCCACCATTTCCCATGAACTGGGAAGCTTTGGGCCAGAGTGATCTTACACAGGGGCTTTACACTGCTGTTATGTAATGATTGGCAATGCCTGCTTTGCTGAAAGAATTAGGCGTGTGTACTGAACTAGGGAAACAGATGATACCAAGGTTAACCCCGCCACCCTTTGGAAGATCTATCCAATTGGTCCTACCACAACCCACCCCGCTCTGTCCCCCACATCCCTGCAAAATTTTCCCCTTCAAGTATTTATCCGATTCCCCCCCTTTTGAAAGTTCCTATTGAATCTGCTTCCACCGCCCTTTCAGGCAGCGCCTTCCAGATCACAGCAACTCACTGTGTTTAAAAATTCTCATCTCCCCCTCTGGTCCTTTCCCCGATTCTCTTCAACCTGTGTCCCCTCTGGTTACCGACCCTCCTGCCCAGTGGAAACAGCTTCTCTTTACTTACCCTGTCGAATTCCTGATTTTGAACGCCTCGATTCAATCTCCCCCTTAACCGTCTCTGCTCCAAGGAGAACAATCCCAGCTCCTCCAGCCTCTCCACATGAATTGAAGTCCCTCACTCCTGGAACTATTCTAGTAAATCTCCTCCGCACAGCCCCACGGTGAACAGGCCGGTTTTCAGCCCCGGCCTCTTGCCCTGCTGGCTGAATCTTTGCCCAGCAGGCTCCTAGCTCACCGATGTTGGTCGGGTACAGTCGAACAGAACCGTACCTCGACGAGAGTTGGCGCCCACACATATACACACACACACACACACGAGGAGGCAGCAGGGTGAGAGAGAATTGCCTGGCAGTTCACACTCCCTCACCTTCTGCGGCTACTGCATTCTGAGTCACAGCGGAGGTGGTGGCGGTGGGGGCAAGAGCAGCAGCGCTGAAAGGGCCGCTGCCACAGCAAACACTGCAGGCGACACTCACGCTCGAGGGGGCCGCGTCAGTCAATGATCTCCTTAATGCACCAGCAGCATAGCAGGATGTAGAGGCAGTCCCTGATGGTCTGGAGCAGAGCGTAGCTGTTGTGCTGCCCCAGGAAGCTCTTCCTAGCTAGTCCAAAAGCCATGATTCCCGTGGGATGAATAACTGGGCTTCACTGACAGTCTACACTGTCCTTGTGACTGCGGGCATTAACCCAGCCTCACTCCCTCATCATTGGTCACCATCGAAGTGATTGACACTTCCTGTATTCATGCATCCATTCAACTGCAAATACCTTTTGATCTCCCAAACTGGAACATAAACAGTTGCCAGCCTCTTCCTCTCTTCCCCACTGCGACTTCTGGTTTTTGTTTTGAAAAGTTCCCTTTCAACACCTCCCGCTCCTCTTGGCCCGAGAGTTCCCACTCCAAAGAGTCGAGCCCCTTATTCTAGAACAACACTCCCAGTGCCAGTGCCGAGGGAGCGCCGCACTGCCGGAGCTTTGCTCTCCTTACCCAAGGACAGCTGGGAGACCGTCGCTGATGAACGTGACCTCTGGAGGCTCACTGTTTGGAAAAGGCATTGGAAGTTGGGGTGGGGGGGGTGGGGGAGAACAGGACAGGAAATCCCACCTGGCTGAGAGGGGGACTCAGAGGAAAATAGAGGCAGATGATTTGTGCACCTTCTCAGGCCACTCTCTCCCTCTGCGGCGAATGTGGCAGAGACTGTCAGGCCAGAGTGGAGCTCCTGAGCCATCCCTGGCGATGATTAACACTGAGTTAACCACCACGGCCGCAAACCATCATCTTACCACGCAGAAGGCAGTCACCACCCAAGGACACACCTACACTGGAGAGAGTGCAACAAAGGTTCACAAGGCTGGTCCCTGGGATGAGGGGATCGTCCAATAGTTTCAGGCTGAAAATTTGCACCCATCCTCAAACTGAATGTGAAATTCCATCATGTTATGATCACTCTTGCCTAAGAGGATCCTTTACTATGACATCTTTAATTAATCCTGTCTCATTGCACATCACCGGGTCCAAAATAGCCTGTTTCAGAAGGCTCTTAGGATATTGTTCTAAGAAACTGTCCCAAATATGCTCTATGTACTCATTCTCCAGCCTACCTTTGCCGAGCTTGAGTAGAACGGGCCAATGTTCTCTGGAGTTTAGAAGAGTGAGAGGTGATCTCATTGAAACCTATAAAATTCTTAAGCGGTTTGCCAGGGTCAATGCTGAGAGGCTCTTCCCCCCCATCACCACCCCCCCCTCCCCCCCCCCCCCCCCCCCCCCCACCACCCCCCCAAACCTGCCCTCCGGCTGCAGAGGCCAGAACATGGGATCACAGACCCCACCCCACACCCTGGTTAGGGAGTCTAGAACTTGGGGGGTCACAGTCTCAGGACAAGGGGTGGCCATTTTGGACTGAGATGCGGAGAAATTTCTTCACTCAGAGGGTGGTGAATCTTTGGACTTCTCTACCCCAAAGGGCTGTGGACGCTCAGTCATTGAGTAGATTCAAGAGTGAGGTCAAGAGATTTTTGAGCTCCAAGGGATAAGGCGGGAAAGTGAAGCTGAGGGAAAAGATGATCAGCCATGATGGCATTGAATGGTGGAGCAGGCTGGAAGGGTTGAGTGGCCTCTTCCTCCTCCTATTTCTTATGTTATGACTCTCTACAATCCATCACTCGGGACATTGCAGCACCTGAGTTAGTTGAACAGTCCAGATTGTGCAGGGAGCCTATTTGACTGTGGGGGGCTGTGCACAGCTGATCCCCACCCTGTGTTTCCCAGAGGGCCAGCAGGAGCAGGACTCCTGGCATCAACTTTAACCATAACCAATCCCACAGTTAAAATCGCCCAATTCTGTAACAGACCAGGGAGTGAAGCTGGGAGCTCAGTGCTGTATCCACTGACCCATTTACCTGCTGAGCTCTTGAGGGAACTCAGAGTTGCTTTATAACTTACCCGCTCAGATGTCACTCCAGTGGAGTCTCCTTCTGAACACTGTCCACTATGGCTCAGGAGGTCGTGCTTTCAGTCAGAAAGTTGTGGGCTCGAGCTCCCACTCCAAAGAGTCAAGCCCCTTATTCTCGCTCCACATTCCCAGTGCCAGGCCCGAGGTAGTGCCGCCCTGCCGGGGGGTCAGGGCCGAGGGAGCGCTGCATGGCCGGGGGGTCAGTACTGAGGGAGTGCTGCACTGTCGGAGGGTCAGCGCCGAGGGAGCGCCGCACTGTTGGAGGGTCAGTACTGAGGGAGAGCTGCACTGTCGGAGGGTCAGTACCGAGGGAGTGCCGCACTGTCGGAGGGTCAGTACCGAGGGAGTGCCGCACTGTCGGAGGGTCAGTACCGAGGGAGTGCCGCACTGTCGGAGGGTCAGTACCGAGGGAGTGCCGCAATGTCGGAGGGTCAGTACTGAGGGAGAGCTGCACTGTCGGAGGGTCAGTACTGAGGGAGAGCTGCACTGTCAGAGGGTCAGTACTGAGGGAGTGCCGCTGTCGGAGGGTCAGTACTGACGGAGCGCCACACTGTCGGAGGGTCAGTACTGAGGGAGCGCCGCACTGTCGGAGGGTCAGTACTGAAGGAGAGCTGCACTGTCGGAGGGTCAGTACTGAAGGAGAGCTGCACTGTCGGAGGGTCAGTACTGAGGGAGTGCCGCACTGTCGGAGGGTCAGTACTGAGGGAGTGCTGCACTGTCAGAGGGTCAGTACTGAGGGAGTGCTGCACTGTCAGAGGGTCAGTACTGAGGGAGTGCTGCACTGTCAGAGGGTCAGTACTGAGGGAGTGCTGCACTGTCGGAGGGTCAGTACTGAGGGAGCGCCGCACTGTCGGAGGGTCAGTACTGAGGGAGTGCTGCACTGTCGGAGGGTCAGTACTGAGGGAGCGCCGCACTGTCGGAGGGTCAGTACTGAGGGAGTGCCGCACTGTCGGAGGGTCAGTGCCGAAGAAGCAGTGCGCTGTCAGAGGTGCTGATTTTCGGATGAGACATTAAGCCAAGAGCCCCTCTGCCCTCTCAGGTGGGTGTAGAAGATCCCATGGCCGCTATTGGAAGAGTGGAGGGGTGGGTGGGGGAGCATTTGGAGTTCTTCCTGGCGTTCTGTCCAATATTTCCAACATTTATCCCATAACCAAACTCTTTTCTTCTTTATTCCGTCATGGGATGTGAGCCTCGCCGAGCAGGGCCGGCATCTGTTGCTCATCCCTAATTGCCCTTGAACTGAGTTGGCCCGCTCAGCCATTTCGGGGGGGGGGGGGGTGCAGTTAAGAGCCAACCAGATGGCTGTGGGGCCTGGAGTCACGTGTAGGGCCAGACCGGGTAAAGGGGGCATCGGTGAACCAGATGGGGCTTTTAACGACAATCAATGACAGTTTCACGGGTCACCATGACTGAGACCAGCTTGGTACTGCGCACTCCAGTGCAGGGGATGGGTGCTGGGAGGACAGAGAACCTTCCAGAAAAGCTCCGCGTCAGCTGAACAATGGCAGCCAGACCCCCTTTGATAGCAGGCCTTTAGGAGGCTTGGGGGAGACAATGGGAGAGATTATACTGTGCACAACAAAGCACGCACACACAGATCACCCAGCCACGTGGAAACAACAGGAACTTTGTGATCAAACACTGTTGGATAAGCGCTGGGGAGGAAAAAATTAACCCACCTTTGTGCTTGAGTGAGCGGAGGGAAGAGTTGCTTTCGAGTCTGAATCATTCATGGATTAAATTGGATTTTATGAATAGGGCAACTGAATACAAAAGCAGAGAGATCAGGGTGGAATTGTGTCACTCACTGGTTGGAGTCTCGGCTGGAGTACTGTGGTAAATTCTGGGCAGCCTGGGAAAGGGCGCGGGACAAAGTATGACTGCTTGCTTTGAGGAGACAGCAAAGGCACGTCGGGCTGAATGGCCTCTTAGGGCGCTGCGAGGTGCCCCCGGTTCTGAAATCCAGGCCGTTTTCCCCATCCCCTTGCCAATTCTCGACCGCCTGGCCCTGGTTGTAACAGCCTCACTTGCCACACCCCTCCACACACCCAGGTATGGCTGGGCTATTCCACTGCATGAACCCTCACAGTCAAGCTGGCCATTCCCACTGGCTCGGTTTTTTTCATTGGGCCGTGAAGCAGGAGTGGAGACACCCATTGGTTATTGGAAGTTAGAAAGGGACCACTCGTCGAACACCAAGCTAGAAGTTAGTCAGAACGATGTGGAGCCCCGGACAACAGTCATTTGATCCAGTCTCATTCCTGGAGACTACCTTGGGGCCTAGAGGGCTCACTACCACAACAGGCCGGTGTCTAGACCTCGGCAAGTCTTCAGTAGATCTGCCGGAGATCAAATATTGGTGCAGCGCTCACTTAACCATCAAGAGGCTCCAGCAAAGGCTAAACAGAGACAAGTTCCCCCCCACCCAACACGAACTGGTGGAGTGGGTGAGATTCACCACCGCTTGTCATGGAGAAGGTACTGAGTGTGGGGAAACCATCCCTCGTGGTTAACCAGTGGTCCCCTGACAGTGCAGCACTCCATCAGTACTGGCACAGCAAGTGTTAGCTTGGACTACAATAATGTGAAAAATTGCACAGTGTGTTCCATCCAAAAAAGACCGGATGAATCCAACTCGGCCAAAGCCATCAGATCAGTCTACTCCCGATCGTCAGTAAAGTGATGGAAGGGGTCATCAGCAGTGCTATCAAGTGGCACTTACTCAGCAATAACCTGCTCTCTGACACCCAGTTTGGGTTCCGCCAGGGCCACTCAGCTCCTGACCTCATTACAGCCTTGGTCCAAACATGGACAACAGATCTGAACTCCCGAGGTGAGGTGAGAGTGACTGCCCTTGACATCAAGGCCACATTTGACCGAGTGTGGCATCAAGCAGCCTTGGCAAAACTGGAGAAAATGAGCATCGGGGGAAAACTCTCCGCTGGTTGGAGTCATACCCAGCACAAAGGAAAATGGTTGTGGTTGTTGGAGATCAGTCATCTCAGCTCCAGGACATCACTGCAGGAGTTCCTCAGGATAGTGTCCTAGGCCCAACCATCTTCAGCTGCTTCAATGGCCTTCCCTCCATCATAAGGTCAGGAGTGGGATGTTCACTGATGATTCCACAATGTTCAGCACCATTCGCAACTCCTCAGATACTGAAGCAGTCCATGTCCAAATGCAGAAAGGCTTGGATGACACTGAGGTAAGCTGCAACATTTGCACCACACAAGTGTCAGGAAATAACCATCTCCAACAAGAGAGAATCTAACCATTACCCTTTGACATTCAATGGCATTACCATCACTGAATCCCCCACTATCAACATCCTGGATGTTACCCTTTGGCCAGAAACTGAATTGGACCAGCCATATAAATACTGTGGCTACTAGAGTGGGTCAGAGGCTGGGAATCCTGCAGTGAGTAACTCACCTCCTGACTCCCCAAAGCCTGTCCATCATCTACAAGGCACAAGTCAGGAGTGTGATGGGATACTCCCCACTTGCCTGGATGAGTGCAGCTCCCACAACTCTCAAGAAGCTCGACACCATCCAGGACAAAGCAGCCCCGCTTGATGGGCACCACATCCACAAACATTCACTCCCTCCACCACCGACACACAGTAGCAGCAGTGTGTGTACCATCTACAAGATGCACTGCAGCAACTCACCAAGGCTCCTTCGACAGCACCTTCCAAACCCGCAACCTCTACCATCTAGAAGGACAAGGGCAGCAGACACATGGGGAACACCACCACCTGGAAGTTCCCCTCCAAGTCATTCACCATCCTGACTTGGAAATATATCGGCCGTTCCTTCACTGTCGATGGGTCAAAAGTCAAAAGCCTGGAAGTCCAGCGGTTCAAGGCGGCGGCTCAAGGGGCAATTAGGGATGGGCAAAAAACGCTAAAATCTCAGAAATTAATTTTATTGACTGGAGTGGGTCTCGAACTCTCAACATTCTGCCTCGGAGGTGAGAGGGTCACCCACTGAGCCACAGCTCAGAGTTGCCAGATGGCCTGAAACTGGACACGAGATCAGAAACAATGATTAACACAAGAAACTGCAGACGTCCTTATCACTGAGTACAGCACAAACAAACCACCAGGAATATTAACAGTATTTATACATTGTTATAAAAAATTACAGCACATTCAGACCATACACAGGATTACTATATTAAATGCGACATTAATGTTCTCATTGTCAGGACACAGTACACAGCAACATATCCAATAGACCATCAGCTCACATTTCTCAGACACACAATGTACAATGATAATGACATGAACAAAACCATCAAGCTCCCTCTACACTGTCCCCATCAAACACTCCCAGGACAGGTACAGCACGGGGTTAGATACAGGGTAAAGCTCCCTCTACACTGTCCCCATCAAACACTCCCAGGACAGGTACAGCACGGGGTTAGATACAGGGTAAAGCTCCCTCTACAATGTCCCCATCAAACACTCCCAGGACAGGTACAGCACGGGGTTAGATACAGAGTAAAGCTCCCTCTACAATGTCCCCATCAAACACTCCCAGGACAGGTACAGCACGGGGTTAGATACAGAGTAAAGCTCCCTCTACACTGTCCCCATCAAACACTCCCAGGACAGGTACAGCACGGGGTTAGATACAGAGTAAAGCTCCCTCTACACTGTCCCCATCAAACACTCCCAGGACAGGTATAGCACGGGGTTAGATACAGAGTGAAGTTCCCTCTTACTGTCCTGCATTGCACGAAGGTGACATTCCACCATTCTCAGCGTCAGGAATCGAGGGCCGAGGTTACTGCTGGTTTACGAATACCTTTGTCCTGCACCCACTCATTCGAACCTGACTGACACTTTATTTAGTATCATTTCACATTAGCTGGAGAGGAGAGTCTTTCCCACTGTGTGGATGAGTTAGATATGATGGTGCACTGAGCCCAGCACAGATTCTTTTCAGCTTTCAATTGCCTCTCACACAACCTGCGATACCATTTCCATCTGGAGAGAGACTGATAAATATTCTGAATGACAAACATCTGTTTTTTTTTAAAACAGTGACAGACCAACACAGGTTCAGACAAGTGATCCCCATATGTACGCACTGGGCAGTGGATTGATAGACACAAGTTTAGAAGGCTCCCAATATGTAGAAGAGTCATACGGATTCGAAACGTTAACTCTATTTCTCTCTCCACAGATGCTGTCGGACCTGCTCAGTTCAGCACCCGCAGTATTTTGCTCTAACCTAATGTGTATCTGTCTGCTTTCGCACTTTCAACTCCCCGCAGACTGTGAGCCAGAGGTGCTGGATGTCATAGTGCGTTGACAAACTCTTGGATATCTCGGGGTTCTCCTTAATCAGGAACTGAACTGGACCAGCCATATAAATACTGTGCAAGAGCTGGTCACAGACTGAGAATCCTGTGGCAAGGAACTCACCTCCTGACTGCTCAAAGCCTGTCCACCATCAACAAGGCACAAGTCAGGAATACTCCCCACTTGCCTGGATGAGTGCAGCTCCCACAACACTCAAGAAGCTCAACACCATCCAGGACAAAGCAGCCCCGCTTGATGGGCACCCCATCCACAAACATTCACTCCCTCCACCACCGACGCACAGTAGCAGCAGTGTGTGTACCAGCTACAAGATGCACTGCAGCAACTCACCAAGGCTCCTTCTACAGCACCTTCCGAACACAGGACCGCTACCATCTAGAAGGACAAGGGGCAGCAGACGCATGGGAACACCACCACCTGGAAGTTCCCCTCCGAGCCCCTCACCATCCTGAGTAGCAGCCGCTCCTCCTTCGCTGCTGCATCAAGGGGGCCTGGTTTGTGTACTTACAGTGCCACAGCAACTGGCATAGTTATACCCAGCGCCTTCAGAGGGAACTATACTCACTTAGCATGCATACACATCCTTGTTTTGCCTCTGCCGCAGAACCCCATCTCCAGACGTGTGGAGGAAGACGCTACAAGGCTCCACTTCTCGCCCCGCTTTCCTTTAAACCAGGCCGGACTGTCCCCGCTGCCCCCCTTTGGTCCAGTCCAGGTCGGTGCCAAGGGTGCCGTTCACAGTGGGCGCGGCAGGAGCAGCATCAACCCGCTCATCGCCCGTTTCTCGGAGGAGGGGGGGGGGGGGGGGGGGGGTGAGGAGGAACGCAGGGTCTGGGCTTGGCGAGGGCACGGACACGTTCAGATGTGAAGCCAGCTTGGCATCTGGGTGTCCGGCGCTGTTTGTGGGCGGGACCAGTCGGGCTGGACTGCTTACCTGCAGGCAAAGTTTGGCAAAGAGGGAGGGGGAGGATGGGGGCGGAGTGAAAAATAAGCTTGCGTTTCAACTCGCCACTGCTTGGCCTAGTCACTGGCACTTATCGCCTGACCCTGTGCCCATTACTTGTCGCACGGACTAGCCTGGCATCGGCTTGTCTTCCCTCGAGGGTGGGAGATGAAGGGGTGATCCGATTGAGGGGGTTTAAGATGAATAAAGGATTCGATTGGGTCGATGGAGAGAAACTGTTTCCTCTGGTGGGGGTGAGGGGGTGAGAGAGTCCAGAACAAGGGGTGGGAGGGGGGCAGAACCTTAAATAGGAGCCAGGCCATTCAGGGGTGATGTCAGGAAGCACCTCACACACACACACACAGACAGACAGACACACACACACACACAGACAGACACACAGACAGACACACACACGCGCACACAGATGCACACACACGCGCACACACGCGCACAGACGCACACACACAGACACGCGCGCACACAGACACGCGCGCACACAGACACGCGCGCACACACAGACACACGCGCGCACAGACGCACACGCGCGCACACACACACACACACACACACACACACACACACACACACACACACACACACACACACACACACACACACACAGAGGAGCGGGAATCTGGAACTCTCTCCCCCCTCCCAACACAAAAATAAATATCGAGGCTGTGGGTCAATTGGAAATTTCACAACCGAGACGGATCGATTTGCGTTGGGTTAAGGAACTGAGGCAGGTAAACGGGAGTTAAAGTGCAGAACAGCCAGGATCTGGCTGAACGGGCAGAACAGGCCGAAGGGGCGGAATCACCTCCTCCTGTTTCTACACTCCCAAGGGGGCTGAGGGTCCTATCGTTGAGCATTCGCCGTGTGCAAAAGCTGTTGCGGGCTGGGACTTTCTTTAACCTCGCCCCATCCCTCGCCCGGTAGACTGTCCCATTAACGTTGGTCTCTGCTTTACAGCGGAGTCGAGCGGGGGAGGGTGTTAGGCAACCCGGCGGGATGTGGACTTTGTCGGGAGGAGGGGGTTGGGGTGGGTGAGGTGGCTGGTGTCAATTACTTTCTGGAAGTCCTCTCGTCCTCCTCCTTTTCCAGCTGATAGGCAGGCTGGTAGCGTTCCATGCCCAGGTGGTTGAGGTAGCACAGGTTGGGGTTCTTGGAGGTGTTATCCAAGACACACAGACACACACGCGCACACAGACACACACGCGCACACAGACACACACGCGCACACAGACACACACGCGCACACACAGACACACATGCACACGCGCACACACACACACACACACACAGAGGAGCGGGAATCTGGAACTCTCTCCCCCCTCCCAATACAAAAATAAATATCGAGGCTGTGGGTCAATTGGAAATTTCACAACCGAGACGGATCGATTTGCGTTGGGTTAAGGAACTGAGGCAGGTAAACGGGAGTTAAAGTGCAGAACAGCCAGGATCTGGCTGAACGGGCAGAACAGGCCGAAGGGGCTGAATCACCTCCTCCTGTTTCTACACTCCCAAGGGGGCTGAGGGTCCTATCGTTGAGCATTCGCCGTGTGCAAAAGCTGTTGCGGGCTGGGACTTTCTTTAACCTCGCCCCATCCCTCGCCCGGTAGACTGTCCCATTAACGCTGGTCTCTGCTTTACAGCGGAGTCGAGCGGGGGAGGGTGTTAGGCAACCCGGCGGGATGTGGACTTTGTCGGGAGGAGGGGGTTGGGGTGGGTGAGGTGGCTGGTGTCAATTACTTTCTGGAAGTCCTCTCGTCCTCCTCCTTTTCCAGCTGATAGGCAGGCTGGTAGCGTTCCATGCCCAGGTGGTTGAGGTAGCACAGGTTGGGGTTCTTGGAGGTGTTATCCATGCTCCCTAGGGAGGTGTAGCTGGTGGGGTGAATGGCGGTGGAGAGGGGGTGGGTGGGTGGGGTGGTGGGGGGGGGGGGGGGGGGGGGGGGGAGAAAAAGAGAGAGATTTCAGATTAGACAGGGGAGTTTCTGGCTTAAGATCCAATCCCCCCCACCCCCCCAACCAAACGCCCACCATGCTGTCAGCCCAGAGGGCTGTGCCGGTGAGATATTCAACCAAGGCAGGCGGCACAAGCGCGTTCCTCTCTCCGGCCGAGGTCGCGGGTCAGCCATCAGGAGGGGGTCGCGTGGTGGTTTGTGTCCGGGGGCCCTGGGAGTCTTAATCCAGGAAGCGGCATTTACAAACCCCACCACTTCACCCTTTAGAGATTGAAATCAGGCCCGTCAGGGCTTCGAACTGAGAAGCTGACGGCAGTGAAAGTGGCAGCCTGCCCCGCCATTCATCAATAAGGTCATGGCTGATCTGCCCCGGGCCTCAACTCCTCTTTCGTACCAGCTCCTCATAGCCCCCAACTTCCCGATATTTCAAAAATCTGTCTACCTCCTCTTTAAATACTTTCGGTGATCCAGCCTCCACAACTCTCTGGGGTAGAGAATTCCAGACTATCGCTACCCTCAGAGAGGAGATTCCTTCGCATCTCGGTTTTAAATGAGTGCCCCCTTATTCTGTAACTATGTCCCCTAGTTTGAGATTCCCTCACTAGTGGAAACACCTTCTCCACATCTACCCTGTCAAGCCCTTTCAAAATCTTGTACGTTTCAAGAATATCACCCCTCATTCTTCTAAACTCTAATAAAGGTCTAACCAGTTTAGCCGTTCTTTGATAAGTCAACCCTTCAGCCCAGGAATCAGCCTAGTGAGTCGCTTTAAAACTGCCTCCAAGGCCAGTTTATCCTTTCATAAATACAGGGGCCAAAACTGTACACAGTACTCCAGGCATGGCCTCACCAACACCCTGTACAGTTGTAACAAGACTTCCCTATATTTAAACTCCAACCCCCTAGCAATACAGGCCACAATTCCATCTGCACTTGCATGCGAACATTTCGTGTTTCATGCACACGAACGCCCAGATCCCTCTGCGCTGCACTTTTTTTGGGGGTCTCTCTCCATTTAAATAATAGTCTGCCTTTTCATTCTTTCCACCAAAGGGCATTAGGGGAGATACTTTCTTGGGAAGGGGAGTGTGAAGGTTCTGCAACTGAAGATGAGGCAGAGAGCGGACTTGAGAAGATCTCAGAGTGCAGGCATTTGAAACAGATTGGATGGGAAACTACGGATGCGCAGTTCACCCACAGTCCTATCTGTGGCTCAGTGGGTAGCACCCTCCCCTCGGAGTCAGAAGGTCGTGGGTTCGAATCCCCACTCCAGAGACTTGGGTCCATAACCCAGACCGACACTCCCAGTACTAGTATTGAGGGAGCGCCGCACTGTCGGAGGGTCAGCACTGAGGGAGCGCCGCACTGTCGGAGGGTCAGCACTGAGGGAGCGCCGCACTGTCGGAGGTTCGGCACTGAGGGAGCGCCGGACAGTCGGAGCGTCAGCACTGAGGGAGCGCCGCACTGTCGGAGGGTCAGCACTGAGGGAGCGCCGCACTGTCGGAGGGTCAGCACTGAGGGAGCGCTGCACTGAGGGAGCGCTGCACTGTCAGAGGGTCAGCACTGAGGGAGCGCCGCACTGTCGGCGGGTCAGTACGGAGGGAGCGCCACACTGTCAGAGGTGTCAGATTAAACTGGGGTCCCATCTGCCCTCTCAGTTGGATTTAAAAGTTGCCATGGTCATCCTTGGAAATGTCGGAGGGGTGGTGGGATTGTCCTGGGTATGAAATTTATCACGTCAAAAAAATGCAGATGATGTTGCCATGCTCACATATGTGGGATCTCGCTGTGCGTGAGTGTTGCTGCCGTGTTTCCTGCATTACAACAGTGACCGCACTCTCAAAGAGGAAAAAAAAAGTGTGTCGGGAAAAGCTTCGGGTTCTCCTGAGAACGTGAAAGGCGCTATAGAAATTCAAGCCATTCTTTGCTGCGCAGGGAGGTATGGGGCACGGGTCGAGGTTCGGGGAGCGGGTGTGGGGCGACCGCCGTGAGTCAACTTTAGTCCAGGAGCACAACCGTCACGTACCCCTTGTCGTAGAGGATGCAATACGGGATGTAGAGCGTACGTAAAAACTCCCAGATATCGTGGTAACTCCAGTCCTGAAAGAGACGCAGCAAAAGCATTCTTTAGAAAAGGAAGTGCCGGGGACCAATCCTGTCGCTGTTGTTTCCCAGCAGCAGCTCCCGTGGGCCAGTCGGTGCGACCGAAGCAAAAAAAAATCACAAAACCACGTTTGTGGGCGGGCTATTCGACCACGGCGTGCATCACCATCACATCCGGCCCCCCCCCCCCCACGGCTTCCTCGGCAGTGGCTGCCCTGCAGTCAGTCGGCTGGGGGGGGGGGGGGGGGGGGGGGGCAGCAGCAGGTGCTGCCGGGGGGAGGGGGCGGGGGCCCAAGTTCAAACTCCACCGGGGTGGGGGTGGGGAAGCAGCTTTCAGAAGTGAAGTGTCGACGGGCACTGGATGGAAAGCAAGGGCGAAGACCCGACTGAGTGATTCATGTGGCCCCCCCGGGAAGGGAGTCTGCCCTCCTTACCCAGTTGGGGACTGCCCCACTCTCCAGTCCCACACCAACTATACAGCCTGGCACATTTTGCAAATATCGAAATCGAAAAACAGGGAACTGGACACATACTTGAAGGGGAAGCTATTTTGCAATGGGGAAAGGGTGAAGCGGATGGCACAGTCTGGGGGGTGGGTCTAAGCAGGCAGCTCCTTCAAGGAGCCAGCACAGGCACGCTAGGCCAAATACCCTCCTTCTGAGCTACAACATTCCACCAACAGTGGCAACTAAAGAAGGGGCAAATCATCGGCCCCATAGCCCAAAGAGGGCAGGCCAGGGGCTGGCAATGTCAGTTGTCTCTCAGTGGCTCGCTCTTTCTCACCTCCGAGTCAGGAGGCTTTGGACTCCAGACACCAGAGCACAAAATCCAGGCTGACACTCCGAGGGGGTGCAGCACTGTCGGAGGGTCAGTACTGAGGGAGTGCAGCACTGTTGGAGGGTCAGCGCCAAGGGAGTGCAGCACTGTCGGAGGGTCAGCGCCGAGGGAGTGCAGCACCGTCGGAGGGTCAGTACTGAGGGAGTGCAGCCCTGTCGGAGGGTCAGTACTGAGGGAGTGCAGCCCTGTCGGAGGGTCAGTACTGAGGGAGTGCAGCACGGTCAGAGGGTCAGTACTGAGGGAGTGTCGCACTGTCAGAGGGTCAGTACGGAGGGAGTGCTGCACTGTTGGAGGAGCTGTCTTTTGGATGAGACATCAAACCTCTCGGGTGCAAAAGATCGCATGGCTGCTATTGGAAGGAGAACAATGGGGATGGCAGGGTGGAGGTTCTCACCAATGTCCTGGGGCCAATATCTATCCCTCAACCAACAGCACTGACCTGCATCATTACCACAATGCTGCTTGCGGGATCTTGCTGTGCGCAGATCGGTTGCCGTGTTTCCTACCTTACAACAGCGGCTTCACTTTGGAAAAAAAAAACATACTTCGTGGGCTGCCAAGAGCTGCGGGATGCCCCGAGGTTGTGACAGGTGCTACAGAAATGCAAGTCTACCTCCACATCGAGCCCGAGGGAGCTCTCATGCTGCGTGCAGCTTAAACACCTCACACTGCCACTGTTACCCAGTGACATCCAGTGCCCGGTCGGGGCCCCGATACCCACCAGCAGGGGATTGACCCGCATGTACTCTGGCCATCCGGGGTCAGTCATGCACATGGGCTTCAGAGTACGGGAGTAGGGGTCAGTCCGCCTGGTACCCATCAGGACAGCCTTGATGTGAGGCTGCTGCGTCTTCAGGTCTGTCAGTGCCTCCTTGATGTTGCCGCACACAGTGTATATCTGGAGCTGGTACCTGGTGAGAAAGATCAGTTAGTGCCTCGAAACTGGAATAGCCCTTTGATTCAAAACAGGAAGGTAGCAAGTCAAATACCATCAATCACAGATCACTGTGCTCCAAACAGACAATGAGGGCATCTGATCGAGGGGTTTGGGGTGGTTTATATATAGAATAACAGATACCCGGGAGTGAGTTACAGACCGGAATCTAATCGAGGGGGTTCGGGGCGGGGTTTATATATAGAATAACAGATACCCGGGAGTGAGTAACAGACTGGAATCTAATCGAGGGGTTTATATATAGAATATCAGATACCCAGGAGTGAGTTACAGACTGGAATCTAATCGAGGGGTTCGGGGTGGTTTATATATAGAATAACAGATACCCGGGAGTGAGTTACAGACTGGAATCTAATCGAGGGGTTCGGGGTGGGGTTTATATATAGAATAACAGATACCCGGGAGTGAGTTACAGACTGGAATCTAATCGAGGTGTTCGGGTGGTTTACATATAGAATAACAGATACCCAGGAGTGAGTTACAGACTGGAGTCTAATCGAGGTGTTCGGGGGGGTTTATATATAGAATAACCGAAACCCGGGAGTGAGTTACAGACTGGAATCTAATCAAGGGGTTCCAGTGGTTTATATATAGAATAACAGATACCCGGGAGTGAGTTACAGGCTGGAATCTAATCGAGGGGTTCAGCGGGGTTTATATATAGAATAACAGATACCCGGGAGTGAGTAACAGACTGGAGTCTAATCGAGGGGTTCGGGGTGGTTTATATATAGAATAACAGATACCCGGGAGTGAGTTACAGACTGGAATCTAATCGAGGGCTTCGGGTGGTTTATATATAGAATAACAGATACCCGGGAGTGAGTTACAGACTGGAATCTAATCGAGGGCCTCGGGTGGTTTATATATAGAATAACAGATACCCGGGAGTGAGTTACAGGCTGGAATCTAATCGAGGGGTTCAGCAGGGTTTATATATAGAATAACAGATATCCGGGAGTGCGGTACAGACTGGAATCTAATCGAGGGGTTTGGGGGGGCGGTTATGTATAGAATACCAGATACCCAGGAGTGAGTAACAGACTGGAGTCTAATCGAGGGGTTCGGGGGGGTTTATATATAGAATAACCGATACCCGGGAGTGAGTTACAGACTGGAATCTAATCAAGGGGTTCGAGTGGTTTATATATAGAATAACAGATACCCGGGAGTGAGTTACAGGCTGGAATCTAATCGAGGGGTTTGGCGGGGTTTATATACAGAATAACAGATACCCGGGAGTGAGTTACAGACTGGAATCTAATCGAGGGGTTCGAGTGGTTTATATATAGAATAACAGATACCCGGGAGTGAGTTACAGACTGGAATCTAATCGAGGGGCTCGGCGGGGTTTATATATAGAATAACAGATACTCGGGAGTGAGTTACAGACTGGAATCTAATTGAGGTGTTCGGGTGGTTTATATATAAAATAACAGATACCCGGGAGTGAGTTACAGACTGGAATCTAATCAAGGTATTGGGGGGGTGGGGGGGGGGGGGGGGGGGGGGGGGGGGGGTGGTTATGTATAGAATAACAGATACCCGGGAGTGAGTTACAGGCTGGAATCTAATCGAGGGGTTCGGGGTGGTTTATATTTGGAATAACAGATACCCGGGAGTGAGTTACAGACTGGAATCTAATCGAGGGGTTCGGGGCGGGGTTTATATATAGAAAAACAGATACTCAGGAGTGAGTTACAGACTGGAATCTAATCGAAGTGTTCGAGTGGTTTATATATAAAATAATAGATACCCGGGAGTGAGTTACAGACTGGAATCTAATCAAGGTATTTGGGGGGGGGAGCGGTTATGTATAGAATAACAGATACCCTGGAGTGAGTTACAGGCTGGAATCTAATCGAGGGGTTCGGGGGGTTTATATCTAGAATAACAGATACCCAGGGGTGAGTTACAGACTGGAATCTAATCGAGGGGTTCAGGGGGTTTATATATAGAATAACAGATACCCAGGAATGAGTTACAGGCTGGAATCTAATCGAGGGGTTCGGGGGGGTTTATATATAGAATAACAGATACCTGGGAATGAGTTACAGACTGGAATCTATTTGAGGTGTTCGGGGGGTTTATATATAGAATAACAGATACCTGGGAATGAGTTACAGACTGGAATCTAATCGAGGGGTTCGGGGGGGTTTATATATAGAATAACGGATACCCGGGAGTGAGTTACAGACTGGAATCTAATCGAGGGGTTCGGGGGGGTTTATGTATAGAATAACAGACACCCAGGAGTGAATTACAGACTGGAATCTAATCGAGGGGTTCGGAGGGTTTATATATAGAATAACAGATAACCAGCAGTGAGTTACAGACTGGAATCTAATCGAGGGGTTCGGGGGGTTTATATATAGAATAACAGATAACCAGCAGTGAGTTACAGACTGGAATCTAATCGAGGGGTTCGGGGTGGTTTATATATAGAATAACAGATACCCGGGAGTGAGTTACAGACTGGAATCTAATCGAGGGGTTCGGGTGGTTTATATATAGAATATCAGACACCCGGGAGTGAGTTACAGACTGGAATCTAATCGAGGGATGAGCGGGCGGGGGTTTTATATTCCAATAATCTGTGCAGCCTGTGAAAACACTTACCTCTTACAGGTGTCCTGAATAAACTGCTCCATTTCTGGGAAAGGTGAGACAATCCGGACATACAGAGCCTGCAGGTGATTCTTGTGATCCGGGTACATCCTGCACAAAAGGCGGGAACTTTACAGGACGCGTTTCAGGGATACTGGCGAATTCCAAGGCACCAACTCGGTTCAGGGCGCAGCTTCCCTCCCTGGGTGCACCTCACTTCAGGTAGCCATTTCCCAAGTCCCGGCTATTCAGCTACGGGGGACATCACTGCCACCCCAGCGCTGGCCTTTAATTCAGCAGCGCTTTCTCGTGGGGGTAGAGGCGGCTGTGGAAAATGCAAAGCTTTCGCACTCATTAAAGAGGCACTTTCCTGTCTTTGGAGACAAGGGCTCCACGTCAGAGACGAGTGGGGACCAGCTATCCAACAGCCAATCAATCGCTGAGTGGACCGTATCGTGTAATTCTTCTGTTACGACACAAACTAAATTCACAAAATCAGAGGCAAAGTAGAAGCAGCCCCCTTAGAGGGAAACTGCAAAACCAAAGGACAACATTTAAACCAAGTTACAGACATTAAACCGAAATTGCGATTCAAGCGGTCTGGAAAGCACCCGAGTCTCCGGGGTGCCCACCGAGCGTGGAGGGCCTCGACGGTGCCAATGGACACCGCACGCTCCTCCCCCTCCAGGGGCACCTGGCCGCGAACGTAGCCGCGGAAGAGGGGCAGGCAGTCGGGCCGGACGACCTCTGCCTGGGCCTGTCGATGGCCAACTCGGCCGGGCACCGGAGCATGATCGCAAGGTTCCTGCCCTGGGTACCCCCCCTCCGCACCGGGTGCCCGTGGATCAGGAGCGTGGAACTGAAGCGCAAACAAAGCAACGGTAAAATATTGTTCAAATAACAAAGAAGGGAATGGCGCCTCCAACAACGAACGTGAGCATGGCCCACAGACCCCACAAGGCTGCAAAAGATACCTGTCCTGGGAGTGTTTGATGGAGACAGTGTAGAGGGAGCTTTACTCTGTATCTAACCCCGTGCTGTACCTGTCCTGGGAGTGTTTGATGGGGGCAGTGTAGAGGGAGCTTTACTCTGTATCCAACCCCATGCTGTACCTGTCCTGGGAGTGTTTGATGGAGACAGTGTAGAGAGAGCTTTACTCTGTATCTAATCCCGTGCTGTAGCTGCCCTGGGAGTGTTTGATGGAGACAGTGTAGAGAGAGCTTTACTCTGTATCTAACCCCGTGCTGTACCTGTCCTGGGAGTGTTTGATGGGGACAGTGTAGAGGGAGCTTTACTGTGTATCTAACCCCGTGCTGTAGCTGCCCTGGGAGTGTTTGATGGAGACAGTGTAGAGGGAGCTTTACTGTGTATCTAACCCCGTGCTGTACCTATCCTGGGAGTGTTTGATGGGGACAGTGTAGAGGGAGCTTTACTCTGTATCTAACCCTGTGCTGTACCTATCCTGGGAGTGTTTGATGGGGACGGTGTAGAGGAAGCTTTACTCTGTATCTAACCCCGTGCTGTACCTGTCCTGGGAGTGTTTGATGGGGACAGGGTAGAGGGAGCTTTACTCTGTAACTAACCAGCTATAATGCGTCCGATGTTAGGGTAGCCGTTTGAGTCTTCCCATCAGCCTGCATTTCTCTCACTCACACACCTGCTCACTGCTGCATGGAAGAGGTGGACCAGGGCTGTACAATCTTTCCCACCGTTGAATCCCACACAGATCTCAGACAGGCTGTATTGGGCCAGGGCTTCCTCCACTGTCCGCAGAGCTGCTGCCACCTCCTGGCCAAGCCGAGATTCTACAGGAAACACAGCACATGTCATCTTTTTGCAGTGTCAGCCAATATGATGCAGACTGGATGGGAATGAAGGCAGGACTGACAAAAAAGCCTACAGAATGTAATTTAACAGCATACTGCACCCTCAGTACTGACCCTCTGACAGTGCAGCACTTCCTCAGTGCTGACCCTCCGACAGTGCAGCACTTCCTCAGTACTGACCCTCCGACAGTGCAGCACTTCCTCAGTGCTGAGCCTCCCACAGTGTGGCACTCCCTCAGTGCTGACCCTCCCACAGTGCGGCATTGCCTCAGTACTGACCCTCTGACAGTGCGACACTCCCTCAGTACTGACCCTCCCACAGTGCGGCATTCCCTCAGTACTGACCCTCTGACAGTGCGACACTCCCTCAGTACTGACCCTCCGACAGTGCGGCATTCCCTCAGTACTGACCCTCTGACAGTGCGACACTCCCTCAGTACTGACCATCCCACAGTGCGACATTCCCTCAGTACTGACCATCCCATAGTGCGGAACTCCCTCAGTACTGACCCTCCGACAGTGCGGCGCTCCCTCAGTACTGACCATCCCACAGTGCGGAACTCCCCTCAGTACTGACCCTCCGACAGTGTGGAACTCCCTCAGTACTGACCCTCCGACAGTGCGGCACTCCCTCAGTACTGACCCTCCGACAGTGCGGCGCTCCCTTAGTCGTAGCACTGGGAGTGTCGGCTTGGATTATGGGGCTCGTGTCTCTGGAGCGGGGACTCGAACCCACAACCCTCGGACTCCAAAGCAAGCAAGGGACAGCGACGCACTTAAGCCAGGGCTCATACCAGCCAGTGACGGGATTCTAGAGCAGAACAGACGGCTGTTAACAATGAAAGAAATGGTGGGCTCTAAAGACAGATGTAGTGGTTTAGGGAGGGAATCCCAGAGCTCGGGGCCCAGGCAGCTGAAGGCACGGCCTCCAATGGTGGAGCGATGGGACTCGGTGGCAGGGAGGGGGGTTGGGGGAGGGGGGGTGGGGATTGTAAGGGTGGGTGGGTTGGTTGCAGTTGAATAAAGAAGTTTCTTTTTAGCGTTTCCTCTTGTGGAAAAGTGGGGGGAACGTGGAACTCGCTCCCACAGGGAGTGATCGAGGTGAATCGGAGAGATGGATTGAAGGTGGGGGGAGAAGGTGGACAAACGCATGAGGGAGAAAGGAATAGGAGGATATGTTGATTGGGGTGGGGGGGGGATGGAGAGGGGGGTTGGAGGAGAAACACCAGCACTGAGCAGAGGGGCTAAAGGACTAGAATATAAAAGCAGGGATGTGCTGCTGAGGCTTTATAAGGCTCTGGTCAGACCACATTTAGAATATTGTGGGCAATTTTGGGCCCCGTATCTCAGGAAGGATGTTCCTGTCCTGGAGAGGGTCCAGAGGAGGTTCACGAGAACGATCCCAGGAATGAAAGGCTTAACATATGGGGAACATTTGAGGACTCTGGGTCTATACTCGATGGAGTTTAGAAGGATGAGGGGGGGGGGATCTGATTGAAACTTACAGAATACTGAAAGGCCTGGATAGAGTGGACGTGGGGAAGATGTTTCCATTAGTAGGCGAGACTAGGACCCGAGGGCACAGCCTCAGTATAAAGGGAAGACCTTTTAGTACAGAGATGTGGAGAAACTTCTTTAGCCAGAGAGAGGTGAATCTATGGAATTCATTGCCACAGAAGGCTGTGGAGGCCAGGTCATTGAGTGTATTTAAGACCGAGATAGATAGGTTCTTGATTGGTAAGGGGGTCAAAGGTTACGGGGAGAAGGCGGGAGAATGGGGTTGAGAAACTTATCAGCCATGATTGAATAGCGGAGCAGACTCGATGGGCCGAATGGCCTGTTACCTCCCCCCCCCCCCGCCAGCTGTACAGAATTTGATTCAGCTCAAATTAATTCTGGTTGGCGAGGTTAGAGATCAGGCCGACAGGGCGCACGGGGTTAGTATCGCGATGGAAATCGCTTTGCATCCGTGGGCTGGGCTCAGCCGAGCTGGGTTAGGCTTACCGGAATGAGCCAGCCTGTACACGTCACGCGCGGAGACAGCCACAGGATCCTTTTCCAGGGGGACGACGGCCCCGGGGGGGAGACGCTCCAGCAGGAAGCGCAGGGCCTCCTCCAGCGGGCCCTCGCGGTCCGAGTCGAGGGTCAGCTTGACCCGGTAGTAGTTGTTCGTCCAGTCGGGGTAGGAGCCCAGGCTGAGCTGGCGGCCGAACCGGCGGTGGGCCTCGTCCAGCACCGGCGTGATGGCCGTCTCCTCCGCGTCGACGAAGACCTCCCGGGTCGAGTAGCGCAGCCGCGCGTTGTAGAAGAGGTGCCCCAAGCCGTCGAGCGCCCGCTCCAGGAGGGCGGGGACGCCGGGGAAGACGTAGACGTTGCGGACGCTGACCAGCGGGTACTTGAGGCAGTCGCCGGTCAGCCGGTCCTGCCCGTAGTTGAGGCGGGCGGAGCGGGGCACCCGGGCCAGCTTCATGGCCGGGCCGGCCGCGTCGGTCTTGCCGAAGAAGCGGGTGACCAGCCCCGCCAGCTCAGGGTGGCAGAAGGTGCTCTCGCCGAAGGCCTGGGCCACCCCCTCGAAGGTCACGTCGTCGTGGGTGGGCCCGATGCCCCCCGAGGTCAGCACGTAGTGGTAGCGGCTGGCGAAGGCCGCCACCTCCTCGGCGATGCACCGCACCTCGTCCGGGATGACCGACACCTTCTCCACCTTGACCCCCAGCGAGCGCAGCTTCCGGCACATGAAGAAGGAGTTGGTGTCCTGCGTGTGGCCCTTTAAGGAGAGTTGGAACGATAAGAAAGACAAGATTAGATGGAAAAATTAGCACAAGCACTTACATTGCTATAGCGCCTTTGACATGATCCCGAGGGTTTTGGTAAGACAGGAAGAGGGAAAATGTTGCCACTGGTTGCGGGGGGAGGGGCTGGGTGGAAGAGAAGGGGAGGGGGGTGGCAGGGGGGCTGGGTGGAGTCCAGGACAAAGGGAGATGTCCTTCAGATCAGAGCCGGGGGTTCAGGACTGACATTAGGAAACACTTCTTCAAAGAAAGTGTGGTAGGAGCGTGGAACTCTGTCCCACAAAACACCGTAGATGTTGATTCACTTTAGGTGTTTTGTCTCGGCAAGGGCATTGTAAGTTATGGAGCAAAGGTGGAGTTAATTTAAAGACTCCTCCTCGATCTCACTGAATGGCAGAACAGACTCAAGGGGCTGAATGGCCTCCGCCTGTTGCTACATTCACAGCAGCAAAGGTAAATCAGGTTTAGCTAAATTTGATCTCGAGCCACATGTGGGGATATTAGGGACAGGTAACCAAAAGCTAATCAAAAAGGCCGGTTTTAAGGAGAGTCTTAAAGGAGGGGAGAGAGAAGGGAGAGAAGTTTAAGAGAGCGAAAGAGAAAGAGAGCGAAAGAGAAAGAGAGCGAAAGAGAAAGAGAAAGAGAGCGAAAGAGAAAGAGAGCGAAAGAGAAAGAGAGCGAAAGAGAAAGAGAGCGAAAGAGAAAGAGAGCGAAAGAGAAAGAGAGTCAGGGCGCCCGAGGGAGGGGGCGCCCGAGGGAGGGGGCGCCCGAGGGAGGGGGCGCCCGAGGGAGGGGGCGCCCGAGGGAGGGGGCGCCCGAGGGAGGGGGCGCCCGAGGGAGGGGGGCGCCCGAGGGAGGGGGCGCCCGAGGGAGGGGGCGCCCGAGGGAGGGGGCGCCCGAGGGAGGGGGCGCCCGAGGGAGGGGGCGCCCGAGGGAGGGGGCGCCCGAGGGAGGGGGCGCCCGAGGGAGAGGGCGCCCGAGGGAGAGGGCGCCCGAGGGAGAGGGCGCGCGAGGGAGAGGGCGCGCGAGGGAGAGGGCGCGCGAGGGAGAGGGCGCGCGAGGGAGAGGGCGCGCGAGGGAGAGGGCGCGCGAGGGAGAGGGCGCGCGAGGGAGAGGGCGCGCGAGGGAGAGGGCGCGCGAGGGAGAGGGCGCGCGAGGGAGAGGGCGCGCGAGGGAGAGGGCGCGCGAGGGAGAGAGCGCGAGGGAGAGAGCGCGAGGGAGAGAGCGCGAGGGGGAGAGAGCGCGAGGGGGAGAGAGCGAGGGGGAGAGAGCGAGGGGGAGAGAGCGAGGGGGAGAGAGCGAGGGGGAGAGAGCGAGGGGGAGAGAGCGAGGGGGAGAGAGCGAGGGGGAGAGAGCGAGAGAGCGAGAGAGCGAGAGAGCGAGAGCGAGAGAGAGAGCGAGAGCGAGAGAGAGCGAGAGAGAGAGAGAGCGAGAGAGAGAGCGAGAGAGAGAGCGAGAGAGAGAGCGAGAGAGAGAGCGAGAGAGAGAGCGAGAGAGAGAGCGAGAGAGAGAGCGAGAGAGAGAGAGCGAGAGCGAGAGAGAGAGAGCGAGAGAGAGAGAGCGAGAGAGAGAAAGCGAGAGAGAGAGAAAGCGAGAGAGAGAAAAAGGAGAGAAATAGAGAGAGAGAGTGGCAGAGAGAGAGAGAAAGAGAGAAAGTGAAAGAGAGAGAGTGAAAGAGAGAGAGTGAAAGAGAGAGAGTGAAAGAGAGAGAGTGAAAGAGAGAGAGTGAAAGAGAGAGAGTGAAAGAGAGAGAGAGAGAGGCAGAGAGGGGTGGAGAGGTTTAGGGAGGGAATTCCAGAGCTCAGGGCCCCAGGCAGCTGAAGGCACGGCCGCCAATGGGGGAGCGATGGGAATCGGGGGATGGGCAAGAGGCCGGAATTGGAGGAGCACAGAGATCTCGGAGAGTTGTAGGGGCTGGAGGAGGTTACAGAGATAGGGAGGAGTGTACGGGCTGGAGGAGGTTACAGAGATAGGGAGGGGTGTAGGGGCTGGAGGAGGTTACAGAGGTAGGGAGGGGTGTAGGGGCTGGAGGAGGTTACAGGGATAGGGAGGGGTGTAGGGGCTGGAGGAGGTTACAGAGATAGGGAGGGTTGTAGAGGCTGGAGGAGGTTACAGAGATAGGGAGGGGTGTAGGGGCTGGAGGAGGTTACAGAGATAGGGAGGGGTGTAGGGGCTAGAGGAGGTTACAGAGATAGGGAGGGGTGTAGGGGCTGGAGGAGGTTACAGAGATGGAGGGGTGTAGGGAGTGGAGGAGGTTACAGAGATAGGGAGGGGTGTAGGGGCTGGAGAAGGTTATAGAGGCAGGGTGGACAGTGCGAGAGGACCACCCTGGGACCGAGTCAGCAGCACCTAACATCACAGGAGAAGCGTTAGTTCATCGGTTGATGAGAAGCTGCTGTTAGGGAGTGTCATCAAGTAGCTGAGAATTAGAAAAACACATTATTCTTAAAACAAGTGGCTACTTACATTTAACTAAGAACTTTATTTACCTATTGCTTGTGTTTAAGTCGAGGGCAGGTAAAATAAAGTTGCATATGTGAACCAAAGTAAAATAAATTTAACACAAGGGAAGTAAATTGAAGCCATGGCAGGATAGCCCGGTCGAGTGGAATGCGTGTCCTGTGATATGTGGGAGGTTGTGGATGCTGTCGGTGTCCGAGACGCCCACCACGTGCAGGAAGTGTTAACAGCCGCAGAAACTTGAGCTCTGGGTTTCAGGGCTCAAGCAGTGGCAGGAGTCCCTGTGGTGCATCCGCGAGGCTGAGGGCTACTTGGATAACACGTTCAGAGAGGTGGTCACACCACAGCCTGGGAGCCTGGACGCAGAAAGGGAATGGATGACCGCCAGGCGCTCCACGGAAATTCGGCCGGTAAGTGCAGGTGCACCCCACCCCTCACCCCAGGGGTCCCGCTCACCAACTGGATGACGGTGAGGGTTCCTCGGAGGAGTGCAGTCAGAGCCAAGTTTGTGGCACCACGGGCAGCTCTGCTGTCCAGGAAGGGAGACAGAAGAAGGGAAGAGCAGTGGTAATAGGGGATTTGTTAGTTAGGGTAACAGAGAGAGGCATTTATGCGGCCGTGGAAGTGACTCCAGGGTGGTATGTTGCCTCGCTGGTGCCAGAGTCAATGAGCGGCTGCAAGACACTGTAGCAGAGGAGGGTGATCTGCCAGAGGTTGCGCTCCACACTGGTACCAATTAGGTAGGAAAGGGGATGAGGTCCTGAAAGCAGGCTTTAGGGAGCGAGGAAGGAGATTGAAAAGCAGGACCTCCAAAGCAGTAACCTCAGGGTTACTCCCGGTCCCCTGTGCAAGGGTGCAACCCACTGAGCTGACATAGAAACGCCTGAGCTCACTCCAATTCACTCCCAGGCAGCCACGTGCGGCCTGACTGGCGTCTCGGAAGGAACGGCCAAGTCGGAGGGAGGGTCAGTCGGCCGGTGGGGGGGGGGGGGGGGGGGGGGGGGGTTTCAAATCTCGTTCCGCTGGACTGGCCAGTCCCCGACGGGGGCCTTTACCTTCAAGAGCTCGTCGCCAATGACGATGATTCCTGCTGTGACGGTCAGCTTGGCCTGCTCCTCGGAGGCGCGGCCGTCGCTCCCCACGCCGTCCATGGCCAGCAGGTGGCAGCGCAGTCTCTTCACGCGGAAGGCAGCCCCCAAGATCCTTGGGGTCCGATGCATCGAATTCCCCGGGAGGTTCCCTGGACCCGGTGCGAACGCTGGGAGTGAATTCCAGGGTCGGCGAACCTACCCCCTCAGGAGCCCGGCAGCTCCGGGGCTTCAGGGATTACATTTTTAAAAAAAAACACAAGAGGAGAGGGGGAAGTTTGCTTTCGGTGTGTTTGTTATCCTGCACAGAGGCCAGACAATCAATCAGCAACTTCCTTATTGGAACGATGCTCTCACATGGTCGAAATGAGTTCGCGTTCATACCGCTACACATCAGCCCAACGCCCATCTCTGCAGCTGCATTTACCAGTCTTTGACCACTACCTGTGCCAGGTACGCAACGGATTACACCATATTCCCAGCCCAGAAACAGGCCATTCGGCCCCTCTGCTCCATGCTGCTGTTTCTACCCCACACCAGCCTCCTCCCTCCCCCACCTTCTGCGTCTCAGCCAATCGGTATATACCTTCTGTTCCCTTTCTCCCTCACGTTATCCCCTTAAATGCGTCCATTGGGCCCAGGGCACCAGGGAGAACTCACCACCTCCCCCCTCTTCTTCCAATCTTGGGATCTTTTACATCCAGCCGAGAGGGCAGACAGGGGGCCTCGGTTTAACATCTCATCCTGAAAGGCGGGACCATCCCACAGTGCGACGCTCCCTCAGTACTGACCCTCTGACAGTGCGGCGCTCCCTCAGCACTGACCCTCCGACAGTGCGGCGCTCCCTCAGCACTGACCCTCCGACAGTGCGGCGCTCCCTCAGCACTGACCCTCCGACAGTGCGGCGCTCCCTCAGCACTGACCCTCCGACAGTGCGGCGCTCCCTCAGCACTGACCCTCCGACAGTGCGGCGCTCCCTCAGCACTGACCCTCCGACAGTGCGGCGCTCCCTCAGCACTGACCCTCCGACAGTGCGGCGCTCCCTCAGCACTGACCCTCCGACAGTGCGGCGCTCCCTCAGCACTGACCCTCCGACAGTGCGGCGCTCCCTCAGCACTGACCCTCCGACAGTGCGGCGCTCCCTCAGCACTGACCCTCCGACAGTGCGGCGCTCCCTCAGCACTGACCCTCCGACAGTGCGGCGCTCCCTCAGCACTGACCCTCCGACAGTGCGGCGCTCCCTCAGCACTGACCCTCCGACAGTGCGGCGCTCCCTCAGCACTGACCCTCCGACAGTGCGGCGCTCCCTCAGTACTGACCCTCTGACAGTGCGGCGCTCCCTCAGTACTGACCCTCCGACAGTGCGGCGCTCCCTCAGTACTGACCCTCTGACAGTGCGGCGCTCCCTCAGTACTGACCCTCCGACAGTGCGGCGCTCCCTCAGTACTGACCCTCTGACAGTGCGGCGCTCCCTCAGTACTGACCCTCCGACAGTGCGGCGCTCCCTCAGTACTGACCCTCTGACAGTGCGGCGCTCCCTCAGTACTGGCACTGGGAAGAGTCGGCCGGGTTACAGAGCTCAAGTTGGTGGAGTAGGGCCTCAAACCCATGACCTTCTTACCCAGAAGTGTGAGAGGGGGATCCACTGAGCTAAGATGACCCACACGGTACTCACACGTTGCCCTTCCTCCCACCAAACCCCACTCCCTTCCTGAAGTCTTTTCCCTGTGCTAGCTGCCTCCTTCCGGACAACGGTTTGAGACCAGACAACCAGTGCCAGCAGCAGGAAGAGGGGGGGCATCGCTATCATCTTATCCACAGCAACATCCACTGCCAGGGGCTAGTGGGCGAGGAAACAGTGGGAATTTTGTGTCCAGTGTGGGCTTCAGGAGCAGGAATTCTGGCTGCCTCCCCCTCCCGAAACCCAAGGAGGAGGTAGTATTGAGATAGCCAAACTCAGAAATGTGGCAGTGATCAATTAGGCTGGGATCTGAACCACAACCTCTAAACCACGGGCTGGGCTCTGACCCCCAACCCCTGAACCACGGGCCGGGCTCTGACCCCCAACCCCTGAACCACAGGCTAGGCTCTGACCCCCAACCCCTGAACCACGGGCTAGGCTCTGACCCCCAACCCCTGAACCACGGGCTGGGCTCTGAACCCCAACCCCTGAACCACAGGCTGGGCTCTGAACCCCAACCCCTGAACCACAGGCTGGGCTCTGAACCCCAAACCCTGAACCACGGCTGGGCTCTGAACCCCAACTCCTGAACCACGGGCTGGGCTCTGACCACCAAACTCTGAACCAGAGGCTGGGCTCTGAACCCCAACCCCTGAACCACGGGCTGGGCTCTGAACCCCAACCCCTGAACCACGGCTGGGCTCTGAACGCCAACCCCTGAACCAGAAGCTGGGCTCTGATCCCCAACCCCTGAACCACAGGCTGGGTTCTGAACACCAACCACTGGACCACGGACTGGGCTCTGAACCCCAACCCCTGAACCAGCGGCTGAGCCCTGACCCCCCCCCAACCCCTGAACCACAGGCTGGGCTCTGAACCCCAACCCCTGAACCAGAAGCTGGGCTCTGATCCCCAACCCCTGAACCACAGGCTGGGTTCTGAACACCAACCACTGGACCACGGGCTGGGCTCTGAACCCAACCCCTGAACCACAGGCTGGGTTCTGAACCCTAACCCCTGAACCAGAGGCTGGACTCTGAAACCCCTGAACCAGAGACTGGACTCTGAAACCCCAACACCTGAACCACAGGCTGGGCTCTGACCCCCAACCTCTGAACCAGAGGCTGGACTCTGACCCCCAACCCCTGAACCAGAGGCTGGACTCTGACCCCCAACCCCTGAACCAGAGGCTGGACCCTGACACTGACCCCCAACCCCTGAACCAGAGACTGGACTCTGACCCCCAACCCCTGAACCAGAGATTGGACTCTGACCCCCAACCCCTGAACCAAAGGCTGGACTCTGACCCCGAACCCCTGAACCAGAGGCCGGATTCTGATCCCCAACGCCTGAACCAGAAGCCGGACTCTGACCCCCAACCCCTGAACCAGAGGCTGGACTCTGACCCCCCAACCCCTGAATCAGAGGCTGGACTCTGTACCCCCAACCCCTGAATCAGAGGCTGGACTCTGTACCCCCAACCCCTGAATCAGAGGCTGGACTCTGTACCCCCAACCCCTGAATCAGAGGCTGGACTCTGACCCCCAACCCCTGAATCAGAGGCTGGACTCTGACCCCCAACCCCTGAATCAGAGGCTGGACTCTGTACCCCCAACCCCTGAATCAGAGGCTGGACTCTGTACCCCCAACCCCTGAACCAGAGGCTGGACTCTGACCCCCCCAACCCCTGAACCAGAGGCTGGACTCTGACCCCCCAAACCCTGAACCAGAGGCTGGACTCTGAGCCCCCAACCCCTGAACCAGAGGCTGGACTCTGACCCCCCAACCCCTGAACCAGAGGCTGGACTCTGACCCCCCAACCCCTGAACCAGAGGCTGGACTCTGACCCCCAACCCCTGAACCAGAGGCTGGACTCTGACCCCCAACCCCTGAACCAGAGGCTGGACTCTGACCCCCCAACCCCTGAACCAGAGGCTGGACTCTGACCCCCAACCCCTGAACCAGAGGCTGGACTCTGACCCCCAACCCCTGAACCAGAGGCTGGACTCTGAACCTGGACCTTTTTGAACCATGGAGAGAGAACTTAATCCCCATTAAAACTCGACATTAATCCATTAAAGGCTGAATAAGTGGGGAATTTAAATGGAAAAGAAGATACTCTGACTAATTTCATAGGCATGCGGGCCAGAGGAAGTGTCAAAAAGGCACGAGGTAAAGGTTATAATTATAAACATTGATAATAAAACTCCAGTTTGAGTTGATTTGAGCGGCTTCCCTCGACCTGGTCAAAGATCAGCTTAGCTCCACTCACCTGCAGCACTGCTCACTCAACCGAACCTACTGCCCCCTCAACCGAACTTACTGCTTCCCCCCCGCCCCGCCCCGCCACCAAGTCCTGCCTCTCCGCAGCGCCCATTGGCCTGGTGCCCTGTCGATCTCCGCCGTGCGGCGCGGCCATTGGCCTGACGTCATGGCGCCCCAAAACGCAAAAGGTGGGTTACGCCCTCCTCTTCCCCCACCTCTATTCGTCTGTCTCCCGGCGCCACGGTGAGGTCGGTCCGTGTGGAGCGTCCGAGGCCGCACCTTTCGGTTCCGGGCCTCCCTCTTGCCGGCCTTTTCCTGCTCTGATCTCATTTGAATTTGGGTCCTAACTAGGGTTGCCAACCCTCCAGGATTGGCCTGGACTCTCTCAGGGGTTGAAGATCAATCTCCATCCAGGGTATTTTTTAAAAATATGCTTTCTTGGGCTGTGGGCGTTGCTGGCTGGGTCAGTATTTAGTGCCCATCCCTAATTGCCCCTTGAGAAGGTGGGGGGTGAGCTGCCTTCTTGAGCCGCTGCAGTCCCTGTGGTGTAGGTACACCCACCGTGCTGTTAGGGAGGGAGTTCCAGGATTTTGACCCAGTGACAGTGAAGGAACGGCCGATATATTTCCAAGTCAGGATAGTGAGTGGCTCGGAGGGGAACTTCCAGGCGGTGGTGTTCCCCATGTGTCTGCTGCCCTTGTCCTTCTAGATGGTAGAGGTCGTGGGTTTGGAAGGTGCTGTCGAAGGAGCCTCGGTGAATTCCTGCAGTGCATCTTGTAGATGGTACACACGCTGCTGCTACTGTGCGTCGGTGGTGGAGGGAGTGAATGTTTGTGGATGGGGTGCCAATCTAGTGGGCTGCTTTGTCCTGGATGGTGTTGAGCTTCTTGAGTGTTGTGGGAGCTGCACTCATTCAGGCAAGTGGAGAGTATTCCATCACACTCCCGACTTGTGTCTTGTAAATGGTGAACAAGCTTTGGGGAGTCAGGAGGTGAGTTATTATCTGTAGAATTCCCAGCCTCTAACCTATTCGTGTAGCCACATTTATATGGCCGGTCCAGTTCAGTTTCTGGTCAATGGTAACCTCCAGGATGTTGATAGTGGGAGATTCAGCGATTGTAATGTTATTGAATGTCAAGGGGCGATGGTTAGATTCTCTTGTTGGAGATGGTCATTGCCTGGCACTTTTGTGTGGCACGAATGTTACTTGCCACTTATCAGCCCAAGCCTGGATATTGTCCAGGTCTTGCTGCATATGATCACGGACTGCTTCAGTATGAGGAGTCGCGAATGGTGCTGATCATTGTGCAATCATCAGCGAACACCCCCACTCCTGACCTTATGATGGAAGGAAGGTCATTGATGAAGCAGCTGAAGATGTTGGGCCGAGGATATTATCCTGAGGAACTCCTGCATTGATGTCCTCGAACTGAGATGATTGATCTGCAACCACCACAACCATCTTCCATTGTGCTCGGTATGACTCCAGCCAGCAGAGAGTTTTCCCCATGATTCCCATTGACTTCAGTTTCGCTAGGGCTCCTTGATGCTACACACAGTTAATTGCTTCTTTGATGTCAAGGGCAGTCACTCTCATCATTCCGGAATTCAGGCTGTAATGAAGTCAGGAGCTGAATGGCCCTGGCGGAACCCAAACGGGGCGTCAGTGAGCAGGTTATTACTAAGCAAGTGCGGCTTGATAGCACTGTTAATGATCCCTTCCATTACTTTACTGATGAGTAGGCTGATGGGTCAGTAATTGCCATGTTGGATTTGTCCTGCTTTTTGTGTACAGGACATACTGGGGAAAATTTTCACATTGCTGGGTAGATAGCAGTGCTGTAGCTGTACTGGAACAGCTTGGCTAGAGGTGCGGCAAGTTCTGGAGTATAAAGTCTGAAGTCTTCAGTACTATTGCTGGAATGTAGTCAGGACCCATAGCCTTTGCAGTATCCACTGCCTTCAGCCGTTTCATGATATCACATGGAGTGAATCGAATTGGCTAAAGACTGGCGTCTGTGATGCTGGGGACCTCGGGAGGAGGTCGTGATGGATTATCCTATCGGTACTTCTGGCTGAAGATGGTTGCAAATGCCTTATCTTTTGCACTGATGTGCTGGGCTCCCCCAGCACTGAGGATGGGGATATTTGTGGAGCTTCCTCCTCCAATGAGTTGTTTGATTGTCCGTCACTATTCACGATTGGTTGTGGCAGGACTGCAGAGCTTAGATCTGATCCGTTGGTTGTGAAATCGCTTAGCTCTCTCCATCACTTGCTGTCTCCGCTGTTTCTCATGCAAGTACTCCTGCGTTGTAATTTCATCAGGTTGACACCTCATTGTTAGGTATGCCTGATGCTGCTCCTGGCATGCCCTCCTGCACTCTTCATTAAACCAGGCTTGACGGTAATGGTAGAGTGGGCAATATGTCAGGCCATGAGGTTACAGATTGTGTTCGAGTACAATTCTGCTGCTGCTGATGGCCCACAGAGCCTCATGTGTGCCCAGTCTTGAGTTGCTAGATCTGTTCGAAATCTATCCCGTTTAGTATGGTGGTAGTGCCACAGAACACGATGTAGGGTATCCTCAATGTACAGGCGGGACTTTGTCTCCACAACGATGGTGCAGTGGTCATGCCTACTGATACAGTCATGGACAGATGCATCTGCAGCAGGCAGGTTGGTGAGGACGAGGTCAAGCAGGTTGGTCCCTCTTGTTCTTCCGTGCTTTCATGCCCACATGTCTGTCCCTGGCCTGCTGCAACATTCCAGTGAAGCCCAACGCAAACTGGAGGAACAGCACCTCATCTTCCGACCAGGCACTTCACAGCCTTCAGGAGTTAACATTGAGTTCAAAAACTTCATACCATGAATTCTCCCCCATCTTGACTCTCCTTTTTAAATCCAATTTTTATTTATTATTTATTTTGTTTCATTCTTTTATTTATTTGTTCATGTTTTTAATCCTTTCCCCCAATACCACCACCCCCCTTCCACAGGGCCATCTGTCACTTGTGTCAATGTGTGCTTTCACAGAGCACTGCCCTTTGCTCTGTAATTCACTCATTGTTATCTGACCTTTATGCCACTATCAGCACCTTCTTTGGTCTTTAACACTACCATTAACACTCCCTGTCTTGTGTCCATGACATCTTTGTCAATCTTTCCTTAGCTCCCACCTATCCCTGACCTTCTATCTTGCTCCACCCCCTCTCAAACAGTATAAAATCCATCACATTTTCTACCTCTCTTTAGCTCTGAAGAAGAGTCCTACGGACTTGAAACGTTAACTCTGTTTCTCTCTCCACAGATGCTGCCAGACCTGCTGAGTTTTTCCAGTATCTTCTGTTTTTATTTCTCTCTTGTTGGCTCCCTCACCACCTGCTGCAGACCCAGTCTAGTAGCTATGCCCTTTAGCACTCAGCCAGCTTGGAGTGTGGTGCTGCTGCCGAGCTGCTCTTGGTGATGGAAGTTGACGTTCCCCACCCAGAGTACATTCTGTGCCTCTGCCACCCTTGGTGCTTCCTCCCAACATGGAGGAGTACTGAATCATCAGCTGAAGGGGGGTGAGTGGGGGTGGGGTCAGTAGCTGGTATCCAGCAGGATGGTTCCTTGCCCATGTTTGACTTGATGCCATGAGCCTTCATGGGGTCCAGAGTCAAATGTTGAGGACTCCCCCCCCCCACTCCAGGGCAACTCCCTCCCAACTGTATACCACTCTGCCAGTAGGACAGGACATACCCAAGGATGGTGATGATGGTGTCTAGGACATTGTCTGTAAGGTGTTATTCTGTGAGGATGAGTATGTCAGGCTGTTGCTAGACTACTCTGTGAGAGTCTGTGAACTTGGGATGTCCGTGGAGATATTGTCACCTTGATTGCACACGGTGGAAGCGAACGACCAAACATACTGGCACAACCACAGGCGTATACAGTGAAGCTGTCCCTTCACTGCCCCAGTTTTAGCATAAACCCCCAGAGGGCTTTGCAGGGTCAGCAGAGCTGCATTTGCTATTGTCATTCCTGGTGCCTAGGTTGATGCCCGGTGGTCTGTCCAATTGCATTCCTTTTAGGTGTTGCAGCAGTTTGCTTGGGAAGTTAAGAGTCAATGGGTCTGGGGTCACATGTAGGCCAGACCTGGTAAGGGTGGCAGATTTCCCTCCCCAAAGGGGCATTAGGGTTTTTCCTCAACAATCTTTTATATTCCGGATTTTATTAATTGAGTTCAAATTCCACCAGCTGCCGTGGTGGGATTTGAACCCGTGTCCCCCAGAGCGTTAGCCCAGGGCCTCTGACATTAACTCTATGCCACCATCTCCCTCCTCACTGCTGTGTGGAGAAAATTCACAGGGGCATTAAAAAAAGATATTTTTTTAAAAATTTTCTTTGAACATTTCTCTTTACAAGATATAAAGCTATTGCACATGGGAAGGAAAAACCAGTCAAATTTGGAAACGATGGTCTTGGATACCTTAAGATGGAACTCCAGTTCAGGCGAGTATTCAGTCATTTGCAAATATTACTGATTTTTTCCCCTTCTGGGCATCATCCAATTGAGTCTTTTTTTGCAATTCCATTTGGCATGGGAAGGCAGTGGGTGGACGTGTTGTTAACCGGTTAATGGCTGGAGCGATGGGCAGGGGAGGGGTACCTGACGTGATGAAACCTCTAGCAACACATTTAATCACAGTTGGCCAAGTTGTAAAGGGAACGTGGATTCCTTTTATTGCATTTGTTGGAAACGATGCAGAGCAATAGGTCATTTTTTTTCTCTCTCTCTCTCCATCCCAGGGAGGAAATGCACATCGGGGGAATTTCAAAGCTTGGCGTCACCGGTAAATATTGACGCAGTCAGGAAGCATTTGTCAATGTTTGAGCTCCCTGGAAGCTCTCTCTCCAAAGGCCAGAGAACTGCTGTAAATATGCAACACTCCCGCGAATAGACTTGATTTTTTGTGGATGCTCATACACACACTGACATATACGATCACACATTTCCAGGGAACCCCTGCACACACATGTGGGAACTGCCACAATTCGAGCTATAGGTAAATGGGGGTAATCCTCAGTTTTGGAGGGGGGGTTTGGGGATCGGGGGTTGGGGAAGGGGGTCTCGAGCGTCCACTGTTTCAAGTTTAAGGACAGCGGTGCTTCTCGATGCCTTTCTCAGTGAGGGTCTTCATCGACGTGCCTCCAGAGAGAGGGCCTCATGGCACAGTCACATGACTACGGAAAGCCAGATGTGACATCGGACTGATTACATTTCAAAACCCAAAAATGTCCCCCTCGCAGCCAGGGAAACGGCAGGCAGAAAAGTCAAGCAGAGAAGCTACTACCTTGAAAGACTCCTGGAAGGATCCAATATGTAGCCACAGGAAAACACAAGGAGGCAGTCAGGGTCCAAACCCTCGACCGCTCTCAACAGGAGTCGTGTAAACTTGGGGTGTCCGTGGAGAAATTGTCACCTCGATCGTACTCAGTGGAAGCGAACAGTCAAACATACTGGCACAACTGCAGGCACATACGATCAACTAGTGAAGCTGTCCCTTCACTGCATTTAGCCAGTCAGGGAGAAGGATCTCACCATCTCTACCGAGTACAGAACTACCATCAATCCCAGAGGTCCACGTGTCCCCAACAACTGCAGTGGAACAACAGTCACCAAGGCAATGAGGGCCACAGGAAGGACTGTCTACAGATAAGGAAAATAACCCAGAAAAACAGACAATATCAATGACAAATGTGCATATATCCCATTAGGATATAAGACTATGTATGCAATGCATATATAGAGACTGACGAGTGAAATAAACACGTTAATACATGAGAACAGTGAGTGGATAGTGGGTAACTTGGGTAACTCACAGTCACACAGGATTGTGCATGCAACCGTTTCTTCCGTTTGCCAGGTAAAGGGGGGGGGGGGGGATGTCGGTATCTTTTGATCGGTACGAAAGGGGGATATTTGGGTTTTAAAATGTAATCAATCTGATGCCACATCTGAATTTCTGTAGTCATGTGACTATGCCATGAGGCTGTCCCTCTAGAAGCAGACATCTTAAGGCAGTTTAATAAAGACCGACAATGATGAAGCACTGCTGCCCTTAAACTTGAAAGTCATCACTGAATGATGCAGGAGGGGTGACAACCATTTGGCCCATGGGCAGCTCTTCGAAAGAGCTATTCCATTCCCTTGCTCTTTTGAGTGCTGAATATAAATGTAGTTAAATGAATAAATCTGGGGATAAAAAAGCTAGTCTCAGTAATGGTGACCATAAAACTAACAGGTTGTAAAAATCCATCTGGTTCTTGCCGGTCTGACTGTCATGAAGCTATTAATGTATATATTTTGGAAAATGCTTTTCTTTTAAAATAGAGGTTTAGTCTGCGGATCTGTCTTAATTCGATTAAAGCCAGCTAGTCTGGGTGCTTTGATATGTACTAGTTTTGATATGAAAGAGAGGTAGCATGCATTTGCATTTTTTGAGTAGAGCATTCAAGAAGTGGGGTGAAAACTTGACACCCATCTAGCAGCTACCAAGCTTTATGTTTATTTTACTAAAAAAAATTGGTACTATGAAATGTTAAAAGGGGAAGTTCCAAGAGGCTGGTGAGACAAAGGGAATTTGAATTCAATCAGTGGCGGTGGGTATAACTTCAGTAGTTTTCGGGTGTGCAGAGCAGAGGCAATGTGAGATCAAAAGGCAGCTGCAAGCCTCCAACTGGCTCCACAGTGAAATGAACCTCATTTTGAATTCGTAAGGTGAAAACGCTTTACCTGGTGCCTGGTTAAGTCTATGGGTTGTTGTTGCTTTAATGAAGATTAGTTTTGGAATGTGTTAAAAATTATCATAATTTATAGCCATGTGTATATATATTGTAACCTGTGTAAATTATTATAATGTTTCATTTAGTTTAAAGTAAAATCTTGAGGATTAGTGGTCTGATTTAGAGTTTAGAGTCACATCTCAAACATATCACTTAAAATTATTGGTTATGACAGTTGTTTAAAGTTTCCCACTGGGATTTTTAAAAATAACTTCGCATTGCCAACTGCATCATAACGCTGACCTACATGTGGTTCAATGAGTAGCACCGTCGTCTCGAAGCTGTAAAATTGTTGGCTTAAGTTCCAGTCCAGAGACTTGAGCCCAGAAGCTGACAGTACATGATCTATGTAAAAAATTTCAATATCATTGCACTTTCTGTAATGACCATTTTGAAATGTTTTGTAAAGTTCTTTTAGATTTATAAAGTATATTTTTGCAAATAAAACCATTGCATGTCCAGTACGGTACAGAGGGTCAGTACTGAGGGAGCGCTGCACTGTCGGAGGGTCAGTACTGAGGGAGCACCGCACTGTCGGAGGGTCAGTACTGAGGGAGCGCCACACTGTCGGAGGGTCAGTGCTGAGGGAGCGCCACACTGTCGGAGGGTCAGTACTGAGGGAGTGCTGCGCTGTCAGAGGGTCAGTACTGAGGGAGCGCCGCTCTGTCAGAGGGTCAGTACTGAGGGAGCACCGCACTGTCGGAGGGTCAGTGCTGAGGGAGCACTGCCAAATCCGCATTGCCAACTGCATCGGTCATAACGCTGACCTACATGTGGTTCAAAGAGTAGCACCGTCGTCTCGAAGCTGTAAGATTGTTGGCTTAAGTTCCAGTCCAGAGACTTGAGCCCAGAAGCTGACAGTACATGATCTATGTAAAAAATTTGAATATCATTGCACTTTCTGTAATGACCATTTTGAAATGTTTTGTAAAGTTCTTTCAGATTTATACAGTATATTTTTGCAAATAAAACCACTGCATGTCCAGTACGGTACAGAGGGTCAGTACTGAGGGAGCGCCGCACTGTTGGAGAGTTAGTACTGAGGGAGCGCCACACTGTCGGAGGGTCAGTACTGAGGGAGCGCTGCGCTGTCAGAGGGTCAGTACTGAGGGAGCACCGCTGTCGGATGGTCAGTACATAGGGAGCGCCTGACTGTCAGAGGGTCAGTGCTGAGGGAGCGCCACACTGTCGGAGGGTCAGTACTGAGGGAGCGCCGCTCTGTCAGAGGGTCAGTACTGAGGGAGCGCCGCGCTGTCGGAGGGTCAGTGCTGAGGGAGCACTGCCAAATCCGCATTGCCAACTGCATCAGTCATAACGCTGACCTACATGTGGTTCAAAGAGTAGCACCGTTGTCTCAAAGCTGTAAGATTGTTGGCTTACGTTCCAGTCCAGAGACTTGAGCCCAGAAGCTGACAGTACATGATCTATGTAAAAAATTTGAATATCATTGCACTTTCTGTAATGACCATTTTGAAATGTTTTGTAAAGTTCTTTTAGATTTATAAAGTATATTTTTGCAAATAAAACCACTGCATGTCCAGTACGGTACAGAGGGTCAGTACTGAGGGAGCGCCGCACTGTCAGAGGGTCAGTACTGAGGGAGCGCCGCGCTGTCGGAGGGTCAGTGCTGAGGGAGCACTGCCAAATCCGCATTGCCAACTGCATCAGTCATAACGCTGACCTACATGTGGTTCAAAGAGTAGCACCGTTGTCTCAAAGCTGTAAGATTGTTGGCTTACGTTCCAGTCCAGAGACTTGAGCCCAGAAGCTGACAGTACATGATCTATGTAAAAAATTTGAATATCATTGCACTTTCTGTAATGACCATTTTGAAATGTTTTGTAAAGTTCTTTTAGATTTATAAAGTATATTTTTGCAAATAAAACCACTGCATGTCCAGTACGGTACAGAGGGTCAGTACTGAGGGAGCGCCGCACTGTCAGAGGGTCAGTACTGAGGGAGCGCCGCACTGTCGGAGGGTCAGTACTGAGGGAGCACCGCACTGTCGGAGGGTCAGTACTGAGGGAGCATCGCACTGTCGGAGGGTCAGTACTGAGGGAGCGCAACACTGTCGGAGGGTCAGTACTGAGGGAGCGCAACACTGTCGGAGGGTCAGTACTGAGGGAGCGCAACACTGTCGGAGGGTCAGTACTGAGGGAGCGCCACACTGTCGGAGGGTCACTGCTGAGGGAATGCCACGCTGTCGGATGGTCAGTACTGAGGGAGTGCCGGACTGTCAGAGGGTCAGTGCTGAGGGAGTGCCACACTGTCGGAGGGTCAATGCTGAGGGAGCGCCACACTGTCAGAGGGTCAGTACTGAGGGAGTGCCGCTCTGTCGGAGGGTCAGTACTGAGGGAGTGCTGCGCTGTCAGAGGGTCAGTACTGAGGGAGCGCCGCTCTGTCAGAGGGTCAGTACTGAGGGAGCGCCGCGCTGTCGGAGGGTCAGTGCTGAGGGAGCACTGCCAATTCCGCATTGCCAACTGCATCGGTCATAACGCTGACCTGCATGTGGTTCAAAGAGTAGCACCGTCGTCTCAAAGCTGTAAGATTGTTGGCTTAAGTTCCAGTCCAGAGACTTGAGCCCAGAGCTGACAGTACATGATCTATGTAAAAAAATTTGAATATCATTGCACTTTCTGTAATGACCATTTTGAAATGTTTTGTAAAGTTCTTTTAGATTTATAAAGTATATTTTTGCAAATAAAACCACTGCATGTCCAGTACGGTACAGAGGGTCAGTACTGAGGGAGCACCGCACTGTCGGAGGGTCAGTACTGAGGGAGCGCCGCACTGCCGGAGGGTCAGTGCCGAGGGAGCGCCGCACTGCCAGACGGTCAGTGCTGAGGGAGCACCACACTGTCGGAGGGTCAGTACTGAGAGAGTGCTGCACTGTCGGAGGGTCAGTACTGAGGGAGTGCCGCACTGTCGGAGGGTCAGTGCTGAGGGAGCGCCGCACTGTCGGAGGGTCAGTGCTGAGGGAGCACCACACTGTCGGAGGGTCAGTACTGAGGGAGCGTTGAACTGTCAGAGGCACTGTCTTTCAAATGAGATGCGATACCAAAGGCTCCATCTCAGTTGGATGTAAAAGATGATCCCGCAGGACTATTGTGAAGGGTGGGGGTGGAGTTCTCCCCCTATCCTAGGGCCAGTATTTATCCCAGAACCAACATCCTGAAAAGACAGATGATCTGGGTCATTACCATATTACTGTTTGTGGGATTTTGCTGTGTGTAAATTGCTTACTTTCAAACTCTTTCATTGTTTCAGCAGTAATGCCTGGATGTTCAATGGCATAGTATTACCATCACTGAATCCCCCTCTATCAACATCCTGGGGATTACCATTGACCAGAAACTGAACTGGACCAGCCACATAAATACTGTGGTTACAAGAGCAGGTCAGAGGCTGGGAATCCTGCAGAGAGTAACTCACCTCCTTACTCCCCAAAGCCTGTCCACCATCTACAAGGCACAAGTCAGGAGTGTGATGGAATACTCCCCACTTACCTCGGTGAGTGCAGCTCCCACAACTCTCAAGAACCTCGACACCGTCCAGGACAAAGCAGCCCTGCTTGATTGGCACCACATCCATAAACATTCATTCCCTCCACCACAGTGGCAGCAGTGTGTGTACCATCTACAAGATGCACTGCAACAACTCACCAAGGCTCCTTCGACAGCACCTTCCAAACCCGCGACCGGTACCATCTATGAGGACAAGGGCAGCAGACACATGGGGAACACCACCACATGGAGGTTCCCCTCCGAGCCACTCACCATCCTCATTTGGAAATATATCGACCGTTCCTTCACTGTCGCTGGGTAAAAATCCTAGAATTCCCTCCCTAACAGCACGGTGGGTGTACCTACACCACAGGGACTGCAGCGGCTCAAGAAGGCAGCTCACCCACCACCTTCTCAAGGGGCAATTAGGAATGGGTAACAAATGCTGGGCCCAGCCAGCGCACCCACATCCTGTAAGTGAATAAAATAAAAACGTTCTCAGGAGTAGAATCTTTTTGAAAAGCTGTTGTTATCAGCTTGGTACTTTAACCCATTTATTGCCTGTCCTTTCTCTTCACATCTCAGGTCTCCACTTTATCGATCAGCTCAGCCGATTACTGCCAGACACTGTCGCTCAGTGGTAATGTCACTGGACTAGTAACCCAGAGGCCCAGGCTAATGCTCTGGGGACATGGGTTCAAATCCCACCCCGGCAGCCTTGGGGAATTCAATTAAACAAATTCATCTGAAACTACTAAACTGATGTTAAAAACCCATCTGATTCACTAATGCCCTTTAGCAAGGGAAATCTGCTGTCCTTACCCGGTCTTGGCCTACATGTGACTCCAGGCCCACGGCAATGTGGTTGTCTCTCAGCTGCCCTTGTAATAAGTCTAGCAAGCTGCCCGGTTGCCACCAACATCCACAGGTGTCATTAGGGATGGGCAATAAATGCTGGACCCGCCTGTGATGCCTACATCCCATGAATGGATAACGCGAATTGGCCCGCTCTGCTCTCCACTGCCAACTAGACCTATTTAAAGTACAGACGTCACATTAAAACCACTGTGGGGCCTCAGGATACTCTTTCTCCACTGCAGCACTGGTCTTAAACAAGTAGCACAGGCCGTTGTGAAGGCTGGACGGGTATCTGCAGTGGGTGATACAGGGACAAGGCATAGAAAAGACAGACTTGCACTTATATGGAACTTTTCACGACCACCGGGCATCTCACTACCACTGGACGCCTCAAAGTGCTTCACAGCCAATGAAGTGCCTTCTCTCTGAAGTGTGGTCACTGTTGTAATGTTGGAAACGCAGCAGCCAATTTGCGTACAGGAAGCTCCCACAAACAGTAATGTGATAGTGACCTGGTTTCCTAGTGATGTTGGTTGAGGGATAAATGTTGGCCCCGGAACAGTGCGGAGGACTGCGCCCCCCCCACACCCCCCCACCACACCCATCCCACCCACCTGCTCTTCTTCTCACCCGAGCAGGCAGGTAGGGCCTTGATTTCGCGTTGCACGCGCAAGACAGCACCTCCGACAGTGCAGCATTCCCTCAGTGCTGGCAATGGGAGTGTCGGCCTGGATTTTTGTGCTCACGCGGGGACTTGAATCTGGAGCCTCGTGACTCAGGGACTCTACCGACTCAGCCAGCAGGAGTTCTCTAATGGTTTAGCTCTCGGTCAGAATGGTGCCAACACTGCACTGGAACAGGGAAGGAGTAACGTCTGCCAGGGTTTCCGTTCCTGATGGTTATAAAACCTGCTGGCAATCACCGTCAGGGTGGGACACTGGCTGGTGCGCACGCTCACAATGTTCTCCCTCAAGTGCAACACTTGCAATAATGCTGCAAAGAAAAAAAAGTGACACTGATTAAAAATTTATTACAAACACAAATACAAGACAGATCGCAATAAAGACATCTCAAAAGCTTTTAAAAGGGCACATTAAAACTCCAACTTCGGGTACAGGAGTCCAACAGTCTTGGTGCACAGCTACCTGGTGTTGGGAAGTTCAAGTCACCCAGCCAGCAGACGGATGAGAGAAAAAAGCAAGGGGGCGAATTTCACAGTCACCCCAAACCCCATCCGCCCGGACAGGGTTAAAGTCGGCCCTGTTTAACGTAGGAGGGGCTGGCACAGCCAAACCTGTACCTTCAGTCCACGCCCAGGAGGTACATCGGCTGTCTCCATCTGTGCCAACACAAACTTGCTGTGCGTACAGGATAGCAAATTTACATTGTCTGATAAACGAACAGCAGCGTAACATGAAATTAAAAATTTTACAACAGTGGCGCTCACCACCACCCCCAACCCGATATTCAAAAACCAAGCGGGGGTGCGGGAGGTGTCAAGAGCTAATTCTTCAGCTCCTGTCGAGGCTGTCTGGAAGGTGGTGTAAAGTGAAAGTGTCAATCATCTTTTTTTTTTCAATGAGGACGAGCAGAGTAGGTCCGCAGCAACTCCCATTCGATGAGGAGTTTACGCTTATCGCTCACGTAATTTTAGCACAGGTTAAAGCGTTGTTCCTAAGCCAGTAGGCACGGCAGGGATGCTCCTGAAAGCATCTCCAAAGGTGTCAAGCATCACCCTCTCCCCCCCACCCCCCTCCACATTGACCTCATACTTTAACAATCCCTGCGCTGAACGTGGAGGGGTGGGGGGGGGCCCGGTTTCTTTTACCAGAAGCCAAAAGTTGCGGTTAAGTATTTCACTGAAGGCACCTCGCTCCTGTGGAGCATCGGGGAACTGAGGGTTTGGCGCAGCTGAAAAGTTGGTCTCAACTTTGTCGCGGTGGTTACAAAGAAAGTTAGAGACGGCCAAATGACTTTAGCAGCTGCTTTCTTCCTGATCTGAAGGAAACTTATCCAGGTCAGGGGAAATGGTTTGAATTTCTTTCATGGTTCGAGAGATTCAGAACACTCAGTGAGTGGCCAGAGGGTGGGGGGGGTTTACCCATAACAGAAACACAAGGCATTTCAGGCCGTCCACTTTGTGCCAAGCAGCCAGAGAAGAAGGGTGCTTTAAACAGAAAGCCAGTTGCTGGCAGCTGCCCCGGGACAAGGGGCTGATCAGCTCCCAACTACCGAGCTGTAACAGAGATTAGGAACTATCCCAAACCCGTCCCCACCGGAAGCAACCAAGGCTTAACAAACAAGCTGGCTTCCCAGCTTAACTCTGACGGATGGCCGTCACCACAGGGTGGGACTATTCATTGAGATGGAGGATTAAACTCAGCTGCAGCTGATATACTGCACCTACCAGCACCCACCACCCCCCCCCCCCCCCCCCCCCACCCCGCAGTAACTGGCTGACAAACAATATTAAGCACCCATGTTACACATCTCACAATCCTCTTGTACTATCCACAAGGCACACGACAGCACCTCACCAAGACTCCTTCGACAGCACCTGCCAAACCCGTGACCTCTACCATCTAGAAGGACAAGGGCAGCAGACGCATGGGGGAACACCACCGCCTGCAAATTCCCCTTCGAGCCACTCACCATCCTGACTTGGAAATATATTGGCCGTTCCTTCACTGTCGCTGGGTCCAAATCCTGGAACTCCCTCCCCCTAACAGCATGGTGGGTGTACCTACATCACAGGGACTGCAGCGGCTCAAGGAGGTGGCTCACCCACCACCTTGTCAAGGGGCAATTAGGGATGGGCAAAAAATGTCGGCCTAGCCAATGATGCCACTAATGAATGAAGGAAAGACACTAACCCAGTCTGGAGGGGCAATGATACTGCTGGGGGTGAATTTGCAGCCTAAACAGACACCAAATTATCTGTTATTGTGATTCGCTGGAGTCCAAGTGAGGACACCACGCTACTGGACCCAGACTGGCACAGGCAAGAGACCTTTGGCCCAGAGCTATCACTGACCAGTTGCTCGGGACACCTGTCATGGAGTCTGCCTTGCAACCTCCAGATCTCCGAGCTTCCCCTTACAGTGATCCGCTTGCCCGGAGACTTCCTCAAAAAAACTTTGCGACCCTCCCTCCCTCCCTCCCGGGTTCGACAGTTCCTGCTTCTCCCAAGTTCACAGCAAAAGCCGCTCGGTCGCTCTTTATTCGTTCTTGGGATGCGGGCAGGCTAGGGGAGCTGGTGAACCTTCCGACCCCCGAGTCACCTTCCAGTCCGCTCGTCCTGTCCTCTGCGAGAAATCTTTCAGTCTCTCCTATTTAAGATGCTGGGTAAGTCCAGCCGCGTTGAAGAAAAGCTGCTTCTCCCCACATCTCGATCGAGCTTATGAAACAGTCAACCGGTCGTGGTAAAGTCAGAATGCACCACTAACCTCAGGGCAAGGTTGCAGAAATAAGGGGAGGCGGTGGCATAGTGGTATTGTCACTGGGCTAGTATTCCAGAGGACCACCCCCCCCTCAATCCTCTGGGGACCAGGGTTCGAAACCCACAGCAGATGGTGAAATTTGAATCCAATCCAATAAAAATCTGGAGTTGAAAGTCAGATGATGACCTTCAAACCATTGTTGTAAAAAACCCATCCGCTTTGGAAAGGGGAATCTGCCATCCTTACCTGGATCTAGCCTACATGGGTCTCCAGACCCACAGTCATGTGGTTGACTCTTAAATGCGATTAGGGATTCACAATAAGTGATGTGAACGAATTAATTAAACTTGCTCTGTATTCCCGTGAGTGTAAAAGATTAAGGGGGTGACCTAATCAAGAGGTTTAAGATGATTAAATGATTCAATACGGTCAATAATGAGAAACTATTCCCTCTAGTGGAGGGGTGGGGAGTCCAGAACAAGGGGGTCAGGAGCTTAAAATGGGAGCCAGGCCGTTCAGGGGTGATGAGAGGAAGCACTTCCTCACACACACACAGGGGGGAGAGTGGGAATCTGGAGCTCTCCCCCCACTCCCACAAAACAAGCTGTTGAGGCTGCAGTGGGGTCAATTGAAAATTTCAGAACCGAGATGGATGCAGGGTTACAGGACCAAGGTGGACAGCTGGAGTTAAGATACAGACCAGCCAGGATTGGAATAATGTTGGCACAGGCTCGAGGGGCTGAACGGCCTTCCTCTTGTTAACCAGGAACATGGGGGGGGATAATTCATTAAAAAAATAACGGTTAAAATAATCTGACGATGAAGTAAAACCTTAATCGCAGCAGGTTTCCCCCACAGGTTCCTCCTCCTCAGCAGCAGCAGCACTGGGACAGAAGAGGGGGGGGTCTCCCTCCAGTCACTGCATCACACGTCCAGAGATTGGGCCCTGTTGGTGGCTGCGCTCCCGTCTGGGGTTGAGAAACCTATCAGCCATGATTGAATGGCGGAGCAGACTCGATGGGCCGAATGGCCTAATTTCTGTTCCTATGTCTGATGGACAGAGGGCAGCTGGAGGCCACAAAACAAGATGAAGGCAAGGGGCAGATCCGACTGGTCTCTGAGATCCTGGAGTTGCCATGATGGGGGCACCCGAAATCCGGCCGCCTGCACCCGCGTGGGTGAGGGGGGGGGGGGGGGGGGGGGGGGGGGTGTGTGGTTGGGTTGGGAATACTCCCTTGTGGGCACTGTCCAAATTTGGAGGAGGGGGGGGGATGACTCCGTCTGAGGCAGAGGGGGGCCGCTTGAGCCGCTTCAGTCCGGCCTTGTCAGGAGACGGTTGGGCTTGCAGCATAGGTTGGCGGTCGCATGCCCACCAGCACACTCGTCTACGAGGGTGGGTGTCACCTAGGCTGGAGCTAGCCAGTGCACACGGGAATGGGGTAAGGGGGTTGGGGGGGTGCAGGTGTAGGATAACTGACCACAGCTGGGGTCCCGGAGTGACCACGATGCCCACCTCCCACCCACCCGGGGGAACCCTGCCCCCAAAACGTCTGTAACACCAGAAAAGAAAGATGGCGGCTGGGCCCGGGAAGGAGGCAGGCATTCTGGAATGAGCGGTCATTCGAAAGGGCCTTTCACACGGGTCGGTCTGTTCTGTGGTTCTACTGGAAAGTTGGGGGGGGTGCGGTGGGTGGGTGGGTGGGAGGAGCTGGATTTGTAGCGTCGAAGGTTTCGGGCTGAGTCTTTCCACAAACGGTGCAATGAAAACGAGAAAAGAGAGTGGTTTGAGAGAGAAGGCGGTCGCTATAATCCTGGCTCCCAGGATTCCGGTCCTCAGAGAGGTCTGGCTGGTCGGAGCTGAGACAAGGGGCTTCGTGTTGGAGGGGGCGCTTGGCGTCCAGGTCCAGGTGGTCAGATTGCTTCGAGTTCTTTCTTTGGAAGGGGCCTCCTGAACAGCAAGATGTGAGGCTCTGAGGAAGAAAACAAGGCAGCTCACAAAAAACACGTGCATTTCCATTAGCGCCCGTCACATAGTGAAACGCTCCCTAGGGTCTTCAGAGGAACATTATTGAACAAAATGGGAGATGTTAGGGACAGACGGCCAAAAGCTCAGTCAAAGAGGTCATTTTTTAGGAGCGTCTTAAAGGGGTAGAGAGAGAGATGGAGAGATGGAGAGGTTTAAGGAGGGAATTCCAGAGCTCAGGGCCTCAGGCAGCTGAAGGCACGGCCGCCAACGGTGAAGCGATGGGAACTGGAGGAGCGCAGAGATCTCAGAGGGTTGTCAGGGCTGGATGAGGTTACAGAGATAGGGAGGGGTGTAGAGGCTGGAGGAGGTTACAGAGATAGGGAGGGGTGTAGGGGCTGGAGGAGGTTACAGAGATAGGGAGGGTTGTAGGGGCTGGAGGAGGTTACAGAGATAGGGAGGGGTGTAGGGGCTGGAGGAGGTTACAGAGATAGGGAGGGTTGTAGGGGCTGGAGGAGGTTACAGAGATAGGGAGGGGTGTAGGGGCTGGAGGAGGTTACAGAGATAGGGAGGGGTGTAGGGGCTGGAGGAGGTTACAGAGATAGGGAGGGTTGTAGGGGCTGGAGGAGGTTACAGAGATAGGGAGGGGTGTAGGGTCTGGAGGAGGTTACAGAGATAGGGAGGGTTGTAGGAGCTGGAGGAGGTTACAGAGATAGGGAGGGCTGTAGGGGCTGGAAGAGGTTACAGAGATAGGGAGGGGTGTAGGGTCTGGAGGAGGTTACAGAGATAGGGAGGGTTGTAGGGGCTGGAGGAGGTTACAGAGATAGGGAAGGAGGAGGGGTAGAGGCTGGAGGAGGTTACAGAGATAGGGAGGGGTGTAGGGTCTGGAGGAGGTTACAGAGATAGGGAGGGGTGTAGGGGCTGGAGGAGGTTACAGAGATAGGGAGGGTTGTAGGGGCTGGAGGAGGTTACAGAGATAGGGAGGGGTGTAGGGTCTGGAGGAGGTTACAGAGATAGGGAGGCGTGTAGGGGCTGGAGGAGGTTACAGAGATAGGGAGGGGTGTAGGGGCTGGAGGAGGTTACAGAGATAGGGAGGGTTGTAGGGGCTGGAGGAGGTTACAGAGATAGGGAGGGCTGTAGGGGCTGGAGGAGGTTACAGAGATAGAGAAGGAGGAGGGGTAGAGGCTGGAGGAGGTTACTGAGATAGGGAGGGGTGTAGGGTCTGGAGGAGGTTACAGAGATAGAGCGGGGTGTAGGGGCTGGAGGAGGTTACAGAGATAGGGAGGGGTGTTGGGGCTGGAGGAGGTTACAGAGAAAGGGAGGGGTGTAGGGGCTGGAGGAGGTTACAGAGATAGGGAGGGGTGTAGGGGCTGGAGGAGGTTACAGAGAAAGGGAGGGGTGTAGGAGGAAGTTAGAGATTGGCTGTTGGCAAGGAGGGAATTGAAAACAAGGATGAAAATTTTAAAATGGAAGTGTTGCCGGTGTAAGTCAGTGAGCACAGAGTGAACGGGACTCGGTTCAAATTAAGATAAAGGAGAATTTTGAAAGAGCTTAGGTTGATGAACTCACAAAGAGCACACACAGTGAACGTGACAGAAAAGCTCCACATGAGCCACACCCCAGCCCTATCGCAGCAACCTGTCACATTCTCAACAGTGCATAATCCGACAGGCAAACTTCCCTCGTCTCACAGCCCTTGCCAGATTACGGCTCCTCAGCAGCTCCCGACTCCAGTACCATCAGCTGCGTGACGAGCCAAGACAGTGAATGTCCACAGGCTATTTGACCACGGAGGGCATCACAGCCAGGCCAAAACCCCCTGTCACACGACAAGAATAGCCGGAGCGACCTGGTGACATCCAGGATTGGGAGCCAAGGCTGAACTGTCCCTCAGCCCTACCCTGGTGTAGGGTTGCTGAATCCAACAGGATAACAGCATAGCAAGGACTGGGGATTGAGTGGGAAGTCCTCTGAGGCTGTACAGGCAGAGCTTCTTGCAGACAGAGTCTTGCGTTTACCAGTGTAGTCATCAGTCAGATGCTAACTTGAAAATCCAAAACTTTGCAAGACACTTTGGTAGTGCAGAACATCGGGTATTGCTGAAAAAAGTGACATGTTGAAGCTTTCCGTCTTGCACTCATCAGGACACTCGCAAGAATACCAGAATAAGGGGAAAGTGTTGGGCATTTGCAGGTACTGGAAGCTACATATATTAGTACACGGGGCCCTGTTCTTTGCAGACAGAAAGAACATGTACACACATTGCGCCTGTTTCAGCTGAACAAAATAAGTGACAGCCATTCGCTGACTCATTCCTCAGCAAAATGCCTTGTCCAATCAGGGTTTAAATTTCAAACAATGCTTGGCAGTTAAGTGTCAGTCACCAGCACTGGTGCATTCTCCCTGGCAACGCTTCTACCAATCAGAGTCCACTTGCCAACCAATCAGCACTCTCTTCACATTCAATATAAATTATTGTTTTCCCCTTATACTGGTATTCTTGCAAAGTGTCCTGATGAGTGCAAGACAAAAAGCTTCGACGTGTCACCTTTTTCAGCAAAACTCAGGTTCCAATAAGTACTAATAGGGCCAAGAGGTGTGATTGCAGAGAATTAGTCCAAACGGGCTTAGGGTAGGGCTTGGGAGGTGGTGGAAATCTCGCTTCACTCGTATTTTAATGACTAATGCCAGCCGGCGTTACCTGGCTCATGGATCATGTAGTGAATCCAGCCCGGGCTCTGCTGAACTCCCAGGTTCCTCCACTCGGTCTCGGACATGAGGTGTGTCTTGGGGACCAGCTTTGCTATCTTCTTGGGTAGCATGACGTGACTGGGGAAAGTGAAAGGAAGGTATTAACCGTTTCGGTGTAAAACTTGCCAGCAACACGTGAAGCCAGGACACAGTTGGAGATTTTAACTCTTCAGTGCAGTGGCCTCCTCAGTCCGCAACCTCCCCCACAACACCCCCTCCCCCACCCCCACCCCCCCCCAACCCCCCCCACCCCCACACCACACCACCCAGACTATGACTTTGCACCAGATCTCACACATATAGAAACTCCTGTTGCAAACCAAATATTAAATCACAGCAAAAACCGCTTAAAAAGTACCCAGTAAGATCCTGTGGAGTGTATGGACCTCACCATAACACTTCGAAAGGACTACAGCGGCTGGGTAAATGCAAGCGTCTCTCCTCTCTCTTGGTCTGCTCTGGACATCAGAATTGCAAGAAAGACTTGCATTAATATAGTGTCTTTCACAGCCACCGGACATCTCAAAGTGCTTCACAGTCAATGATGTGCTTGTGAAGTGGGAATTCACCAAGGCTCCTTCGACAGCACTTGCCAAACCCGTGTCCGCTACCATCAAGAAGGACAAGGGCAGCAGACACATGGGATCACGACCACCTGGAAGTTCCCCTCCGAGTCACTCACCATCCTGACTTGGAAATATATCGGCTGTTCCTTCACTGTCGCTGGGTCCAAATCCTGGAACTCCCTCCCTAACAGCACAGTGGGTGTACCTGCACCACAGGGTCTTCAGCGGCTCAAGAAGGCAGCTCACCCACCGCTTTCTCAAGGGGCAATTAGGGATGGGCAACAAATGACGGCCCAGCCAGCGACGCCCACGTCCCGTAGGTGAATAAAAAAAAAACACGCAGCGGCCAATTTGCGCACAGCAAGATCCCACAAAGAGCACTGAGGTAATATCCAGATAACCTGGTTCCTTAGTGCTGTTGGTTGAGGGATAATAAATAGCCCCAGGACACTGGGGGAAACTCCCCCGCTCTTCTTAAAGCTGGTGCCATGGGATCATTTACCTCCACATGAGCACTCAGACTTCAGCATCTCATCCGAAACACGGCACCTCCAACGGTGCGGCACCTCCAACGGTGCGGCACCTCCAACGGTGCGGCACCTCCAACGGTGCGGCACCTCCAACGGTGCGGCACCTCCAACGGTGCGGCACCTCCAACGGTGCGGCACCTCCAACGGTGCGGCACCTCCAACGGTGCGGCACCTCCAACGGTGCGGCACCTCCAACGGTGCGGCACCTCCAACGGTGCGGCACCTCCAACGGTGCGGCACCTCCAACGGTGCGGCACCTCCAACGGTGCGGCACCTCCAACGGTGCGGCACCTCCAACGGTGCGGCACCTCCAACAGAGCAGCAACCTTGACTTTTGTGCTCGAACTCTGATGTAGAACTTGAACCTAATTCCTACTTTGAAACATATAAGATCCTGAGAGGTCTTGACAAGGGCAAATGTGGAGAGGATGCACCTCTTGTGGGAGAATCTGGAACTGGAACTTGGGGGGGGGGGGGGGGGGGGGGTTCACTGTTTAAAAATAAGGGGTCGCCCATTTAAAACAGAGACGAGGCGAATTTTTTCACTCAGGGTTGTGAGTTTTTGGAACTCTCTTCCTGAAAAGGCAGTGGAAGCAGAGTCCTTGAATATTTTTAAGGCAGAGGTGGATGGATTCTTGACTAACAAGGGGGTGAAAGATTATCGGAGGGGGGGGGTAGGCGGGAATGTGGGGTGGAGGTTACAATCAGATCAGCCATGATCTTATGGAATGGCGGAGCAGGCTCGAGGGGCCGAGTGGCCTCACTCCTGTTCCTAATTCGTATGTAACCTGGAACTTGAGACTCAGAGGTGAGAGGGCCACCAACTAGTCACAGCTAACACGGCATCCAAGTGGGTGTGGTCAAAACTGCCCCCGGGGCTCGAAAATCCAGTTAGCTAGATGAACAATCACCCGAACAGACATAACGTAATAACTTTGCACTGGGAACTGATCGTAGGCAATACAGAATTTAATAAGGCAAGGTCACTTAATTTAATTCCAATAATGAATTTCATTTAATTCCGATCAGGTGGCCTTATTAAAACATAAGATTCTTAGGGGACTACAGGATAGATGCTGAGAGGTTATTTTCCCCCTTGTGGGAGAGTCTAGGACCAGAGGGCATAATCTCAGAGTAAGGGGTCACCCACTTAAGACAGAGATGAGGAGGAATTTCTTCTCTCAAGAGGGTTGTTACTCTGTGGAATTCTTTACCGCAGAGGGCTGTGGAGGCTGGGTCATTAAGTATATTCAAGGCTGAGATAGGCAGATTTTTAATCAGAAAGGGAATCAAGGTTTACGGGGACAAGGCAGGGAAGTGGAGTTGAGGGTTATCAGATCAGCCATGATCTCATTGAATAACGGAGCAGGCTCGATGGGCTGAATGGCCTACTCCTGCTCCTACATCTTATGGTCTTAAGAGATTTTGAGCAAGCAAATGTGCGTTCCTTTGCTGAAATGTGGATAAAGTGGAGTCTGGACTTCGCTAAAAAAAAAAACTCGTGCCATTGCCACGATCTCAAACCACAGCCACACCCAAGTGAACGTGCAATGGATTTAAGGAGAAAGGACAGCATTTTGCAAGGAAGTAGAGACAGCCCAGTCCTCTACGTTATCAAACTCAGAAACCGACTGTAAATGGTCGATAATTTAATGAACTTAACATGACAATGACTTTCCTACAAGATGCAGGGTGTGGTCCACCCTTCATTTCTGTTCTGTAAATAGGAGGAGATCCGTATTTTCCAATGCTTTGTAATTATTTGGAAACTGAAATGTCCATAATGGTGCAATTTTTGTATTATTTTCTACTTTACTTTTATTTTCATGATTGTCTATCACTACGCGCCACCTGCTGCCATAAAGCTTTCTCGCTAAACTAATTTGAGAATCGCTGTTTGCACCGAGCAGGGTACAGACTGTACCCTCTCACCAGCTCATTGTGCTGGCAAAGCTTGAAACAGTGTCCAAAATTAGATGCGATTCTGCAATTGCACAACATTCGCTAAACAATCCCTAATGTGCTAGGAATTATCTTAATTTTAATTCATTTAACCGGATGTGGGTATCGCTGGCTGGGCCCAGCATTTATTGCCCGTCCCTAATTGCCCCTTGAGAAGGTGGTGTTGAGCCGCCTTCTGGAACTGCTGCAGTCCCTGTGGTGTAGGTACAGCCACAGTGCTGTTAGGGAGGGAGTTCCAGGATTTTGACCCAGCGACAGTGAAGGAACTGCCGATATATTTCCAAGTCAAGATGGTGAGTGACTTGGAGGGGAACTTCCAGGTGGTGGTGTTCCCATGTGTCTGCTGCCCTTGTCCTTCTAGATGGTAGAGGTTGCGGGTTTGGAAGATGCTGTAGAAGGAGCCTTGGTGAGTTGCTGCAGTGCATCTTGTAGATGGTACACACACTGCTGCTACTGTGCGTCGGTGGTGGAGGGAGTGAATGTTTGTGGATGGGATGCCAATCAAGCGGGGCTGCTTTGTCCTGGATGGTGTCGAGCTTCTTGAGTGTTGTTGGAGCTGCACTCATCCAGGCAAGTGGAGAGTATTCCATCACACTCCTGACTTGTGCCTTGTAGATGGTGGACAGGCTTTGGGGAGTCAGGAGGTGAGTTATTCACTGCAAGATTCCCAGCCTCGGACCTGCTCTTGTAGCCACAGTATTTATTTGGCTAGTCCAGTTCACTTTTTGGTCAATGGTAAACCCCAGGTTGTTGATAATTGTGATGGTAATGCCATTGAATATCAAGGGGCGATGATTAGCTTTTCTCTTGTTAGAGATGGTCATTGCCTGGCACTTGTGTGGCGCGGACGTTACTTGCCGCCTAATCCAGGTCTTGCTGCATTTGGACATGGACTGTTTCAGTATCTCAGGAGTCGCGAATGGTGCTGAACATTGTGCAATCATCAGTGAACATCCCCACTTCTGATCTTATAATGGAAGGAGGGTCATTGATGAAGCAGCTGAAGATGGTTGGGCCGAGGACACTATCCTGAGGAACTCCTGCAGTGATGTCCTGGAGTTAAGATGACTCACCTCCAATAACCACAAGCATCTTCCTTTGTGCTGGGTATGACTCCAACCAGTGGAGAGTTTTCCCCCAATTCCCATTGACTCCAGTTTTGCTAGGGCTCCTTGATGCCAAACTTGGTCAAATGCTGCCTTGATGCCAAGGGCAGTCACACTCACCTCACCTCGGGAGTTCAGCTCTTTTGTCCATGTTTGAATCAAGGCTGGAATGAGATCAGGAGCTGAGTGGCCCTGGCGGAACCCAAACTGAGCGCCAGTGAGTAGGTTATTGCTAAGCAAGTGCCGCTTGATAGCACTGTTGATGACCCCTTCCATTTCTTTACTCCTGATGGAGAGTAGACTGATGGAGCGGTAATTGGCTGGGTTGATTGGTCCTGCTTTTTGAGTACAGGATATACCTGGGCAATTTTCCACATAGCCAGGTAGATGCCAGTGTGGTAGCTGTACTGGAACAGCTTGGCTAGGGGCGCGGCAAGTTCTGGAGCACAAGTCTTCAGTATTATTGCTGGAATATTGTCAGGGCCCATAGCCTTTGCAGTATCCAGTGCCTTCAGCTTTTTCTTGATATCACGTGGGGTGAATCGAATTAGCTGAAGACTGGCAACTGTGATGCTGGGGACCTCTGGAGGAGGCCGAGATGGACTATACACTCAGCACTTCTGGCTGAAGATCGTTGCAAATGCTTCAGCCTTATCTTTTGCACTGATGTGCTGGGCTCCTCCATCATTGAGGATGTGGATATTTGTGGAGCCTCCTCCTCGAGTGAGTTATTTAATTGTCACCTCCATTCATGACAGGATGTGGCAGGATTGCAGAGCTTAGATCTGATCCGTTGGTTGTGGAATTGCTTAGCTCTGTCTACCACTTGCTGCTTACGCTGTTTGGCATGCAAAGAGTCCTGTGTTTTTCGCTTCACCAGGTTGACACCTCATTGTTCGGAATGCCTGGTGCTGCTCCTGGCATGCCCGCCTGCACTCTTCATTGAACCAGGGTTGATTCCCTGGCTTGGTCGTGATGGTAGAGTGGGGGACTTGTCAGGCTGACCACCAATTTAAGATTGTCAGTTGGGCTCGCAATGTGGCACATTTGTGTGCCCTGGAAGCTACATACATTAATACAAAAGTCTCTGTTCTTTGCAGACAGAAAGAACACGTAAACACATTGCACCTGTTTCAGCTAAACAAAATAAGTGACAGCCATTCACTGACTCATTCCTCAGTGCAATACCTCAGCTATCAGGGTCAAGCTGCCTGGTTTAAATTTAGATTGCCAATGTCTGGCAGTTAACTCTCAGTCACCATCAGTGGTACATTTCTCCATGGCAACGCCACTTGTCAAACAATCAGTACTCTCTTCACATACAATATAAATTGTCATTTTTCCCTTATATTAGTATTCTTGCAAGTGTCCTGAGTACAAGACGAAAAGCTTCAACATGTCTCTTTTTTCAGCAATACTCAAGTTCTATACTATTAATAAATGAATTATTAATAAACTAATTAATAATGACTATTAATAATCAAATTATCTATCTATGGCAGCTGCTTTCTAATGACACAAATGACACCTGAAGTATGGAAGGTCATTTCAGAGCCTTTGTTGTGCAGGTTGTTTCTTAAGACTGTTAGCACCTGATGAAAGGACATCTCGCAGTCCATCCAAATGATTTACAGCGCGTCAGTCAAGCTCCTGTGAAGCTGGAGGTGGGCGAGGAAGGGTAGCAGCGAGCTGCCACATGTCATCAAGTCCAGTTTTAGAGCAGAAAAGGCAACCGGTCTCTTTCTTTTTTTGTATAAACCACATTTCCCAAGGAATCTGATTTGGCCTCAGAATTGTATCCAATTCTGGGCACCACTCTTAAGGATGCCAAAGCTTTAGAGAGGGTGCAGAAAAGATTCACAAGAATGGTTCCAGGGGTGAAGGTTTGGGGTAGAGAATTTCCAAGATTCACAACCCTCTGAGTGAAGAAACATGTCCTCATCTCAGTCCAAAATGGCCAACCCCTTATCCTGAAACTGTGACCCCACCGTGTTCTAGGCTCTCCAACCGGGGTGGGGGCTGGGGCCGCAGGGAACAGCCGCTCAGTACAGGAACCCTCACAACATTTAAGAAGTATTTAGACGAGCACTTGAAATACCGTAGCACACAGGGCTACGGGCCAAGAGGTGGAAAACGGGGTTAAAATAGGTAGGTGCTTGATGGCCAGCACAGACATGATGGGCTGAAGGGCCTGTTTGTGCTGTATAACTTTATGACCCTGTCAAACCCCTTAAGAACGTTATGTTTCAATGATTTCATCTCTCATTCTTCTAAACTCCAGAGAGTATAAGCCAAATCTACTCGATCTCTGCTCGAAGGATAACACCTCCTGCCAGGAACCATTGTAGTGAGAACAAAAACAGAATTACCTGGAAAAACTCAGCAGGTCTGGCAGCATAGGCAGCGAAGAAAAGAGTTGACGTTTCGAGTCCTCATGACCCTTCAACAGAACAGGTACAAGGTCATGAGGACTCAAAACGTCAACTCTTTTCTTCTCCGCCGATGCTGCCAGACCTGCCGAGTTTTTCCAGGTAATTCTGTTTTTTATTTTGGATTTCCAGCATCCGCAGTTTTTACCATTGTAGTGAGACTTCTTCGTCACGTTCTCCATCATTGCCGCCCCCCCCCCACCCCCTCCCAATATTACAGATCCACAAGTCATTTCTCTTCCTAGCTGCTTGCTTGCTGCACTTGCATGCTAACTTTGTGGTTCATCTACAAGTACACCTGTAAACACCAACATTCAGCATTGAGAAAGCATTCTCCTTTCCCAGATTTCCCTAGGATCTGCTGGAGGCCAAGATCGTTACCTGAAAAGGAAAAACGTGCAACGCCAGGGGGAAGAGGGTCGTTGGGGGGGAAGTGGCACAAGGTGAATTACTCCTTCAAAGCAAAAACAGAATTACCTGGAAAAACTCAGCAGGTCTGGCAGCATCAGAGGAGAAGAAAAGAGTTGACGTTTCGAGTCCTCATGACCCTTCGACAGAACTTGATGAGGGAAATGGAAAGCAAAGAAGGTGAACAAGGCAACAGAGAGATACGGAAATCTTGTCGCAGAGAGGAACAGAACTTCTTCAAGGAGGTAGGCATTTCTTGAAGAGCAGTGGCAGTCAATTAAACACAGAGATAAAAAACAAAGAAAACTGCGGATGCTGGAAATCCAAAACAAAAACAGAAGTTTTTGCTCAAAAACAGAAGTTTTGCTCAAAAACAGAAGTTTTTCCTCAAGTTCTGTCGAAGGGTCATGAGGACTCGAAACGTCAACTCTTTTCTTCTCCTCTGATGCTGCCAGACCTGCTGAGTTTTTCCAGGTAATTCTGTTTTTGTTTTGGATTTCCAGCATCCGCAGTTTTCTTTGTTTTTACTCCTTCAAAGAGCCAGCAAGACATAATGGGCCGAATGACCTCCTTCCAGTGTGGGATTTAAGGGGGGGGGGGAGGTGGTGTGGAACTAGAGAACCGACTCACCTACAACACTTTGCAGGCCAGCCATGATGTGATTGGTGGGGTAGACCGGAAGAGGCTGATGGAGCCACTTCCGGGACTACAACTCCCATCAGCCAGCAAGCTCGGGAAAAAGCCCTATCCAGGCCAGCGGCTTCCGGCCCCGGGAAAGCGGCTTTGCTGCAAGAAACAGACAGACAGACGGCTTCCGGTTGCCAACGGCCAACATCAAGGTCTGGACCGGAAGTTCCGGACCTAGGCCGGAAGTGGGCCACGAGAGGCTGAACAAACAATAAAAAGTTTTCAGCTTTTTAGCAGCAAGAAAAGTCCCAGTGAATCCTGGGGCAGGATTAAAATGCAAAGTTACAAAAAAAGTCCGGCGGGAAGAGAGGTGGAAAATTCGGCGATTATAGATATAAAAAACACGGTTTCGCCACAGAAGGACGAATTAACGGACAGTACGTCACGTTTTCCCTCCCCCCAGGCCTCCCCCGCTCACCGGTACTCGAACTCGCCGTCGTTATACCGATCGGAATAATAAATCTCGTTTCGATCCATTTTCCAACCGCCGAGCCTGTTCGCAGCGCCTCCGAACCCGCGCGCGCAACCTCCCCATTGGCCGCCGCTGCCCTCGCTCCCATTGGCCGGCGGTCTGTCCGTCAGCCCACACACCCCACCCCCTCCCCTATTGGCCGCTGCTCCGCCCTTGCCCTCTCGCGGATCCGCCCCCTCCCCGCTCCCATTGGCCCGCCCCCACGCTGCTCCCATTGGCCCGCCCCTTCCCCGCTCCCATTGACTTGCCCCCTCCCCGCACCCATTGGCCCGCTCCCATTGGCCGCCGATCCTTCACGCGCCTTACTCCCACCCCTCCTCTCCCATAGGTCCGTCCCCGTCGGCAAATCCGCGCTTCCATTGCTCCACCAGCTGTCAATTAGCGGGCCGTTGACCGCCCATCTGACCCAACCCCCCCCCCCCGATCTCCATTGGCCGCCGCTCCTTTAGCTGACCCGTACAGCCCCCCACCCATTGGTGCTCGATCTGTCAGTTAAACTGCCGGCCCCTAACTCCCGCCCCTCCAGCCTCCTATTGGTCAATCTCCCTCTAGGACCCAAACACAGCCCGCTCCTATTCGCCCGGTTTCTGTCAATTTGCCTCGCAGCCAACAGCTCGCGCGCCCCATTGTCCCGCCCCCGAGCTCCCGCCGCCTCCATTGGCTTGCGCTCCCGGCCGTCGCTCCATCCCATTGCACGGCGCCTTGTCACTCAACCATCCAACCGCCACGCCTCCCCCATTGGCCAGTCTCTGTCTGCTGACCCGCACCACGTGCGTCGACCGTGAACCCGCCGCCTGTCCGCGCTCCGATTGGCCCACGCGCCCGGAGCCGACCCGCCCACACTCAGGCTCCCATTGGCCCGCGCCTTGTCACTCAATATCCTGCGGCCTCGCTCCTCTCCCCCCCCCTTCCCCGCCCATCGGATCGTCCCTCATCTCACCTTGGCACGCGTTTCCCATTGGTCCATTCGAAATGCCGCCCTGGCACCCGTCTTGCGTTAAATCGGATCAGCTCAGGAAGGGACATTCCTATTGGTCACATTCTTTTTAAAAGGCCCCATCATTGGCCAGTTGGCTTCCATCCCTCTTCTGCGATTGGTCAGAGGGAGTTTGGCCCTCCAATTGCATTGAGGTACCTCAGAGTGGAATGTTCCTCGGGGAAAAGAGTTTAATTTTATTTCACTTTCCATAATATTCAATTCCCAAGTTTTTTGTAATGTACTTTTCAAATTTTATGAATGAAGTATAGTTTTTGAAATAGAGGGAAAAAGGTGGATTTTTTGGCTCCTGGAGACCCCCAAATCTCCTTTATTTCTTTT